>OX328130.1:20420123-20743651 GCA_946811695.1 Gonocerus acuteangulatus
ATTCAATTCTTTAACCAAAATAAAGGACTATTTCCTACTGCCTTTTAGTGTTTTAAAATAATAATTTTTCGAGACCCTAAAGAGCTCGATTGGTCCATTTAGAGCGAAGTTACAGCCATTTAAATATAAAAGTTTTCTAAAAAACTCCGTTTTTGCTTATATTTTAGTGCTTAATATGTTTTCTAAAGCATACACTCTTTGAGTTCTTACACAAAAATTGACCCTTCGGAAGTGATTATTGAACTGATGCAATCCTTAAAACCCCAAATACAAAAAAATCCCCCCATATTTTATTCGAGCAAAGTATCAATTGAAGTATATTAAATAAACGATATTTGGGCTTGAATAAAAATATTATAATGCAAAATATTCTAAATTATGAGTTTTGGGGAGTAGGGCTAAAAAAAAAATAAATAAAAAAAAAAAATAAAAAGTGCAGGAATCATTCTGACAACAGATTCGGATTTAGCGACCCCATAAACATATAGTACACATGGGCTCCTCTCTGGGTCCGAACTTTTGTTTTTTTGTGGGTGTCTAGCTGCGTTATCAATGCAAATAACCACGTAAAACTGTTTCTTCAAACTGTTTCTATAATTAACAAAAACACAATTTTTAATAGTTCAAAGTTATAGAAAGCTGGCTCTCCTGGAAAAATACTAATATGTGACATGGCATCCGGGGTACAGATATATTTATTGTAAAGGACATTTTTGTGTATACGGATTAAGGTTGTTCTGTATGAATGTCGTCGGTAGGAATAATTAAATATTTAATAATCGCATATTATAATGAATCTTAGCTTGTGCCCCAACAGATCTCGCGGCCACGGGACTGCAGATGATTTTATTTCCATATTCTATAGAGCTAAGCTCGGTCAACATATACTCACATACACAAACACACACACACACACACACACACACATATATATATATATATATATATATATATATATATATATACATATTTATAAATATTTACGTGGCAACGGCCATAGCCACGTTGAATGCACCGGTTTCCGTAGATTACCGAAGTTAAGCAACGTCGGGCGTACCTGAATGGGTGACCGACCACGGGCTTTTGGCATTATAAAAGGTCGGCAACCTACAGATAGCCCGGCATTAATAGCCCAAATGTTGATACGCCGTTAAGCACACAAATACAATAAAACATTTACGTCCTAATTGCATCCAAAACTACCCAAAATAAGTAAGAAAGCAAGCTCAAAGTAGATACCGTCTCTAATTTATCATTCATTACTAAAGGATGAATACAATTTATAAGTGAATTTATTTCCTAGTTAATTGAATTGTTTATCTAAATAACAGACATGCAAACTGTATCTGTTATTTTATAGTCATTGCATATTCATGTCGCACGCCAGGAAGCGGGGCCCAGTCTAGAAGGAAATACCTGCCAACGACACGCGGAACTATCTCAGGAACTGGATTGGAAAGTAAAATAGTTTCAATTACAAAATTTTGAGGTCATTATCTCCAATCAAAAATGTCCGTCATGCATCAGTCTTGGTCTTGTAGTCGGAGAGCCGGTAACGCACTTTTCCTGAAGTGTTTTATGGACCTTGAAATTTTGCTATAATGCAACTCTTAGATAGATAAGAAGGCAATTATGTGTTACCTGGACATACCTTGGAACACCAGGTACTGCGCATTGGAGAAATATGCAAAACAATATTGCCCAAAAATAGTGTTTTATTCAGAAGACAACTGTCAATAATGTAAAAAAATATCAAATAAAGGTAATTTTACAATGAATAATAAATAAGGCAGACACTTTTAAGGGGGTTAATATGTAAATAAAAAAAAAAAATGCCTAGTTTTTATTTTTAATATTAAATGAAGTGCTTTATTTACGCTGCGATTTAAACAACGTCTTCAATAAACATATTTGAAAATAATTACAAAAGGACAGACACTTTTGTGGGATTTAATTATCAGGAAACATAAAAATAAATGATAGATTGCAATACACTGCGCGTAGCCGAAAGAGTGAATGACAGCACCGCGCAGTTGTGGTTGTCCTCTGCGCTCTCATTGGTTCTTGCTTACATGATCTTGTACAGCTGTTCCGGTTTAAATGGCAGCGTGAATAAAACTCCTATTTAATATTAGATTAAAAACAATTATTTTTTTTTTTTTTTTTACATGTTATACCCCTTAAATGTGCCTGCCTTATAAAATTGTCTTAATTTTACAATAAAGATAGTTGGCTTCTGAATAAATCTCTATTTTTGGGAAATATTTTTTTAGCACCTTTCCCCAATGCGCAGTACCTGGTGTTCCACGGTATATCCAGCCCACACATATTTACCTTCTTATCTACCCCGAGGTACATTACTGCAAAATTTCAAGGTGCATAAAACACTTCATGAAACGTGCGGTTACCAGCTCTCGGACTATAGGTGGTTATCTTACGGCGCATTTCTCGAGAATTACCCCAATAAAGCGTAAATAATAAGTCAGTAGAATGGAGGGAAACCAAGGACCCAGGGGTATTATGGAGTCAATACCAACTGGACGATCCCGCTATTCATATTATGATTATACAGGGTGTCCCGATTTTAAATGCCAAAGCTTCAGGAAAGTGTAGGGGGCCAAAAAACTAAGACAGAAAGACCTTTAGAGATTTGCTGGTTTTCGAGAAAAGCCCAGTTTTCATTTTTGTGCTTACTTATTTAAATTTTCAATGGGAAAAAATGTCATTGCGGATTGTTTCGGGAAACCAATAACTAAAATTTATTTTCTTGATGCTAATGTAGTTTTTTGTACGATTTCAGCAACGGTAATGATTTAGAAGTGGTCCAAGTGTTTGCTCGTCGATTCTCAAATAAAATAGTGCTTAATCGACAAGTCCTTTAGTTAATTTTTAATAGACTACAAGAGACTGGGTCATTTTATTTATTAACATTTTTTTGTTATCATCTAGGTAATTTACTTATTGCTTAAAATGCTGCTCTCTTGCTTGATAAACTGAAACTAAATACTGTTCTGATGATATTTGGTGCACTTCATCTCTCATTCAATCTGATTGACACCGAATAAACTTCCTGCTTCAAGGTTCCCCATACCAAGAAACCAATTTCTAAAATTCAATATATTTGCATAATTTTGAAGTTCTACAATATTTGATGATGGTACAGGTGTGGCGATTATCACCTTTCAAAGTTCGTCATATAAAAAATACTTAATATCGCCGATACAAAAGCAAACTAACGAATATGAAAATCGCCACTTTTCAGAGTGGAAAAGTATTTATTCATAACTTTTTTTTGGACAGTCAAATATTCGGCAGATTTGACCTTTTGATAGTGGAATACTTTCCTTTTGATAGAGTGAAGTCAGATTGAAGAATTTGCCGTAAATAAGTCCAACAGAAATTATTAAAGATGGACAATGAAAGATGCATTTTTTCATAATCGTTGGTTTGCATTTGTATCGACGATATCATAAAGACAAACAAGGTTCAAGGCAATTCTAAATAACTCCCACTGCCCAGAAATCAAGAAGTTAGCAACTGGTATTGGACTTCAAAATATTCAAATAGCGAATAAGATATAAAAGATAAAGTAGAATGTAAGAAAAACAATAACTTTCAAACAATTAGTCTATGATTTACCAGTCCTGAGAAAATGAGTTCTCCGTTTTAGCGTATAAACTCAAAAATCAGCATGCAAGGTGAAACAAATATGGCTGCTATTTCCAAACGGTTGATTCTAAAAATATTTTAAAAACTGTTTTGAATTACTGATTCCATATGTAATTAATGGAAAACATATCAATTTTTTCTAAAATGGTCAAGTAACCACCTTTGGACCACTTGCCAACCAGGAGAGAGACACACAAATATATATAATAACCATTATAATATAATGCTTTTTTTTAGCGCGGTTACTCCCTATCTCCATAGGGAGAACCCGCTTATGAGGTTGACCTCATGCCGCAATCCGGAAGTGCCCACTAGAAACTTTCACGTTTCAGACCCTATAGATCACGAAAATATAGGTGGACCAAATTTATATGTACATATATATATATATATATATATATAT
The DNA here is from genome assembly GCA_946811695.1 of Gonocerus acuteangulatus. Lineage (NCBI taxonomy): Eukaryota > Metazoa > Arthropoda > Insecta > Hemiptera > Coreidae > Gonocerus > Gonocerus acuteangulatus. Next base: position 20,424,196 of record OX328130.1, read on the forward strand.
ATATATATATATATATATATATATATATATATATGTATATATTTATATATATGCTTGTCTGTTCGCGCTCTAGCAAGCTCAAAAATGGTCCGATTTTAACAAAATGTGGTACAAAAATCCGTCGTCTAATTTGAAAGGTCAAGTTCGTTAACCAGCAGAATCCGTCCATTAGAAGATAGTGTTTGGGGCGAAATTCGCACAAAAAAAATCTTATCGTTTACGTTTTTGAGTTTATATGCTTGCAGCTACTTGTTTTATAGGTTCCTTAACATAAGAAAACGAATGAAACCATTTTTAAGGCGATATCTGTAACCGTTCCTGAGAAATGTGGAATCAATGTTTATGTAAGTCATTATTTTTTTAAGAGCACTTAGAATCGCGGGATTCAATTAAAATATTTTCTACAACTTGGAAATTAATCCCAACTAAGATGTTTAAATTTTGGTTATATTTGCAGTTAAAGAAGTAGGCGAAAAAAAAAATTTATTAATAGACATGAAAAGTTTTTGGATCCTCATACATTTTTCGTAAATATCTCGATAACGGTTGGGAAATCGTGCTAAGTGGAAGGTGACCATTCGAATGCTTACTAAATTCTCTACAAAAAAGGTTCTGAAGCAATATTCGATGGGGCAACGTCAATCAGAGATATAAGCGCTTAAAACGTAAAAACTGTTTGTTTTGTTGTTTTGAAAGGGGTTTTCTCTTTGTTTATTTCACTTTTTAATTGTTTTTTCTTGTTTTAAATTGCATTTATCAATTAGAATAGTAGTAAAATAAGCTAAGAAACGGTGAGAGGTGTTGGTAATAATAAGTTTGGAGTGGCTGTGGTAATCATGATGGCAGTGGCTAATCATAATGACGTATTTTGTTTTGAATTCTGCTGTCTATATAACCTTCCGCATAGCCTCCAAATAATGTTATCGTTGTTTCTTATTTTATAGAAAGATTTAACCTACGACAGAATGGAATTTTGAGAGCCTTCTCAGCAGTAGTCAAAGAGTAAGTAAATTTTCAGTACATAATTGTATTGAGTTATACAGATTAAGAATTATCCGCTTCTGTGTAAGATGGCTACTGTCAGTTTCCAGTGATTTGTGATGCTAATCTATTCCATTTCTTCGAGATGTACGTAACCGCGCTAAGATGACGCAGTTCCTGCAAGTCGGACTTTTTTAAAAGTCTATGTTATAATCTGTATGTTGGTCTTGATGAGTTAGGGTGGGTTTACACTTGCTAGTTATTGCAGGAAATTTATATCAGACAGAAATTGCGACTAGTGTAAACCATGAGCAATTTATGTCTGAGATATATATTTCTATCACGAACTATAAGTGTCCACACTTCTATACCACCAGGTGTAAACAAAGATTTTTACGAGAAGAATTTAATTTCAGAGATAAATATCTTGGCTACTAGCTGTATTGTCGACACTTCTATACCAACAGATGTAAACACTGATTATTTGTGCTTTTGATGAATTTATCGCAAATTAGAACAAATCCAGAACTGTCCTATACATATCCATGACATAAATGTCTAGCTATTTCTGTCAGTATTTAAACCTTCAAGAGAATATCTAACAGACACCAGTAGAGAGAATTAGAGCGTTCTAGGCCCTCATTTCGTACGGAAACCAGTGTAAACCAGCTGACGTCATTTCCTACAAGGAAAACAGTGTCAGCCAGCTGACGTCACGCCGGTGACGTCATCAGCTGGAGTACTGTCAGCCAGCTGACGTCACGCGACGTCATCAGCTACAAGGAAAACAGTGTCAGCCAGCCGCCATTTTCCTCACGAAGCCAACATGGATACCGCTTAATCACATCCGTATCTAAGAGCAGTTTACCGCCTAGTCTTAGCATGAGTCATACTAGGCCCTCCTTAGATCCTTAGAAGCTCTAGAGACGCGCATTCAGTCATGGCAGCGCAATCAGAGGATGAGCACAGCGGTTATAGCGCCAGCGCTAGTGGTGGGAGCCACCCTTTCTCAAGACGGGTCAGCTTTCCAGAGTACCAACTAATTGAAGCACGCAGAAGATCGTTCGATACTTGGCCTTTAAGTAACAAAATAAACCCCAGCTACAAGGAAAACAGTGTCAGCCAGCCACCATCTTCCTCACGAAGCTGGGCTGAAACGGCCCTACTACGCTAGGTTAATAGCGCGTTTCCAAGTTTGAAACATTACCAGCCAGCTGCTGTCATCAGCTTGAGTACTGGCAGTCAGCTGACGTCACACTGTTGACGCCACTGCTTTGACGCGATGCTGATCTAGGTTAATAGTGCGTTTCGTCTGTTAGCGCGTTTCCAAGTTTGAAACATTACCAGTCAGCTGACGCCTCCAATAAGCTAACGTCACGCTGTTGACGTCATTGCTTTGACGCGATGCTGACCTAGGTTAATAGCACGCTATAGAGGTAGGGTCTTACGACGTTTTTTGGAATTAGAAAAAACGCGCTCCTCCATTTTCCTCATGAAGCTGGAGGTCCTTCAACGTACTGAGCGTAGCTGTAAGCGCCTCTATGAAGCGATGCTGCGATCAATAGCGCGCAGCATGTTTTTCATAATTTCCTTAGCGAAAGCAGTGTCAGTCAGCAGCAACCAGCTGTACTGACGTATCCTCAAAATCAATAACATCTAGTGTGACGAGCGTCTAGATCCATATCATAGCTTGTAAGAGTTTGTTAAGCAGGGTAATAGGGTGAGTGGTAGAGCACTGGACTAATAAGCTAGAGGGCTAATCCCGAGCAAGCACTAAGCACTAGTGTCTTAGCTCATGACCGTCCCTAGCCTAACCCAGCCTTTAATTAATTTAATGATGGGTACCTGGGATGACTCTAGCAGTTGAAGCAGCCAATGGGCGGTCGGAGCATAGTACTGACCACTAGTGTGCCGTATGACTCAGATACCTCTACTACCCTCAAGGCCCTCGTGACCTATTACGAGGGCCCCGAGGGTAATAGGAGGTTGTAATCTTAGTATTATAGTGTTTAGAATAAATAACAGTTTCGCTCTCTCACATTAATCGTGTAGGCGATATGTGATAGAGGGGACTGCTCCTTATCTTTACCTCGCCCCTCCATCCAACAGACTCCTCAGTAGACTCAGCAACCTACAGCTGCAAGAACCTTCAACACGCACAAGTGAGTGGAATAATTATTTTATTGTAACAGATCACTCACTTATGGCGATGTCGGGGTGATAAAAGTGTCAATAGGATAAATAAATAGGCATGTTCAGGATAAAACGTGTTTTATTTTGTTATAACATAAAAAGGTTAACTTAAATGTACAAAAAGATTTACAACTTCCCTTAACTTAGTAGTTAATTTAAATGTACAAAAAGGTTTACAACTAGCCTTAACTTAGGTTTACAAAAAATAGCTTATCTATCCTTAACTTAGATTTACAACCAACCTTAACTTAGATTTACAAAAATAGCTTATCTATCATTAACTTATATTTACAAAAAATAGCTTATCTATCCTTAACTCAGATTTACAACCAACCTTAACTTAGATTTACAACCAACCTTAACTTAGAGTTACAACCAACCTTAACTTATGAAGTATTAGGGAGCGCAAGTAAGTTGTCCGAAGGTATCTTATAATGACCTAATGCTAGAGTGGAGACGTTATCTTTAAGAATATACCTTTTGTCATCGTTCGCTGATAGAGATATTTTATTAACTTCTGTACTATAAATGAAATGTTTGGATGAGCGGATAAACTTCATGGGATGACGAGCTGTATCATGGGTTTTTAAGCATGAAACATAATCTTGAAAGGTGATTTTATTTTTCAATACGGCTTTCTTAACACCTTTAGCTTTACGAATTTCACGTTTATCGATAAGTATTGCATACATTTTTGCCCGAAGCCCTACAAACGCATTTATTAGCTCACCATTGGTCTCATCTTTGAATTTACCTAATACCTTTTTGTTCAGAGTCGAGAAACATTTATGATCGGGAGGGAAGTCGGATGTATCCAAATACGGTAGGAGATCTATATAATCCTGGAATATATCTTCAGTAAATATCTTATATATGAATGAATCCGTATCTGTATAAGATAGGATTAACCTTTCAGGTCCGAAACGCGGCATCATAACGTCGTAGTGGTAAGCGTACATGGTAGTCTTTGAAAGATCTAAAACACTTAGGCCGATGTAAAGGGGCTTATTAAATTTTACTTTATTCTTTAACAGATGTATAGCAGCTAGGTTCTCGGTGTATATAGTCCTATCAATAAAATTATTTTTCGAAACCATTTTTTCAATCTTTTTAGCGTCGCACACGAGCTGCATATTCATTCGATTTCTGACATTTTCCATAGTTTTACCAAAAACCGAGTTGTTATAAAGTTTATATAGATCTTTTTCAAAAGCCGTGCGAGCAGTTGTTCGAAGTTGAGTATTATGGGAAATGTAGGGTTCGAGCCATTTAGACTGACGAAATTTTATCGCTCTATTAATTTTCTTTAAAATGAGGCCATGGTCTAAAGCTTGCTTGAGAGCTACGTAATGGGCGATATAATTTCTCCTAGGATTTAAATGAGGGACTAGTTTCCTGTGCTCACTCACCTCTATATTGTCAGGTAGAAATGGTAGGGAGTTGTGCAAATCGTGTAGCTCTTGAGGGTAGTCGACATCAACATCAAGGATATATCCGTAGTCAGGTGAGAGTTTGCTTAGATCTATATCCCCCTCCACCCATTCAAACCCACCATAGGGTAGCGATTGCACCATTGCATGGCCATATAAATTATTTGCATCTTGATAAACGATATACGACGATGGCTCATTAGGATTATAGTTATTCAAGTATTTATTATTAGCTTCGATGAACCTGTGCGATACTTGACATATTCCTCCACGTATTCCTCGCTCAATCATTAAGATCATATCATAATCGGTGAGCAGTTGAAGTCTCACACCTGTAAAGCGAAGCATGGCATCCCAAGAAAGTCCGGGAAGGGTGAAGTAGTTACAGGGGTCGAGCTTATGCGTCTTCAGGGTTATATCTCGAAATACTTCGAAGACATCCGATAGCAGTAATACATCCGTTCTGAGATAATGGTCGCTATACTCCCCTATGGTGCGACATTTAAATGTATTCCACACATTTATAGCGTGCTGATAGTCTTCATCAGAAACGGATGTATCCGTTAACTTATTATAAAAATACGTTTTGTCCGGCAATGCTTGCTCCTCTAACGTGCTCCAACCAGTGACGTAATCGTATGGGAATACCCCCTTACGCGATAATAGTTGAACATGTTCTGGAGGGTATTCCCATACGATTACGTCACTGGTTGGAGCACGTTAGAGGAGCAAGCATTGCCGGACAAAACGTATTTTTATAATAAGTTAACGGATACATCCGTTTCTGATGAAGACTATCAGCACGCTATAAATGTGTGGAATACATTTAAATGTCGCACCATAGGGGAGTATAGCGACCATTATCTCAGAACGGATGTATTACTGCTATCGGATGTCTTCGAAGTATTTCGAGATATAACCCTGAAGACGCATAAGCTCGACCCCTGTAACTACTTCACCCTTCCCGGACTTTCTTGGGATGCCATGCTTCGCTTTACAGGTGTGAGACTTCAACTGCTCACCGATTATGATATGATCTTAATGATTGAGCGAGGAATACGTGGAGGAATATGTCAAGTATCGCACAGGTTCATCGAAGCTAATAATAAATACTTGAATAACTATAATCCTAATGAGCCATCGTCGTATATCGTTTATCAAGATGCAAATAATTTATATGGCCATGCAATGGTGCAATCGCTACCCTATGGGGGGTTTGAATGGGTGGAGGGGGATATAGATCTAAGCAAACTCTCACCTGACTACGGATATATCCTTGATGTTGATGTCGACTACCCTCAAGAGCTACACGATTTGCACAACTCCCTACCATTTCTACCTGACAATATAGAGGTGAGTGAGCACAGGAAACTAGTCCCTCATTTAAATCCTAGGAGAAATTATATCGCCCATTACGTAGCTCTCAAGCAAGCTTTAGACCATGGCCTCATTTTAAAGAAAATTAATAGAGCGATAAAATTTCGTCAGTCTAAATGGCTCGAACCCTACATTTCCCATAATACTCAACTTCGAACAACTGCTCGCACGGCTTTTGAAAAAGATCTATATAAACTTTATAACAACTCGGTTTTTGGTAAAACTATGGAAAATGTCAGAAATCGAATGAATATGCAGCTCGTGTGCGACGCTAAAAAGATTGAAAAAATGGTTTCGAAAAATAATTTTATTGATAGGACTATATACACCGAGAACCTAGCTGCTATACATCTGTTAAAGAATAAAGTAAAATTTAATAAGCCCCTTTACATCGGCCTAAGTGTTTTAGATCTTTCAAAGACTACCATGTACGCTTACCACTACGACGTTATGATGCCGCGTTTCGGACCTGAAAGGTTAATCCTATCTTATACAGATACGGATTCATTCATATATAAGATATTTACTGAAGATATATTCCAGGATTATATAGATCTCCTACCGTATTTGGATACATCCGACTTCCCTCCCGATCATAAATGTTTCTCGACTCTGAACAAAAAGGTATTAGGTAAATTCAAAGATGAGACCAATGGTGAGCTAATAAATGCGTTTGTAGGGCTTCGGGCAAAAATGTATGCAATACTTATCGATAAACGTGAAATTCGTAAAGCTAAAGGTGTTAAGAAAGCCGTATTGAAAAATAAAATCACCTTTCAAGATTATGTTTCATGCTTAAAAACCCATGATACAGCTCGTCATCCCATGAAGTTTATCCGCTCATCCAAACATTTCATTTATAGTACAGAAGTTAATAAAATATCTCTATCAGCGAACGATGACAAAAGGTATATTCTTAAAGATAACGTCTCCACTCTAGCATTAGGTCATTATAAGATACCTTCGGACAACTTACTTGCGCTCCCTAATACTTCATAAGTTAAGGTTGGTTGTAACTCTAAGTTAAGGTTGGTTGTAAATCTAAGTTAAGGTTGGTTGTAAATCTGAGTTAAGGATAGATAAGCTATTTTTTGTAAATATAAGTTAATGATAGATAAGCTATTTTTGTAAATCTAAGTTAAGGTTGGTTGTAAATCTAAGTTAAGGATAGATAAGCTATTTTTTGTAAACCTAAGTTAAGGCTAGTTGTAAACCTTTTTGTACATTTAAATTAACTACTAAGTTAAGGGAAGTTGTAAATCTTTTTGTACATTTAAGTTAACCTTTTTATGTTATAACAAAATAAAACACGTTTTATCCTGAACATGCCTATTTATTTATCCTATTGACACTTTTATCACCCCGACATCGCCATAAGTGAGTGATCTGTTACAATAAAATAATTATTCCACTCACTTGTGCGTGTTGAAGGTTCTTGCAGCTGTAGGTTGCTGAGTCTACTGAGGAGTCTGTTGGATGGAGGGGCGAGGTAAAGATAAGGAGCAGTCCCCTCTATCACATATCGCCTACACGATTAATGTGAGAGAGCGAAACTGTTATTTATTCTAAACACTATAATACTAAGATTACAACCTCCTATTACCCTCGGGGCCCTCGTAATAGGTCACGAGGGCCTTGAGGGTAGTAGAGGTATCTGAGTCATACGGCACACTAGTGGTCAGTACTATGCTCCGACCGCCCATTGGCTGCTTCAACTGCTAGAGTCATCCCAGGTACCCATCATTAAATTAATTAAAGGCTGGGTTAGGCTAGGGACGGTCATGAGCTAAGACACTAGTGCTTAGTGCTTGCTCGGGATTAGCCCTCTAGCTTATTAGTCCAGTGCTCTACCACTCACCCTATTACCCTGCTTAACAAACTCTTACAAGCTATGATATGGATCTAGACGCTCGTCACACTAGATGTTATTGATTTTGAGGATACGTCAGTACAGCTGGTTGCTGCTGACTGACACTGATTTCGCTAAGGAAATTATGAAAAACATGCTGCGCGCTATTGATCGCAGCATCGCTTCATAGAGGCGCTTACAGCTACGCTCAGTACGTTGAAGGACCTCCAGCTTCATGAGGAAAATGGAGGAGCGCGTTTTTTCTAATTCCAAAAAACGTCGTAAGACCCTACCTCTATAGCGTGCTATTAACCTAGGTCAGCATCGCGTCAAAGCAATGACGTCAACAGCGTGACGTTAGCTTATTGGAGGCGTCAGCTGACTGGTAATGTTTCAAACTTGGAAACGCGCTAACAGACGAAACGCACTATTAACCTAGATCAGCATCGCGTCAAAGCAGTGGCGTCAACAGTGTGACGTCAGCTGACTGCCAGTACTCAAGCTGATGACAGCAGCTGGCTGGTAATGTTTCAAACTTGGAAACGCGCTATTAACCTAGCGTAGTAGGGCCGTTTCAGCCCAGCTTCGTGAGGAAGATGGTGGCTGGCTGACACTGTTTTCCTTGTAGCTGGGGTTTATTTTGTTACTTAAAGGCCAAGTATCGAACGATCTTCTGCGTGCTTCAATTAGTTGGTACTCTGGAAAGCTGACCCGTCTTGAGAAAGGGTGGCTCCCACCACTAGCGCTGGCGCTATAACGGCGGTAGTGTGCAGATATCCTGCTGTCTGATAGCGATTCTAATCTCGTCGCTAGGCGCAAACGTTAGCGTCGAATAAGGCTGATGGGAGTGGTACTCGGAGCGTACTATTCGAGTATCGAATCTAACATCATCTGTGATATCGAGCATATTTGATCTTAAATCCAAGCTGTTTGAGGAACTCTATGTTTCTAGGAGATAAGTAGAACCTCTCGCTTCTCCTATCTTCGTACGAATGTTTGGAAAATACTATTCCCATTCTTTTATATGTAATCGGATAGTTATAGTCTCGCCGTTAAAGTTGACTAAATCTCCGTCGATATCTATGAGACGTACTCTTACGGTATCGATGACGTTTGTATTAAGAGGGTAGTATATAATGTTTTTCGGATGTACGTTAATAGCGTAGCCAGGTGCGACGCCCGGTGTAAACTGATGAATATCATGGGTAGGTACCCCGTTTTTATAGGCTCCATTAGCTATGAAATTCGATCATTGCAGCGTGAGGGACGTACGAGTGTGGTTGAATTCCGAATATTACCCCTACGAAGCATGGAATGTCGATCACACTAAAAATAATCAAGTCGTATTCTATGAGAATTATTTAAGATTTAAACAATCTTACTATAATGAGCAAGGGCAGTCGTACTTAGGCTTCCATGAGTTCTTATCGAATTCGCCTATAATCGTTATCGATTGTAGTAAACAGAACGATTCAGTTAAATCGGGGAATATCGATATAAGAATTGAAATAGAAGCCTCTATAAATTTCCCGCCAAAAACGAGCGCCTACGCGCTGATTATAAACGATAGAATCATCGAGTATAACCCGTCAAAGAATATCGTGCGTAAAACATGAAAATAGCTCAACAGCCAGAGTCGATAACACGAGTAGAGCTCCCCAGAGAAGATGAACCTGTCAAGAGACATTCCAGCCTGTTTCCTCACTCTCTTCGATGCATCATAGCCGGACCTTCAGGAGCTGGGAAGACGGATTTGGTCTTAACACTTCTTCTACACGAGAATGGACTACGTTTTGAGAACGTCTACATTTGCGCCAAGACGCTACATCAGTTAAAATATAAGCTATTAGGAGAAGTGTTTAGCAAAGTGCCAGAAATTGGCTATTATTTATACGATGACGTCAGCGAGGTTCAATTATCAGAAATAAAACTTAATTCAGTCTTCATATTCGACGACGTCATTACTTCTAAGCAGGATGTAATCAGAGACTTATTCTCCTTTGGAAGGCATAAATGCATAGATGTAATCTATCTTGTTCAAACATTTACTAAGGTGCCTAAGCATCTTATTAGAGATAATGCTAATGTGTTTGTATTATTTAAGCAGGATATGCGAAACCTGCGAAATTTTTATAATGATAATATAACTAATGTTAGCTTTAAGGAGTTTGTCAATATGTGTAAACATTGCTGGTCGTCAGAGCAGCATGGATTTATAACTATTAACGCCGAATGTAACATTAATAAAGGTTATTATAGACAATCTTTTGATAAGTTTATTCTATGTTAACATATTATGAGACAATAAAAGTTTATGCAATGTAATGACCTGTGTTTTTTGTTATCCTACCTCATCCCTATATATATAAGTTATATAGCTATGTATACATCAGTCGACATTACGATGGACACGAAGAAGGAGCTGGTAAAGCTTACGAAAGCTATCAAGGAGAAATATAACACTATTAAAAAGTCTGATTTTACTGATAATGCTCTATTAGAGAAGACATTTGCACCTATTACAACATCTATAGGGAGCTTAAAACCTTTAGTAAACCCTGAGCCTGAAACCTCCGTAAACCCTGAGCCTGAAACTGATGTAAACCCCGAACCCGATGTAAACCCTGAGCCAGCAATCGCGGTAAAACTAGAAAAAACGGAGGCGTCCTCCGATAGTGATACTTCCTATGATACTTCCTATGATGGGGCGAAAGCTGATGACCTAGAGTACTACCTCCAGAGAATTGATAGGGATAGAGTTTACGGCATTCGAGAGGGTAAAGATGGAGTATTACATCTTGGGAAAGCTAGGGTGATAATCGATCCGAATGAGATACGCGTGAAAGATGGTAGATATAAACGTACACGAGGTCTTTTACAGCTATTATTCTTTAAGGCCCCTAAGGATTACAAGAGATCGGATCTTAAGGCTTACAAGGACATTCTTAAACGTACGGGAGTACACTTAGACGTACACGGAAAACTTAAACGGTTTCATAACAGTAGAAAATATAAGGGCGTTATTCAGAACCTTTTTCAGTTAGGAAGGGGTTTAAACATGAATACTAGTCAGCCCCGAGTCGAATATTACGCGTCGGCCGATGAGTTAGTCGATAGATTAAGAAAGCTAGTAGCGTCACAACTCGCCGGAAACACCGGGGTAACGAACGAACAGGTAAGTATAATTAGCGAGTTGCGGGAATTAGGAATCATTTACTAACTAGAAGTCGAAGCGAGAGCATGGCTTACAACCCTAGGACTGGCGAGTATCACTACGATCGGAGGATATCGAGATATTTTATATCTAATAACCTTCTGGACATTGAAAATAGGCGGATCACCGGCGTTGCCCCTCCTATATTCTCCTACGACGCGGCTACGAAAGGTTACGTCGACGGAAATTGTATTACGAATAAATCCAATATATATAGCGCTTACGGTAAGAGAATTACTAATTTATCAGATCCTTCGGATGATACAGACGCGGTCAGCTTAGGCTACTTAAAGGCATACTTAGCCTGCGTTTTGAAAACGTTAAATGGACAACCCTGTGAAGGAAAGATTGATCGAGGAGATACACCGGCCGGTACGAGTACACTTCCGGCGCCGCCATTACAACCTCAAGGGCATTAACGATCTTTGGGAAGCTGACCTGATGGATTTTAAAGAATATAAAAAGCAAAACACGGGGTATCAATACATTTTAATAGTTATCGACGCATTCAGTAAATACGTATACATGGAGCCGTTGAAAGATAAGAGCGGAGACGAAGTAACTAAAGCTATGAGGAAAATCCTGACTCGAGGGGTACCTACATTGTTACAAACTGATAGAGGGAAAGAATTTTATAACAAGCCCTTTGAGAAGCTCATGAAGGAGAAGGGTGTGAGGCACTATAGTACATATTCTTCAATAAAATGCGCGCATGTTGAAAGATTGATAAGAACTATCAAGGCTAAGATGTATCGCAGATTTCATCTTCAGGGATCGTTCCGATATTTACACATGCTACAAGATATTGCTCATGAGTATAATACCGACAAGCATAGGACTATAGGAATGGCTCCGGCCCAAGTTAATAAAGATAATGAGAATTATATACTTTCAAAATATAGAAGCCTAGCACCTTTCGACAGCATCAAACGACATTCTCGCCCTCTTAAGAAGGATGATTATGTACGAATATCGCGCGAGAGAGGTGTTTTCGACAAAGCCTACCACCCCAACTATTCAACGGAGGTGTTTAAGATTGAAGAAGTAAAAACTACGAAGCCTCCTACCTATATCTTGAAGGACCTGAACGGTAGTCCCATCAAAGGCGCGTTTTATTCCGGGGAATTGCAGAAAACTACGTTCAACGACGTATATCTGGTAGAGAAAATACTGAGAAGAAAAAATAATCGCGTTTTAGTGAAATGGTTAGGTTTTCGAAAGCCTACATGGGAGCCTGCTAAAAATATTATATAATAATAATCTCCGAGATTGAGTCATAGCTTAGTCATATCATTTTTTAACCTTTATCACCGGATTCGGGGAGTGACTTTTCCTGCTGATTATAACTATGAGCCAATCCTGCTGCTCTCCTATCAGGCTCTTAGTAATTATTTCTACATCCTTCCTCATCATACTCCTGTGTCAACAACCTCCCCACCACCCATCGAGGTCATCATATCCATATTTTCAAAAACGTTAATCTTTCTGTTTAAAATCTTCTGTTAGAAATACGCACTGTGCAGCTGAGTATGATGGAAAGAAATATTACGATATCGGCGAGGAGTTCCCTACACCATTAAGGCTCTACGGCTGGCGACAACAGTTTATGGAGGACTATGTTTTTACCTGCCTGGATTATATTATATTGGAATTTAAAACTTTGTAATTGAACTTTATGAATAAATGGATGTATGCTGAACTGGTTATGTTATTTATCAATCCCTACCTCTCTATCCCCACCTCTCTATCCCTACCCCTCCCCTCCAACCCCTCTCTATCCCTACCCCTCCCCTCCAGCCTGATTAGTATATAAGATGCGCCATCAGTCAGAGGTATCCACCATCAGTCAGAGGTACTCGCCATCAGTCAATATGAACTGCTCCAAGTGTTCCAAGGCGTTTTCTAGGATTGACAATAGGATTCGACATGAGCAAATATGCCGCGCTTGCAATCTTTGCGGCCAGTTGGGGATACATGACTGCCCAGGGAGATCCTGCGCGCACTGCAGCTTCCGCTTCAGTAACCTGCACAACTTGGAGCGTCATGAGAGCTGTTGTGGTCAGCCGCCTGCGAAACGTCAGCGAGGAGAGCCTAGCAACGAAGAGCTATTAGGTGAGCTTCCAGACTCTAGCGGAATAGTAGAATATGAGACTGCGTTCAAAAGTAGGTTAAGATCATATTTTATTAGGTCTGAGACTAACTCAGATATTCCTAGGTTTTGTGCATCTATAAGGCATATTATTAAGGTTAAGATAAGCAATAGTATATTAGAACATCATAGTATTAAGTTTAATTTAGTTTTAGATTGTCTGATGACTAATGTAAGTGGGGATGAGTTATCAGTAGCAGTAAAAACTAAGAATAGCCCCGTTTTCGCTGATACAGATATAGATGAACTTCTTACTACGATGTGTGAAAAATTGGATAAGGAGCTTGAGGAGTCTCAATTAAAACGTAGCGGTTGGACCTTAGCTGCAATCGATGGGATGCGATTAAAAATTAATAAATATAGCCCGTTGAGAGGTAGTAGTTATATCGAACTACCCGCTAAGATAAGAAATAGGAAGGCTTGCATTAATGTCCAAAACAATGACTCTAGATGCTTCGTATATTCAGTCTTAGCCAAATTTGCATCGGAGCACCCTAATAGAGTTTCTGTTTATTCTACTCTTGAGAGCCGATATGATTTCTCCCACTTGACTTTCCCCACACCTGTAAAGGATATAAAACAGTTCGAAAAACTCAATAATATTTCGATCAATGTGTTCGGACTGGATAAAGATCTTAACGTTTATCCCATAAAAGTCGTTGATTCCGAGCTTCCGGATCACCGAGATCTCCTACTACTAGAGCAAGATGAGCTCTCCCACTATGTATACATTAAGGATTTCGATAGATTAGTAGGATCACAAGTTTCGAAACGTCACGCTAAAAAGATTATTTGCAAACGCTGTTTCACCCATTTCGATAACCAATTAAAGCCGGCTTCTGACAAAATGGCGGACCATAAAGTTTACTGTATAAAAAACCCTCCTACCCGAGTTGAGCTACCTACTAATAAGGCGTATGTAGAATTCGAGCACGTAGAGAGATCGTTAAGAGTTCCTTACGTCATATATTGCGACTTCGAGAGCATCCTCAGACCTGTGCATACGTGTCAGCCTGATCCGAGTGCGTCATATACGCTCAACTATCAGCTCCACGAGCCTATGAGTTTTTGCTGCTACCTGAAAATGTCCGACGAAGTCGCCCATCTAGAGACACCTCTACCTAAGGAGCCGTACTTATACAGAGGTCCGGATGCTGGTAAGCATCTAATGGAATACCTGATAAAGATCGCAGAGATGGTATCAGATATATACAGTACTCCCACTCCTATGAATCCTTCAACCAGTGAGGAAATACAACGACACGAGGCAAGCACGCATTGCTACATGTGTGATAAGCCGTTTACTTCGTCGGATATTAAGGTTAGAGATCATAATCATCTCACAGGATTATTTAGAGGGAGCGCACACCAGTCTTGCAACCTACGATATTCAAACCCTTCGTTTTTACCGGTATTGTTTCATAACCTCTCGTCATACGATGCTCATCATATAGTGAGACAGTTGGGGTGTAATACTAAGAAGATATCGGTGATCCCCAACACCGAAGAGAAGTACATATCGTTTAGCAAATCAGTGACGGAAACCCTAGAGCTCCGCTTTTTGGATACTTTTAGATTCATGTCAAGCAGTCTAGATAGCTTAGCTAAAAATTTACCGGAGCTACGTGAGATTTCAAAATTTTACCCTCCAGAACATGTTCAACTATTATCGCGTAAGGGGGTATTCCCATACGATTACGTCACTGGTTGGAGCACGTTAGAGGAGCAAGCATTGCCGGACAAAACGTATTTTTATAATAAGTTAACGGATACATCCGTTTCTGATGAAGACTATCAGCACGCTATAAATGTGTGGAATACATTTAAATGTCGCACCATAGGAGAGTATAGCGACCATTATCTCAGAACGGATGTATTACTACTATCGGATGTCTTCGAAGTATTTCGAGATATAACCCTGAAGACGCATAAGCTCGACCCCTGTAACTACTTCACCCTTCCCGGACTTTCTTGGGATGCCATGCTTCGCTTTACAGGTGTGAGACTTCAACTGCTCACCGATTATGATATGATCTTAATGATTGAGCGAGGAATACGAGGAGGAATATGCCAGGTATCGCACAGGTTCATCGAAGCTAATAATAAATACTTGAATAACTATAATCCTAATGAGCCATCGTCGTATATCGTTTATCAAGATGCAAATAATTTATATGGCCATGCAATGGTGCAATCGCTACCCTATGGGGGGTTTGAATGGGTGGAGGGGGATATAGATCTAAGCAAACTCTCACCTGACTACGGATATATCCTTGATGTTGATGTCGACTACCCTCAAGAGCTACACGATTTGCACAACTCCCTACCATTTCTACCTGACAATATAGAGGTGAGTGAGCACAGGAAACTAGTCCCTCATTTAAATCCTAGGAGAAATTATATCGCCCATTACGTAGCTCTCAAGCAAGCTTTAGACCATGGCCTCATTTTAAAGAAAATTAATAGAGCGATAAAATTTCGTCAGTCTAAATGGCTCGAACCCTACATTTCCCATAATACTCAACTTCGAACAACTGCTCGCACGGCTTTTGAAAAAGATCTATATAAACTTTATAACAACTCGGTTTTTGGTAAAACTATGGAAAATGTCAGAAATCGAATGAATATGCAGCTCGTGTGCGACGCTAAAAAGATTGAAAAAATGGTTTCGAAAAATAATTTTATTGATAGGACTATATACACCGAGAACCTAGCTGCTATACATCTGTTAAAGAATAAAGTAAAATTTAATAAGCCCCTTTACATCGGCCTAAGTGTTTTAGATCTTTCAAAGACTACCATGTACGCTTACCACTACGACGTTATGATGCCGCGTTTCGGACCTGAAAGGTTAATCCTATCTTATACAGATACGGATTCATTCATATATAAGATATTTACTGAAGATATATTCCAGGATTATATAGATCTCCTACCGTATTTGGATACATCCGACTTCCCTCCCGATCATAAATGTTTCTCGACTCTGAACAAAAAGGTATTAGGTAAATTCAAAGATGAGACCAATGGTGAGCTAATAAATGCGTTTGTAGGGCTTCGGGCAAAAATGTATGCAATACTTATCGATAAACGTGAAATTCGTAAAGCTAAAGGTGTTAAGAAAGCCGTATTGAAAAATAAAATCACCTTTCAAGATTATGTTTCATGCTTAAAAACCCATGATACAGCTCGTCATCCCATGAAGTTTATCCGCTCATCCAAACATTTCATTTATAGTACAGAAGTTAATAAAATATCTCTATCAGCGAACGATGACAAAAGGTATATTCTTAAAGATAACGTCTCCACTCTAGCATTAGGTCATTATAAGATACCTTCGGACAACTTACTTGCGCTCCCTAATACTTCATAAGTTAAGGTTGGTTGTAACTCTAAGTTAAGGTTGGTTGTAAATCTAAGTTAAGGTTGGTTGTAAATCTGAGTTAAGGATAGATAAGCTATTTTTTGTAAATATAAGTTAATGATAGATAAGCTATTTTTGTAAATCTAAGTTAAGGTTGGTTGTAAATCTGAGTTAAGGATAGATAAGCTATTTTTTTTTTGTAAACCTAAGTTAAGGCTAGTTGTAAACCTTTTTGTACATTTAAATTAACTACTAAGTTAAGGGAAGTTGTAAATCTTTTTGTACATTTAAGTTAACCTTTTTATGTTATAACAAAATAAAACACGTTTTATCCTGAACATGCCTATTTATTTATCCTATTGACACTTTTATCACCCCGACATCGCCATAAGTGAGTGATCTGTTACAATAAAATAATTATTCCACTCACTTGTGCGTGTTGAAGGTTCTTGCAGCTGTAGGTTGCTGAGTCTACTGAGGAGTCTGTTGGATGGAGGGGCGAGGTAAAGATAAGGAGCAGTCCCCTCTATCACATATCGCCTACACGATTAATGTGAGAGAGCGAAACTGTTATTTATTCTAAACACTATAATACTAAGATTACAACCTCCTATTACCCTCGGGGCCCTCGTAATAGGTCACGAGGGCCTTGAGGGTAGTAGAGGTATCTGAGTCATACGGCACACTAGTGGTCAGTACTATGCTCCGACCGCCCATTGGCTGCTTCAACTGCTAGAGTCATCCCAGGTACCCATCATTAAATTAATTAAAGGCTGGGTTAGGCTAGGGACGGTCATGAGCTAAGACACTAGTGCTTAGTGCTTGCTCGGGATTAGCCCTCTAGCTTATTAGTCCAGTGCTCTACCACTCACCCTATTACCCTGCTTAACAAACTCTTACAAGCTATGATATGGATCTAGACGCTCGTCACACTAGATGTTATTGATTTTGAGGATACGTCAGTACAGCTGGTTGCTGCTGACTGACACTGCTTTCGCTAAGGAAATTATGAAAAACATGCTGCGCGCTATTGATCGCAGCATCGCTTCATAGAGGCGCTTACAGCTACGCTCAGTACGTTGAAGGACCTCCAGCTTCATGAGGAAAATGGAGGAGCGCGTTTTTTCTAATTCCAAAAAACGTCGTAAGACCCTACCTCTATAGCGTGCTATTAACCTAGGTCAGCATCGCGTCAAAGCAATGACGTCAACAGCGTGACGTTAGCCTATTGGAGGCGTCAGCTGACTGGTAATGTTTCAAACTTGGAAACGCGCTAACAGACGAAACGCACTATTAACCTAGATCAGCATCGCGTCAAAGCAGTGGCGTCAACAGTGTGACGTCAGCTGACTGCCAGTACTCAAGCTGATGACAGCAGCTGGCTGGTAATGTTTCAAACTTGGAAACGCGCTATTAACCTAGCGTAGTAGGGCCGTTTCAGCCCAGCTTCGTGAGGAAGATGGTGGCTGGCTGACACTGTTTTCCTTGTAGCTGGGGTTTATTTTGTTACTTAAAGGCCAAGTATCGAACGATCTTCTGCGTGCTTCAATTAGTTGGTACTCTGGAAAGCTGACCCGTCTTGAGAAAGGGTGGCTCCCACCACTAGCGCTGGCGCTATAACCGCTGTGCTCATCCTCTGATTGCGCTGCCATGACTGAATGCGCGTCTCTAGAGCTTCTAAGGATCTAAGGAGGGCCTAGTATGACTCATGCTAAGACTAGGCGGTAAACTGCTCTTAGATACGGATGTGATTAAGCGGTATCCATGTTGGCTTCGTGAGGAAAATGGCGGCTGGCTGACACTGTTTTCCTTGTAGCTGATGACGTCGCGTGACGTCAGCTGGCTGACAGTACTCCAGCTGATGACGTCACCGGCGTGACGTCAGCTGGCTGACACTGTTTTCCTTGTAGGAAATGACGTCAGCTGGTTTACACTGGTTTCCGTACGAAATGAGGGCCTAGAACGCTCTAATTCTCTCTACTGACACCTGACATATATTTCCTGCGAGAAGTGTCAGTCAGATGTAAACGCACCCTTAGTTTAGTATGTTATCTATATATTTGCTTCCATCGCCGAGTAATTCAGTTGTAATGTAAGTCGTAGTTTTTTCGTTGTAAACATTCAGTCAGTGTGTACTTTATAGTCAATATGAAGGGAGAAGATTTGTTACAGAAAAGTGGGAGCAATCTTGACACATGACGACGGATAACAAACTTCGAGAAAAACAAAAGACAAAGTGACATTATGTAGCTTAAGAATCGGGTAAAAAAGAGCGATTGTTTAAGTAAGTATTCACTACAATTAAGAAATATATATTTTTCTTTTATTATGATATTATTTTGTGTTCCTATTCCCCTGTCCTTCGTAGCGTCATTGCCATTTTATTACTGAAGCATAGCTTTTATAGACTGCATTCAAGCAGGGTTTAAAATTCTTTTAGCAATATAACGAATTTTTAAATGCCACATCAAGGTTGAAAGCGAAATATCAATACTAAACTTTCAAAATCACAATATTGATTAACACTTTGGAAACACGTGTAATTCATAAGCAATTTCTAACAAAGAGCTTTGTTCCCTTTGTCGACTCGCAAGTATAAACATTAGTAATTCAATAACTGTCAGAGATAAGTCACAACATTGGGTTAGTTAATTTGTTTCATTGTTAATTGAGAAAGTACAAAGGAAGCCCCATGGATGAATGAGCATACCGAATGGTCCATATTGTCCAGTAAAGGACAATACGAGCGAAATGATAAAATTATTCTCGCTTCTAAGAAGACATAGAATAGGTCTATATTTGTTATCAATAGAAGGCTTATTCCTCGTAAGCAACTATTGTCCGTTCATATAAAGTTCAATTCCGCATGCGGAAAATTCCAAAGGAAATATTCGCAACGCACAGTGAGCCGTTTTGCAGATCTAGGCGGACAAGCTCACAAGATGATTTTAAATTTTAGCGTAAAATATTTCGCTAATATTATATATATATACATATATATATATATATATATATATATATATATACTATATATATATACTATATATATACTATATATATATATATATATATATATACACTATATATATACTATATATATATATATATATATATATATATATATATATATATATATATATATGTGTGTATAGTTACAAACTAATTAAAATGTAAAAAATAGAAAGCAGCAATTTTTTCATATGTTACAAAATATTTATATTTTGATATTCGATGACTAATAACTATTAAATTTATTAAAATCAACTATTATATTTTTCACAAACTGAAACAGTAGGTCGGTACGGTTTCGTTTGCTCCAACCCTGCTGTTTATAGAAGAATTCTTTTCTTGACAAAGTATGTTCCACTACTGGAAAAAAAAAATTAAAAGTGTAAGCATAAAAAAAAAGCAAAGAACGGTCGATGGTGTTTACAACCACACATTTTGAACTATCATGCAATCCCAAAGAAAAGCAAGATTTTAGGCGCCGGAAAAGGAAACTGATAGTATTTTAAGCGGAAATCCATCCTCCTTCTTAACGTTCGTTCTATTAAGGCACCATTACAAATAAGTTCATCATTTGCTTATGTTAATTTACTCAAATGTTACTTTTCAATGCATTTAAAAAAAAAGATTAAATACTTACACAAACAGAATAAAAAAAAAAGTTTTCCACATTGTCCGCGTGGATAGTGACTTAGGGCAGCATTTTTGGATATATCTTTTGGTTTATATACACCGTCGTTTGGGTATTTAAAAAAATCTACTTTACAGTAATAATTCTCTATACACGAATTATTAGGCGTATAGCCATCGGGGATCAAGCATACAGCGTGCTAGGATTGCCAAAACGCGACAGAGCCACTAAGCTGACCCCTTAGGGTTTGTTAAACCCTTGTGTGTATAGAGTATCTGACAGACAGCAGACATACAGACAAAAATTATAAAAATTCTTGTTTTGGGTACTATTGTGTTGATAAAGGCCCCAATAGTATCTTTGCCCATATACTTTCCATGTACAGGCACCGATCCGTTAGAATTTTATTATTCTGAATGTTTTTTGCTCAACACATAGCTACATTGCCTTGGAAAGTGGTAACAGTTCTTATTGTATTTGAATAAAATATAAGACTGAAAGTTATAGCATGAAATTACCGTCGTTATGTTTTGTAAGCCCAAGGGCAGGAATCTGGCAGGAATGTATTTATATAAGTATTTGAATAAAATATCTGCCTACAAATATGGAGTGATAAATTAGTCGTGCGTTCTGTGTCAAGAGGCTTATTCAAATCCTCTTAGGATTAATTGGATTAGATTCTAATAGGCCGTTCCGATTGTTGAGTGACGGACACAGGGGAGCGTTTTACTAATTCCGACTCATGGTTCTGGCCGTTTGCCAGGATCGATACATATGGCGACCAAGTGCCGTGGTTCGTATAAATTGGAGAGGATTTTTTGCCATTGGTGTTTTGGGCTAAATTAATATTGTTGATTTATGTTTTCATAAAAATACATATATTTGTGAATGGAGAAAGGCATTTAGAAGTCATGTTAACGTGCAGCAGCAAACTAACCTTTAAAATACTTGATGTCGAAATGTAACAGAACCATCTACTATATATTTGTCAAATACCGCTCCATCACTGACCTAACATCGCGCAGCCTAAACCACTTGACACGAAATTTTGAAATTTTGCATGGACACTCCCTTTGGGAAGTGAACACTCGCTAAGAAAGGTTTTTTTGATATTCAAATTTTTAAGTATTTTTAGAGGGATTAGAAGTTTTATTTTTAAAGTGGGCCTGCTCGCCTAGGCATCATGTGGTTGCTATATCTATTTCTTAGTATTATTTTTTATTTGCGGTTAATTTCAACTAAGATGACAGTCCTTGAATTACTAGAAATAAACTGTCCCTAATAGAGTTTACGCTATGAGGAACAAAATCACTATTTTAATTGTGGTTCATTTCAACTTGTCTCCCATAGAGTTTTCCTGCTGATGGTCCACTTGAGGTAATAATATTCCGAACCCTTGCAAAGCCTCCTTACCCATCAGCATCCCACGTCAGAACACTTCTTGGTAATGCTTGCAACTTCTGTTACTGGTAACCTATAGATAACGTGTTATCTCTAGGTTATCAGTTTCTTGACACTGGTCCGAAGCGCCAGATAGTGTCCAGAAACATTATGCATTGATTACTTATCAATTGATGTATAACATATAGTACGGCGGGAACAATGTTATAATAAACTGACCTGTTGTTATAAACACCTGATGCTTTCTTACGGAAGCCCAGGATAGAGAGATCCCTAACAGGCTTGACAAATGCAAGAACACCACAGCCTGTAAACACTAACGGAACAGCAGAAAAACTAAAATCAAGGCTGAATGAGACCCAGACGGAGCTTCTTTCTCTTTGGCAGCAGATTGATGCTGCTGAAAGAGAGGAAAGCCATAATCTGGAAGAAATAAAGAGGATGCTTGGGGAAATGGGAAACATATTTAAGACCCAAAAGAGTATTAGCGGAGTTGTAACAGGAAATGTTCGAAAGATTGAGGAGTGCCTCGATGCGATTAAATTTCAAAGGTCACGAGAAAACGCAATAACAAGGGAGAGGCATATTCTGGACCAAGTTATCTCTAGTCATACCGAATCTCTTCCACAGCTAAGCCAGGCAAGAAAGCGGGCGAGGACATCCCCGCAGACTCCATTGAATGCCGAAGGAACAATGAGGGGGCCAGAAATGAGGGGTTTTTGGTGGATGAGAGTCCCACACACTCGGGGTTTGCTCGAGGCAAGCACCCTGAAGGCCTTGTAGGTTTTCCCCTCATTGCAGAAAAAAAAAAAAAAAATAATAATAATAAACTGCAAAAAATTATATATCAGCATTAATTTTGACGATACATTATTTAACCCATTGAAAAAACTAATTATCTACCGTGACAAAGCACGGGCATTCAGCTAGTATTGGATATATGTAACTGCAAACTTATAGCCAAACATTTACTGCCAGTCTGTCACAGAAAGAAAAAAACAGAATTAACCTCCCGTATGATACTGAAGGTCTATTAGGCCAGTATATAAACACTTTACTCACCAAATTCAAAAACACAGGAATGTTTAAACTTATTTGATGACCTTTAAGCAGGCTACACACGGTCAGGCAGGCCTGTAAGTTAGACCTGAACAGTCCGCCTGAAGACCGGTCGCCTGAACGTGGATATATATTCCGGCTGGTCTGTCAGTTATGACTGTTCAGGCGCCTGGAGGAAAATATGTTCAATCATTCGGCCGGCCTGAAGCAGGTTACACACAGTCAGACAGGCCTGTCAGTTTGACCTGAATATTCCGCCGGAAAGCCGGATTTTTTTAGTTTTCCCAATGTTTGGCACCACATTTTGTCAGGTCCACAAAACATTACGAGCTTTTATACAATGAATATTTATAGAGAATTTCAGTTTGGACATCAGAACATAATTTATTTTGAAATGATCTCCAGATGTAGAATGTGAAGAGACGCCGAAGCATGGGAGTTATTCCCGCCTCCTGCTAAATGCGGTTCCCCAACTTCAAAAGAAAGCAATTTCCCTCGCGAAATCAGATGGAACTTCTCGACGTCCAGCCGATATTGGACTCCTTTAGAGATCCGTCCGGTATTAAATTCCTCTAGAAATCGTGTTCAATTTCCACTAGTTAGAGATACTGACGTGACAGGAGACCATTGTCAATGTGTCAAGGAAATGAGCGTCGAAGAAGCTTATTAGCGCGGTTCCTCCCTCCCTCCATAGGCAGGAAACCCGCTAATGAGGTTGACCTCATGGCGCAGTCCAGAAGTACCTACACGAATATTTCCTATTTTAGATCCCATACATCAATAATATAACGGTGGTTCAAATTTGTGTTTGTATATATTATATATATATATATATATATATATATATATATATATATATATGGTTTTAGTGAAGAAACCTAAAAAATAAAATAATAAAATAATATATATATATATATATATATATATATATATATATATATATATATATATATATATATATATATATATATATATATATACAGTGAAACCTCTTTATAGCGGACACCATTGGGTCCGTAAAAAATGTCCGTTATTGGGAGGTGTCCTTTAATGAGGGGTTAATGATGGGTTTTTATTTCTCTTACAGCTGTCATTATCTACAATACAATCCAGTACATTAGTAACATAATCGCTTGAGGCCATTTTCGTAATGGCTTCCCGAAGAAATCGTTTTCTGTAGTGTGTTTTGAAATTTTGAATAATGCCGAGATCAAGGGGCTGGCAGCAAGATGTCATATTCGGTGGAAAAACTGAATATTTATTAGATCCATCTGTGGGTGGCATGTCGCGTTGTCCATAGACAAAATTGCACGCCGTTTTTGACGTCCCATTCTCTGATCTCTGATCGAAAGTTTTTAGCCATTCACTCATTATAGGCGTTGACATCCATGCTTTTTTGTTAGCTTACCAAGATATCTCTAAGGTATTGACGTTATTGTTCTTAAAACAACGCGGTTTTAATGATTTACCGATTATTAACGGCTGTTCAAAATCGCCTTCCATATTTACGCACAACATAACAGTTAAACGATCTTTGCTTTGTTTGTCTTCTGTGCACATTTCCCCTTTTAGAATCATTGTCTTGTTTGGCTAGGCCCGAAAAAATAAAGCCGTTTCATCAAAATTAAATATATTTTTAGCCTCATAGGCATAGCAAATGTAAACCTATTTGTTTTTCCAGTCTTGAACTACATCAACATTAACCGATGCACTTTCGCCACATATCGTTCTAAAGACTACGCGAAGTTTGACGTCTGCGTTTTGCCGACGTCAAACTTCGCGCCCACGTCTCTAACACAAAGCTTTAAACAATCATACACTTTTAAAACTTCCACTTTATTTTTCAGAGTTACACGCGTTCTTTTCGGAGTTCATGACTAGATACAAACTGAATAAAACCTGCTGAAAAGTGGCGTAACAAAACAAGATTTGGTTCCTGGAACAGTAAGGTACTGTGTACTCTTGACATTTCCTAAGAATTTTACTAGCAATGCCCGCCAGGGTGTGCTTTTTCTTGATATTCTGAGAATCCAATTAAATGTTTTACCCTGCTGTCCGCTATTGGGAGTTGACATCAGCTATATGGGTCCGATTTCAGGTGTCCGTTGTCCGTAAGTAGAGGGTCCGCTATTGAGAGGTGCTAATGCATTGATTTAAAGGGGTTTTCGCCGGGACCATGGATATTCTGTGCGTTCATAGAGGTGTCCGCTATTTGGAGATGTCCGTTACAGGAGGTTTTACTGTATAAATTTAAATATATATAAAATTTGAATATATATATATATATATATATATATATATATATATATATATATATATATATATATGGTTTTAGTGGAGAAACCTAAAAAATAAAAAAATAAAATTTATATATAAATTTAAATATATATATATATATATATATATATATATATATATATACATATATATATTTGTCTGTCCGCTCCCTTGTTCGTTCAAAACTGGTCCAATTTTGATAAAATGTAGTACAAATATTTTCGCTCTAATTGGAAAGGTCAAATTCGTTTACCAGCAGAATCCGTCCACCGGAACATGCTTTTTGGAGCGAAATTTGCACGAACAAAACAGTAACGCTTATGTTTTCTAGTTCATATGCTTGCAGGTACTCGGCATATTGGTTTCTTAACGTAGAAAAACGAATGAACCCATTTTTAAAGCTATATCTGTAACCGTTATCGAGAATCATTGAAACAGCTACTTTTCTAAATTAATTTTTAGTTTGGGTATTTAGAAACGATTAATTGAGTTGGAACTTGTTCCAGACGTTTCCTATTCATTTAATCTGAAAAGGAAAATAAATGAATAAAAAAATCTAAATAAAATAACCACCCCCGCCCCCCAAAAAATAATAAAAGAATAAAAACCCTGACGGAAGTGCTCCTCATGGAAGCACACCCCAACCCAAGGAGCATGGGATGCTTTAGTTGCGAGACCGAATTTCATGGTAGGGCGATGATGACCATGAGGTTTTTCGCCCCAAATATTGAAAAAAAAAAAAAAAAAAAAAAAAAAAAAAAAAAAAAAAAAACAATTAAGTAATACAGAGATGGTTGGGTTAGTTTCACTTATAAACTTCCGGATTGCGTCTTCGGTTGAACTTTTTATAAGTTTTTTCTTCCTTTGAACATGGGCTTCTCAACCAGAAGGGACGCCCCGCCAGGGGGGAGGGCGGGTAGAGAAATGTCAGAGGGGGCGTTTCGTATATATTTCTAAGGATTCGTATACAATTGTTGTCGATGTCTTACAATTACCCGAAGAATTTCTAGAAATGAAGGCTGACTCGACCATGGAAGATGACTTTTAACTCTTGACATAAGAGAAGTTTTGAATCAAACGATTCCTTGTTAATCCGAAAGTTACTTCTCTACCTTTAAAAATAATTTCATCCACTTATTTATGCGAGACAGGGGTTTCATCTCTAGTTTCAATAAAAACTAAACAACGCAATCTTCTTGCCGTCGATAGCGATTTAATCATTGCTCTAGCAAAGACTAAACCCAGAATCGACCAACTGGTACAGAGTATGCAAGCTCATTTGAAGAGATAGTTGATAAAAAAATGTGTTTCTTATTTCTGTTTTGAAACTTAAGGGAGGGCATGGAAATATTATTTTTGGTTTGGGGAGGCTCGGCGAAATAAAGGTCTGGAAACCCTGAGCTAAACAATTTTCAAAACGCATTCCATTTCCCATTGTGTATGCCTGCAGATGAAATGTAATGGAAGTCGGTCTGGTGATTAAATTTTCCCCCCTCGCCACAAACTCCTGACAATATTCCCTTTATTTGCTGGGCATTTAATATACCTTCAGGTACTCTAATTAGATATTGTACTATGTACCTAAATAGAAAACGAAGACAGCTTAATTAAATAGTAAATTGTCACAAATTGGATCTAAATTGAAGACAATTTGTCACGAAATTCCTTTCATAGTTATAAATTGAAGAGAATGATTGTACATTGGCAAACGGACGAGGAATTTACATTTCAATTAGACACTTCTGGCGTTTTTGCCTCTAAATTATCACATGCGTCCAAAGGTACACACAATATCTGTTTCTGGTCTTTCTTACTCGCCTGTATCGATAAGGATTTTGACGTCCTAGTATTCTACAAGGAAATTTCGTATATGACATTGATGATATATATAAATTAATTGGTACCTGAAAAGTGGAAAATGAGGCAGCCCTGAGCCAATGTTGGGCAAAACTAAAAACTAAAACTAAAATTAAAACTAAATTCGCTTTTTGGAATAAACTAAAACTAAACTAAAAATTGCCACCTTAAAAAAAACTAAAACTAAAATTTTACTAATTAATGGATTTTAACTAAACTAAAACTAAAACTTTGGGAATTGACTAAAAACTAAACTAAAAATTTAGTTTAGTTTTACTAAAATAACATGAATTAATATAAATCATATGTTATTTCGATAATTAAGTAAATTATTAAAACTAATATAACTTGCTTAAGAATAAGAAATTGTGGCTTTTTCTCGTAATTTGAAAACATATGTTCTTTGATAAACTAAATTAGTTAACTAAAAACTAAAACTAAACTAAAATCACAAATTTAGGTCTCTTTTACTAAACTAAACTAATTGCATTACTAAAAACAGAGTCCATATGATTAATAATTATACAAATCTAAAACTAAACTAAAACTAAAAATATAACATTAGTTTAGTTTTAGTTAGAGAAAACTAACGTTAGTTTAGTTTACTAACGTTAGTTTTGCCCAACACTGCCCTGAGCTTAGTACTGACCTAGTCTCTACTAAATTCCACTAATGATGATACCTCAAAGAAATACCTCTACAGTATCTGACGCTCTGAGCTCTAGTAGGCTATTCCACAGGAATATATATATATATATATATATATATATATATATATATATATATATATATATATATGTCACGTGTCTGTCTGTTTGTTCCTTATACAAATCCACACCCTACGTCCGATTTTGACCAAACTTGGCACACAGTAAATCGGACCGAGATCGAGGCCGTTACCCTCGATAAAGGTATTTCACGAAAGTTCTAAACATTTTAATAACTCTTTCTATTTCAAGCATTCCATATGACTCTAGGGATGTGAACGAAACCGCGCTAAGATGACGCAGTTACTGTGAGTTTGATTTTTTCTCGGTTTTTAGAGCCATATTGTAAAATTATACTAGGCCCTTGGGAGGTTCAGAATTTTCAAATCGAAGAACGGAATTGACAAAAAAAAACCTAGAGTTTTTATCATGTCTTCTTTAGAGCAAAAAATATGATCCTACTGATATTTTATGTAGGTTGTGGGCTTAAAAAGAACAGCTTACACGAGATAGCTTTTCCAGCTCCAGACAGAAAACACACTGAATCACTGGAGCGAGCTATAAATTGTAAACCTGAAATCTAATGGATGTGGTTCGGCTTTCCAGCCAATTTGCAGTTAGTGGCTTCAATACT
Organism: Gonocerus acuteangulatus; assembly: GCA_946811695.1. Classification (NCBI taxonomy): domain Eukaryota; kingdom Metazoa; phylum Arthropoda; class Insecta; order Hemiptera; family Coreidae; genus Gonocerus; species Gonocerus acuteangulatus. The sequence goes on from OX328130.1 coordinate 20,452,325, forward strand.
TCATTCGAGTAGTGTTCTGCTTCTAATGAGGAGATGTGGGACACTTTTATACAACTAGTGGTACTGATGAATGTAATTTAAATTCAATGAGCTATCATGAATATGTCCGGTTTCAGTGAGATTTTACAAGTATATTATAGGGTATAGATTCAAAAGATTTGTTAATGGTTATAAATATGGCCTTCCATAGGTTTTCATTAGATTCCCCTAAGTCCTATTCATTTTAAAATGAGTCCCTGGTAGCTACAGCTTTTCTCTGGTAGCCTCATGAGTCCCTTGTAGCTTCAGCTTTTCTCTGGTAGCTTCATGAGTCCCGGGTAGCTTCATGAGTCCCTAGTAGATTTAGCTTTTCTCTGTTAGCTTCATGAATCCCAGGTAGCTTCAGCTTTTCGATTTTCTTCACAAGAATTTAATCCAATAAACCATGTTCCGGTGGATGGATTCTGCTGGTTAACGAACATGGCCTTCAGAATCACACAACGTTTTTTTTTTTCAAATTTCGTTAAAATTGGTTCATTTTTGAGCCAGCTATAGTGCGAACAGACAAATATAAATGCCTGTTATACTCTAGCTGCACACGGTCCCAGAAGTGCTGTATACCTCGGGAATAAGCATTCCGCTGAAAGGTGATTATGGTTCTATGCGAAAAGAGAACTCTATAGAGGGGGTTTGTAAAGAGACGAACTGGACTAAAAATAACTGATTATATTGGATTAGCTTACATGGTGATCTGTAGGATATCATTGGCGGAAAAAGGGTACATACCATAATTGCCATAGTTGTTTTCAATGCTTATTTAAAATGCGTTACTTATAGCGTTGTAAAGCGCTCTAATTTGTGTTATGCCCAATTTCACTGATGTGTGGCTTAGTTGACCATTGTAGAGCAGGGGAAGAAATTGGCATTTTTTTCTGCCTGTTTTAAAACTATACATCTCTCATTTAGAGTAGTATGATATGCAAACTGAAGCCAGAAGATTTGTTACAGAAAAGTGGGTGCAATCTTAGCACATGACAACGGATAATAAACTTCGAGAAATAAAGCAAACAGTAGATGAATGGCCTTCAAGAAAGAGTAGTAAAAGAAAATGTACATATGCAATAATGTGTTTGTATGACCATATCGTCGATATAAATGCAAAGTATCGAATTTGAAAATTTGTTGGTACCTTATAGATGACTTTATATATATTTTATCCTATGTCATAAGCGGGAGATGGTGGGTTCGATTCCCAACCTCCGGCAGAAATTTTATCATCCCACGGCTCGCTGGTAAAATTCCTCGCTGCACCCTGGATCCTGGATGTCGGCGCTAATGACCTAGATGTAGATGCGCCGTAAAAAAAAAAAAAAAAAAAAAAAAAAAAATTCATCCTATGATATATTTTAATTAGACTTAATGCACATTCGTTAGTTCGATTATCTGTAATTGGTAATTATTTTTCGTTAATTTTCAAGAGCTTGTCATAACGTACATCGGTCCAAAAGCAACCAGAAAAATTGAAAATAAAAAATGCGTTTTTTCACATTCGATACTTTGCATTTGTATCGACGATATATAATAATATAATTGTATGTATATATTTAATGAGTGTTCTAAGCAAGGCCCTATAGTTACGGATGCTCTTAAAATAAATATTGAAAAAAAAAAATATATCTTGTAATGTAAATCATATTACAATATCGAAACATAATAGATTGTAATATTGATATATTATACTTGAGTTGTATGACTGCGTTGAGAAGTTTTTTTGGTCGGGTTATTATAAGAGGATTGCATCAATAATTCATGTGATGTATTATGTATTCCTTACATTGAATGACGGCTGGATTTCCGTCTATACATCATCAGGAATATATCAATTTTACTTGTAATGTTAGTTTATTTCATCAAAACGTGTTTATACAATAATTAAGTAATTCTTTTAGTTGTTTATGTTACGGGGAGGAACCCAGTTTATTAAGTTGACAGAAGTGCCGACTAGAAAAGTTTACGTTTCTGAACCCCTAGAGAACGAAAATAACGGTGGTTCAAATTTTTATATATATATATATATATATATATATATATATATATATATATATATGTATATATATATATATATACATATATATATATACATATATAAATATATATATCTGTACGCTCTCTTTTGAAAGGTCAAGTTCGTTAACCAGAAGAATCCGTCCACCGGAGCGTGGATTTTGGACCGAAATTCGTGCGAAAAAAAGTCGTTTTCGAGTTCATATACTCATATTACAGATGTCGCCTTAAAGCCCCATTTTTAAGGTGATATCTCTAACCATTTTCGAGAAATGTGGAAAAAATAGTTGTTGAATAAAGTTTTTGTAAGGGTACTTAGAATCATAGGATTGAGTTGAAATATTTTCTGCATGTTTAAAATTCACCCAAAACTAAAATTTGTAACATTTGGAGTAAAGGAAGGATTAGAATGAAATATTTTACAAAAAACATGAAAAGTTTTGGGATTTTCGTATATTTTCCTAATATCAGTAAATCATGTACAAAAACCGTTCCGAAGTAATTTTCGAGTACGCGATGTCAATCGGAGGAATAAGAAATAATAAGGGTTGCTTTGTTTGTTTAAATCACTTTTTAATTTCTCGTTTTTTTTGTTTTTTTTAATTTCATTTATTTGTAAAATTTGTATTATAGTAAAAGAAGACAAGAAAATGAGAAACAGTAATAGTATTTCCTTGAGCGAACCTTGACAAGACCAGGGAGTCATTTTTACATGTCAGGTAATAAGATAGGTACCCTTATCATCCGTGACGTATCTGGGGCCCATAAAATTATTTTATGGAAGGTCTAACAAAAATTATAACTGATTCTATTTCAAGATTTCCATATGACTCTAGGGATAAGAAAGGAACCGCGGTAAACTGACGCTGTTCCTGCGACTCGGACTTTTTACTGACCCGAAAATTTGCTGACAGACATACATACATATACTCCAGCATTGATAATAACTATGCCGAAGGAAATATTTTTTCCTGTTTATTACTCAGCCGCTTTCATTAATCAACAAGCATTCTGCTGAAAATGAATGGGTTTTCTATTATTAATGCAGTGTTCCGTTGGATATTAATGGTCTGTCAGATAGTTGTTTGAGGACTGGGACAGTTTCACGACTGATGGAAAATGTCCATATATTCTCAAATGACGGGCTGCTGTAATTTTACCTTGAAATAAAAAATATTTTCGGTATTCTTTATATGACTCGTTCAGATACCAATCTTACTAAGTTTACTTATTGCAAAAATGAGAGTATGCCTTTTTTAGTATCTCTTCATGAGCGGTTACCCAAGGAAAAAAAATTTCATCTGCTATTTAAATCATTAACAATTTTATAAATTAAATCGAAATATGGCAGTCAGAGGAAAATAAAACATTTTTCCGCAGGCATTATTATTATGATTCTTGGTATTAGAACTATATGTATAAATAAAGAAATATTCGTCTATCATTAATCCATTTCATATATTATATGAAATAATATATGAAATAATAGATCATATTATTAAACCATTAGACATAATAGATAATATTTATAAACCATTAATTCTCATAATACTAATACAATAAATCTCAAAATAATAATAATCTCATAATAAATGCCCTGCATTTAAAATTTGCATACAACACTAATTTCAGTCATGCATAGCAGATAACAGTGAGGAATTATCATTATTATTAAGTTTTTAAAAATATTAAAGGCTTAAATAATGCATTTTCGTTTCTATTAAAATAATGGTACAATTCATAATATTAGATTATATTGTTCACTTTTATTTATTCTTGCTAAGTATCTATTTACCATGATATTAAGCTGTTATTATTTGTTGATTTAGGTTGATCTGATAGAGATTGTGTAACTTTAGTTATGTTAATTTTTTTTAATTTTTATTATGTTTATTTTTGTCCTATAAGTACTTTTTTAATTTATAAGAAGAACTAACAAAATAACAACGATTGGCCAAAATCTATGGCAATTTCATTCATTTATGCAGATAAATTATCTTCCTATCTATCTATCAAGATATAATAGACGACAGTTTTGTTTATAAAAAGTTGTTTTGAATTCAGAAATGAAGATTTCAAATATTGATTTGAAAATCTCAGTTTGTAGTCACAGTTACTTATCGAATAATGCTGACTTTGTTAATATTGAAATAGGAAACCTAAAACCATTCAAAATATATATTCTCCTAAAAAATGGTACAACATTATTAAGGATTCCAAAACATTTGATTAGCCGGAAATGATCATGTTGCATCGTAGGAAAGACTGAATTGTTTCCAAAAAGCGACATGCTACAGAGGTAAACCAACATTATCGCTTAGAAGAGGATTAGTAAGTGTTGACATTGATACAAATGAATAATCCAGTAAACGTAAACAGATTATTATATAGAGGATTTATTAAAAGAAAACGTAAAATCCTGCAGTATTTTTCGGACAACCCAATACTTCGATGGACTGTACAGTTCCGTGTTAAAAAATCCCAGCTTAAATTGTGTTGTCAACAAGAATTCAAAACAGTGTTTTTCATCAACAAACAGACACCTCTATCTATTTATTTAGTAACACACTCTAATGGGCAATATTCGAGTTTTATATATGGAAAAATTATAAAAACCGCTCTCCTGTGAAATGTACCTAATCAGAGTGTCAACTGATGATTCATAAGCATATCAGAGAAATTAAGAACTGCAGTTTCCTGCAAACTGTATACTTTATCGGAATTAACACATTGATATGTAACTTTGCTCCTGCAATTTTCTGGTCGACCGTAGCGCCAACAGTGTGCCAAAGTTGACTAACCATCGGAGTCCAAGCGGAGCACTGCGGGTTGTCAGTACATGACCATCTGATTGAGGTAGATTTGGTAGCTGGATTAAGGCCAACGTAGAATTTATGCAGCCCCAGTATCTATTCCTCTAGTCCGTGTTGGACTTCGATCCATGGCGACGGTAAAAAAAAAAGAGATAACCATTCAAATAAAAAGGAATAAATTATTTTATTATTTTAGCTTATTTTTACAAAAATCGAATATATATATATATATATATATATATATTTATTATTCAACTGACCCTTTTCTTATCTTCGTATTTTCGTGCTAGGCGGAAGGTCAAATAATAAAAACTTCACCACACAGTTTCGCCAACTTTATTACGTCCCTACATGTTTCACACCTTTTTGGAGCTTCTTCAGGGGGAAAAGTATATATAAAAAATATATAAAACGTACAGCCTCAACCTGAGGAAGATAACCTTCCACCAGTAAGGCCACGTCTAGACTGATCATGGTCTGAAAGAATCCAACATGGCGAATTATAATCAGCTGATAGATAATCGATAAGTCATGCGTTTAAAATTAGTTTCCAGAACAAATATAGTCTAGTATAACATTTTTGAAAAATCCGTTTTAAGTACAAACAATATTTTAATGCAATTTTGTCATTCATGTCGTAATTACCACCTACGCTGTAAATTAAATAGTAAAGAAATTGATTGTAAAATCCTTCTACTAGGGCATATTACTGATCCAAAAATGACCTTAATTTTAGAAACATGTTTAAAATTGTATTCTGAAAGAATTCAAAATTATAATAAAGAAATTTATAAAAACAAAATTTAAAAATCTATATTTCTAGACTATATTTCTTCTGGAAATTAACTTTGAACGTATGACATATCGATTAGCTGATTATTTTTTCGCCATGTTGGATTCCTTCAGACCATATTCAGTCTAGACGTGGCCGTACTGGTGGAAGGTTATCCTCCTCAGGTTGAGGCTGTATGTTTTATATATTTGTAACTTTTTCCCCTGAAGAGGCACCTAAAAGGTGTGAAACATGTAGGGACGTAATAAAGTTGGTGAAACTGTGCAGTGAAGTTTTTATTATTTGATCTTCCGCCTATCACGAAAAAAGTATATATATATATATATATATATATATATATATATATATATATATACATGTCTATATACAGAGTAAATTCAAATTTCTCCATTCTTTACATTTTTTCAATTATCGAATGGCATTTTCCATTTTGAGAATAACCAAGAATTCGTCAACTTTCTTACTAGTTAATTATAGAGAGAAATAATTTTGTATGCTGCCCATTTTCAAAGGGGTTGCTACCACACAGCCTACTTATCACTCCTAGTAGGAGATTCATCCGTCTTCCAAAAAAAAAGAGCCCAAATATTTGTTGATTGAAAAAAAATAAGAAAAAAATACAGATCGGTAAATCTGAGAGTATCTTATTCTTTGACGGTCCTTCATATTTATCCTCCATAATAAAGAAATAAACCTTTCCAGGAATAGTAGTGGATTTGGTTACATTTGATTCTGGCTTGTGGTCATCTTGGAAGGCATAAGGTCAACATTGATTATCTGTCTACGCTTTCCAAAGTATTTGTTATTTTATCTTTGACCTAGAATTCCACAATGAAAGATTTCAAATGCCATTCGGGTTTTCGGTTGTACAGTCTATGAAATTCATGAATTAAATTGAAATTTATCTACAGTTCGGCTAATTTATTCAATTAATCAGAAATTAAGAAGACGGATTTACTTCGATATTCGGCTAATAGAAACCGCAGAGAAGAAGTATTTCTAGCAAGACTGAGAATAGGCCCCAACCCACATGTTCTCAATGGAACAACGCTATCTTTAAAACACATCCTCAATGCCACCAATTTATGGAGAAAAAGAAAGAGCTTGTGGGAAATTTATCCAAATTATTGTGAGAAGGCTCAAACCATTCAAACAATATTGGATACTTTTTTAGAAAAGGAACTTTGTACAGCTTCATATAATTATATAGTCAGCCCTAAGGACTCCCGTAGAAGCGGTGTAAAGCAATACAATAAGTAAAAAACCAACTCATTAAAATGTAGGCCTTTCATTTACTAAGGCAAACAAGTCATTAATTTAAATATGCGACACGACTTAGGCTGCACCTACGTTGGACCCTTACTTCGCCCGATCTGATCCAATCCAATTTCCTTTGACCGAAAACGGCCAACGTAAGTGCCTACATTGGTTCAGACCCGATCCGATCCGATTTAGTCAGAGCTAGGCAGTAATGACCTCGTAGTGAAATGAAATTGAGTGTTTAATTTAAGAAATTCCACCTAATAAGCACGGAAATCTTCGATTAGGATGAATGTTGGAGGTATGAAGAAGGAGTTGAGAGGACAGTCAACATTTTGGAATTATATCAGTCCCGAAAATATAAATCTTAGTGTAACAGTTAAAAATTCTGTTACAATAAGATAAGAGAATCATTAGTATTCATATTTTAAAATTATTTGTAAGAATGGTAGCTAGAAGGTTATAAGCATTGGAAGGTTATAGAAATTAGATGGTTATAGTCAGCTTTCCACATAATTTAATAAACAAGGGAAACAAACAATAAAAATGTGAATTGACAAAGTTGTTCTAACTTTATTAGTATTCATCTTTTAAAATTATTTATGAGAAAGGTAGCTAGAAGGTTCTAATCATTGGAAAGTTATAGACATTGGATGCTTATAAATAGAGCCCGGAAGTTAGGCAAAATGCCTTTTTTATCTGAATGGATATATTGAAGAATCAGATAGAAATAAATATGTTTCCGTGCATTTAGGAAGTGTAGAGACAATTATTATTTTTCCTTTTTTGCCTATTTTGGCTATTTTAAGATTTAAAGCCTTTTTTTGCCTCTTTTGCTCATTATGCAATTTTTTTCAGCGATTTAAACATTTTAAAAAGCACATAACGAATTTCGAATTTCAGTTCGTCGAAAACAAAAAAGCTTTCACAAATTAAATTACATTTTGCCGTCACAAATGTCAATTCGAAAGCTTATTATCCCAACCCGTGGATTGACCCTCTGTAAATAACAGAGCCTTCCTTGGTAGAAGGAATGCACAGGCATAATGAAAAGGAGGAAAGAGAGAGGATGAGAGAAGTACGTCTCCTTCCTCACACCCCTTTTGCTGTGACAACGGTGTAGTTACCTGGTATTCCGGATTTAGAAATGATAAGATAATGCAGAGGAAGTTTTCCATAAGGAAAAACATTTTTTCTTAGAAGGTCTATGAGAGTTGATACTTTGAAAAAGCATCTTGTTGTTGCTTGTAAGAAGGGAATGAATGAATGAATGAAAAGTTTTATTCTTATTCCGGGACAGAAGTCCCATAGGAATAATTTTGAAATTACAAAATAATTTTGAATTTTACGTATAAACTTAAAAACTTATAAATGCTATCAGTATCAGTATATAGTGTACAGCTTCAATATAGACTAGGGGTTGGGTAAAACTTGGAGGGATAGAAGGTGGTGGAAGAGTCGGGATTTAAAGGTTTCAAGGTTGGTAGAATGGCGGACAGACAGAGGTAAGGAATTCCATAGCGAGGTGGCACGGGTGACGAATGATTTTTCGAATATTGCTGTTCGGTGGGAAGGAATATAAAGATCGGAAGGACGAGATCGGGTGTTACGGGAGTGAACCGAGGATTTAAATTTAAGAAGTTGAAAAATATAAGAAGGTCTACGGGATTGAATTACTTGGTAAAGGACTGAGCCGAGGAAGTACTGACGACGATAAAGAGGGAATAGCCAATTTAGCTCCTGGTAGAAATGTGATATGTGGGAGTCTCTGGGGATCCCGAGGATAAAACGAATGAAACAGTTAATGAGGCGTTTGAGTTTTGCCTCGAGATCGCCAGAAAGTCCACCGTAAACCAAACAACCATAGTCAAACTGGGGGAATAATAGGGAAGTTACGAGGAGTTGACGGGTCTTTGTTGGCAGGAGATGGCGGGAGAGGTTGAGCTGTCTCAGGATAAATATGGACCGACGGGAAATTTGGGAAATATGATTTTTCCAGGAAAGGTTCTGATCAAATATGATCCCAAGATTTTTAACTGATTTACAATATTTTATAGGGACGCTGTTAAGGTAAAGGGCTGGAAAAGGGGAAGTAGAACTTATGAGGGATTGGGAGCCTATAACAATGGCTTTGGATTTGTCTGGATTCAGGGAAAGCTTATTAGCTGCAGCCCAAGCATTGATGTTGTTAAGATCTACTTGCAGCTTGTCTACAGCATCTCGTAGCAAAGAGGGCTTAAAGGATAGGTAGATTTGGGTATCGTCAGCGTAAAGATGAAACTTGGAATGAACTATGGAAAGAGGAAGATCATTGATGTAAACAGAAAATAGAGTTGGGGATAACGAGGAGCCCTGCGGTACACCACGGGAAAGAGGAAGAGGGCTAGAAGGATTGCTGACGGGGATGACCACGTATTGGGATCGATTGGATAGAAAGGATTGGAACCAGCTAATGGCACTGTTGGAAAAGAAAAGAGATTGGATTTTGGTGAGGAGGAATTGATGGTCTACGGTATCAAATGCTTTTGAAAAATCTAGGAGAACTAGAATAGTGAGCTGTTGGTTATCTATGGCAGTTTGAATGTCATGGGTGATTTTTATGAGCGCTGATTGAGTGGAGTATGACGGACGGAAGCCAGACTGGAGAGGGTTAAGGATATTATTTTGTTCAAGGTGGTTGGATACTTGAGATTGGACCAGGCGCTCTAAAGGTTTGGAAAGATTGGATAGAAGGGAGATAGGACGGAAATCCTTCGGAGAGCAGGGGTTTGATATTTTGTTAAGAGGGCGAACCAACGCTGTTTTCCATTGAGAAGGAAAAGTCGAGTTTTGGAGGGAATAGTTGTATATGTGAAGAAGGATAGGAAGGATTGCGGGTAAGCAGGCCTTAATCAGTTTAACGGGAACAGAGTATGGACCGTAGTCATTGGTTCGGGATTGAAGGACCGCGGTTAGAAGATCTTCTGGGGTAATATAGGAGAAGTAGAAGTTGTTGGAATTAAAAGGTAGTGTGGAAGGTATAGGAGGACTGGATAGGACTGAGGGAGAATATACAAAGTGAGCATTAAGAACATCAGGGGATAATGAGATAGAGCAAGGACGGTTAGTTTTGCAAAGGGAAAGTTTACGAAGGATTGACCATTTTGTTTTAGAGTCAGGAGCATTGGATAGGGATTGGTGGACGTAGAGGGACTTAGCTCGACGGATGGAGGATTGGGTGAGGTTACGCAAGTATTTGTAGGAGGAGTAATCTTGAGGAAGACGGGTCCGTCTAAATTTTCTTCTCGCTGCTTCTCTTCTTTTTATTAATGATTTGAGCTCGGGTGTAAGCCAGGGAGCAGGAGGACGGTTGAACCGGCGGGTTTGAAGAGGAGCATGGGAATCTAAAAGGGAGTGGAGGTGATGAGTTAAGGAGTTAACCATGTCATCTATGGAGTCAGAGAAGTAAATGGAATCGTAAGGAAAGTTTTCTAAATCAGGTTCTAATTGTTCAAAGGACAGAGAATTAAGGTTACGAAACGTAAAGAATTTGTTTGTGATAGTATGGATAGGTAAATCAAAAGTTATTTGAATAAGATCATGAGAAGAAAGGAAGGGCACAGGGTGTTGAGATGAGGCGAGGAGTTTATCCTGGGAGTCGAGGATAAAGAGATCAAGCCAAGTATCAGAGGACTGGGAGTGATGGGTAGGTGAATAGGGAACCACAAAAAGATTAAGTGAAAAGAATAGTTCAGAAAGGTAGGTAACGTCAGGGGATTCGACAAGAAGATTGGTATTGAAGTTACCAGCAAGAATTACATGGGAATAACAGGGGACTAACTGATAAAGGAAGGTTTCAAAAGATTGGTCATATGGCACACGGGGAGAACGATATACAACGGAAAAGAGGAGAGGTGAAGAAGACGTTGATATCTCGGCAAAAATATACTCCAGGTGAGGAAGATCAGACGGAGGTGAAAGAAAAAGGATTCTAGACTTTAAACTATCATGAACAAAGAGGCCCACACCTCCTCCTGTTCTGTCTTCTCTGTCATGACGTAAGAGGGTATAGTTGGGTAGGGAAACTCGAGAGGAAGGGATAAAAGGTTTGAGCCAGGTTTCCGTAACAGCTATAATATGATGAAAATTTTCGTTAAAATACAGGAGGAATTCATCATAGTGTGCAAGAAGGGATTGGGCGTTAACGTGACAGGATATCAGGACATTAGTCATGACGGGGATTTATGGAAAACTAAACTCAGGAAGAAGTTGTTGGGTGTGGAACTGATGGAAGAAAAAAAGGAAGTGGATGGAACATACAATATACAAATACTAATTACATTCGAATAATTATAAAAACCAAAAACTAAATATTTACCAAAATAGCAATAATTAAAATCAAAATAATAATACTGACCAGTATAAAATAAGTAACAAAAATATCTGGATACTAAGTGAAAATTACCTCTGGCAGATGAATAAATATAATTTCTAATTATATAGCATATAAAAGTCCTTAATAAAAATATAAATATTAAATTTGTTTTAATGAAAAATAAAAGGCTCTGTTAGGGGAAGAGATGAGGAGACTGATAAAATTGCGTCAAGGAAATACATCAAGATCTTCGGAACTGTTAACAATAACAACCGGATGACCATCACTTCGACGGCACTTGACTCGACCACCGCTAAACCAGAGGTACTTGATCTTGTCTGCAGATTTCTTCTGTCTGGCCAACCAATAAAGGTGTTTATTTGTAGGAGTCATCGCTTCGCCGATGTAGATTCTGTTGGAGTCGATGTCCGTCGAACCTAAGTGTCGGGTAGAAAAGTCTCTCTTTACTTTTCTCAGGCGGATAACCTCCTCAGTCAGGGATTGGCGGACAAATCGGGCTATGATTGGGCCTGGTGTTTCTTCTTGTCTCGATCTGAGTCTAAATACATGGTCCAGGTCTTCGGGGACTATCTTGAGACCGAGGCCAGCACAAACATTCTGTACCACAGCCGGGAGCACTTCACCAGGTTTTGAAGGAATTCCCCTGATTTCTACTGAGTTCCTCAGATGATTCTGTTCGGCATCCTTAACTCTTTCTTCCAGGGATTTTATCTTTTTTTTAAGACAAAAATTGTCTAGGGATAGTTCTTGGATTTTTTGGCTTTGGGCTTCTATCAAGCTCTCCATTTTTTTTATTTGTTCGAGGTGGGCGAACGTTAAATCGGTTTGTTTATCCATCGTGTCTTGCATGGATTTGAATGTCTCAGAAGATGGGAAATTAGCTTTGAATTCCCTGAATTCTGTTGCCATAGATATTATAATATCTCTAAGGCTTTGCAACTCCAAGTTTTCATGCGTTAACGATTGTGAAAGGGATTTTAAATGCACGTCAGTACCCTCGGAGGCCGAAACATTTTTATCAGTTTTTTCACAACTAATACACACCCATGATTTGCTGAGTGCTTTCAGACTGTCTATATCTGTCCCTTCATAATTACAGCACTTACTCATAAGGGAAAGTAAGAGTAAGTACACTAATTCTGTGATAAATTGATAATAAAGAAATGAATGAGTATTTAAAATACATATTTTCATTAATAATGAGTGAGATTCCTCTTTGCCTTCCCTCCTAATAAATGCCTATTTTAAATAAAATACTGCCTATTTTCAGTATTTTAAGTGCCTTTTTGCCTGCCTATTTTAACCAAAAATAAATGCCTATCTTCCGGGCTCTACTTATAAACCTCTTTCGATGTAATTTATTGAACAAGGGAAACAAAAAACAAAAATGTGAATTCAGAACGTTGTTCTAAATGTTATTAGCTTTCATTTAAAAGAGTGCATTTAACTCGGTTAAGACGTGGAGGCTGTAGACCTTTTTGAAACACATTATGTCGTTTGGCGCCATTTTGCTACATCAGTCTGAAATCGGCCTAGAACCAAACAACTTTGAACGGCCGAGGATCGTTGGCTATCCGATCGGATCGGATCGGGTCCAATGTAGGTACCCCCCTACTGACAGAAGGTAGCCCACACATCTGTACACTACTCAAATACTTGAAAAGCAAACATTTAAGTACCCAAATGTAAACAACTCGTTTAATTTTCATAACCTGTATTTGAAATTTATGTTCTAGGCGCACGCTAGTGCGCCAGGCCAAGTTCCGGCCTAAGCATACTGTGTTTATATTACATGAGGTCTTAGAGCCGATTTTTACCCTCATAATTTTCAACCAGGTAAAGATAAAGTAATGAAAATTTACACAGGTATTATACTACTAGATGTGAGAAAAACTGGAAATTTTCATAATTCTACCTCGAATAGTTTCTGAGATATAAGCGATCGAAAATCGGGATTTATAGGACTCACTCACTCACTCACTCACTCACTGACTCATCAAAATTATTAGGCATTCCCATGATGCTAGAGACTTGAAATTTTGCATGATGATAGATATTAAGATGTTATTAAAGGAAAAAATCGAAAAATCCTGAAAAAGTTGTGTTTGACTCCGCTTCCGGGGTGGGGGCGTGCCAGTTTTGTACTTCCTTCGGAACCCGGCATTCCGTCCGAAACCCATGATGTGGGATATCAAATGAATCGTCTCGGTATGAAGAACCTATATTTGATTTTTTAAGAAACAATTACACGCATAAAGGCTCGGTCAAAATCTTATACCAGCTGTCTGTCTGTATGTTTGTTCCTTACACAAATCCGTACCGTTTGACCGATTTTGACCAAACTTGGGACACAGATGGGTCTTGATAGGGGGAGAATCATAGGCTAGGTTAAATGGTCTATCAGCTGTCTCTCTGTCTGTTTGTTCCTTATACAAATACACACCGTTTGACCGATTTTGACAAAATTTGACTCACATGTCGGTCTTGATCCGGGGAGTGTCATAGGATAGTTCAAAATAGTCTATCAGCTGTCTGCCTAACTGTTTATTCCTTATACAAATCCACACGATTTGATCGATTTTGACCAGACATGGTACATAGGTAGGTCTTTATCCGGGTAGTGTCATAGGCTAGGTCAAAATCGTCTATCAGCTGTCTGTCTGCATGTTTGTTCCGTACACAAATTCACTCCGTTTAACCGATTTTTACCAAACTTGGCACTCAGGTAGGCCTTGGTCCGGGGAATGTACTAGGCTAGGTAAAAAAGGTCTTTCAGCTGACTGTCTGTTTGTTTGCTCCTTATACAAATTCACACCGTTTAACCGATTTTGACCAAACTTGGCACGCAGGAAGGTCTTGATACGGGAGTGTCATTTTACCTAAGACGTTTTGTTCCATCGGAAAGCCATCATTCATTCTGAACCCCATCAAGTGGGGTATCAAATGAATCTTCTTGGTAAGGAGAACCTATATTTGATTTTTTAAGAAACATTTCGACGCATCTTAACCACGACAGTTGTGACTTCTTTCTTAAATGTAGTAAATAAAGTCGTATGGGTTAACTGCATAATATACTTGACAGCAGATACTAAGTTTTTCATAGTCGAGCCATCTAAATTACGAAGTTTAGGATCACGAACCCAAAATGTATCGTCTTTGTTCTTATCTTTTTCTTGAAGGCCTTCTACACTTTCCCGATTGTGATCTTTATCCTCGGGATAAGGTTCCTGTGTTTTACAGTGTAATAGTTTAGTTAAGAGAGCAATCAATTTGTCCTCTAGAGTAATGTCATATGGAAGATCTTCTAACTTTTCTAGTCTAGTGATTAGATGTATGTAGGTTGATTATTTGTATCAAATATCAAACAGTAAGGAGAAAAAAGTAATGAGATCCCAAAAAAAACATAAATGTGAAATAGAGGCCAAGTTCCTCCCCCCACAAAAAAACGCCTTACCATCCTACACTCCAAAACAGTAGTATGAGTTAGTGTATTATGTGCACCATATTTTCAACCAAAACTATTTGCCAATACAAGAAAGAAATGTACAAGTTCATTACTTGGAAGACCTCATAGTTACTTACTAAGAACAGTAAAGACACTTCAACTGACCTTTAAAAACCACAATAAAAATACTTATATCCAGTTACTAAAATATCACTTTCCTCAAAAAGGTATATTCTTAAACTTGGCAATGTTTAGTTTTCTCTCTAAAGATAATTTTGGCACAAACTAAACATTGCCAAGTTTAAGAATATAGCTTTTTGAGGAAAGTGATATTTTAGTAACTGGATATAAGTATTTTTATTGTTGTTTTTAAAGGTCAGTTGAAGTGTCTTTACTGTTCTTAGTAGTGCAATTAGTCAAGATGTGCTCCACAGTTAGCAGCACATTGCATGAGCTACAAATTGGTGGGGGGTCCTTAGACATTAGGAAGGAATGCGTGAGGTTTGTATGGCCGATTCTCATTCGGGTCAAGACTACTTCTTTTCTCCTTGTATTGTTTGTAGATGTTTTCCATGGCTTCACGTTTCTTTTTATCTCTCGGAGCTTGTTATCTCTCATTTCGTGCCAGACAGTTTGCCATCTCATCCATATAGAGTCTTTTCCATGAGCTGTTAGATCATTTTTGGGAACTTTGTCAAATAGCATGCCTTCTCTAATTGCTTTCCTTGCCAAGGTATCGACTTTTCTGCTTCGACTGCTAGGTTCATTAGCACAAAGGTACCTATTAATTAATGCATTAAATGCTGGGTTGGCCTTGGGACGGTCAGGCCTTGGGTTGGCCGAATCCAAGCCATGAACGAAGACACTAGAAGATAAAAATCTTTATTGCTTGCTTGGGATTTGAACTCAGGTCCTTCAGCATACTAGTCCAGTGCTCTAACACTGAGCTAACCTAACCCCCATACATACATACATAGAGTTTTGAAAAAATCTGAAGGCATGTGGAAAGCTTGTAGGTTGCTCCAGAGAGGATTAATTGCAAAAATTTAGGATTGGTAGTTATATATATTAAGGACACAATTTACCTGTAATGTATTATTAACTCAGGGATTTAATTACTTTGATAACGACATTATGGCCGATATCGTCAGGTGCTATTGGATCTTCCCCATCGAATTATTAGTGGATCGCGAAAAGTATCGTTCATTTAAATTCAGTAATCTAATAATATAATATTAGATTATAAACTCCATTCTGTAATTACAGAATGGAGCGCCTATAAACTTGAACTTGAGCTTGTACGGAAGGATATTTGGCGTACATAGATGGAGAATGGCGTACAAATTTAGAATATTTTTCTTCAAAAAGGTTTTATATGAAATGAACAAATATGAAATGAATACAAAATTAAAATTTAAATTTAATTTTTTCTTTTCGCGATATTTCACCCCCCCCCCCTCTCTCTTACAGATCAGGGTTAAGTGTGTAGAAGCATTTTTTTGGCGATAAAATGAATTGATGTCTATGTTTACAGAATCTGAATTCCTTCTAAGTACAGTTTTTGCTGATATAACGACTAATGAAGAGATAGACCTGAGTTCAAAACTCGGCCGCACAATAAACATTTTTATCTCTAGTGTAATCCTTCCAGGGTTGGATTTGGAATCCCAGATCGTCTCTAGGCTTACCCAGCGTTTAATTAATTTATTAATGGGTACCTGCAAGGGGAACAGGCGGCTGGAGCGTCGTACTGAACACACTATCTCCCGTTTGGCCAAGAACCAGATACCTCTACAGTATCTGTCCTTATGGGCCATTGTGGACTATTACGGGAACGATAAAGCGAATGCCAAAAATCTTAAGTCATCTACAATTAATCGAATTAGCATCAAACAAAAGAGGAATTGTGATAACTTTTAAAATTAGCAAACGATCAAGTAAATTCAAAATTAAAATGAAACCTAAAATGGGCTAGCTGGTATTAAAACTTAATTAACCACACTATATCTGCTGCAATAATGAATCGGGTTTATGAGGAAAATAGTATGATTAAAGCACTGTTTACAGCCTTCTGAATAAACCAGGATCCATAAACGCTTCCAACAGCAATAGAAATAAGAATATCAGGTGGCAAAAACAGGCTAACCATATATTTAGGCTAGATTGATGCTAGTTGAGAGCTCTCTGATAGGAATATACCCAGGAAATGAAATATTGAGTCTAATGTGAGTAAGACCAACTCAGCTACTTGTCAAGGGGTAAACGGAGATCGACTCTACAGGTAGAACTCAAGAGCATATCTAAGTTTAGTTAAAAACCTATGGTAGAGACTGCTGTTTTGGACTGTACGGGTCTAGCACACACACGATAGGTTAATAAACCTCAAGTCAGGGACTGCTGTTTTGGACTGTACGGGTCTAGCACACACACGATAGGTTAATAAACCTCAAGGCAGGGACTGCACAGTCCAGTTATAGTAGACACACTGAATGTGAAGCAAATATCCTCTTGTCAACACACATCAGGCCTTGCCTGCACAGTCCCGACCTCATTGGTAGACACAATGCTGCAAGGTTAGGCCGGCCATACACGTTCTGGTATATAATAGGAGCGTGAGTGCCAGCCGCTAAATAACCTGCTAGCTAAGCTAAATAACGCTAGGGCATACCTGTACAGGTGGTAGGGACCTGTACAGTTGAGTGGAGAAGACCTGAGTGTGAGTCATCAGGTAAACCTGCACAGGTGTTAGGTTAGCTGTAGCAAATGCTGTAACTAGAAAACTTCGTGCTGTGCTTACTTTACAGTCTATTCTCTGCACTCGTGTGCCACTGGTCTTTTAGAACGTTCAGTATTGTTAACTTTTGTTTACTGTGGTAAACTCATCATGTCTAACCGACCTGAGTTGTATACCTGTGCAGGAATACCTCTCCGGTATGCCAGAACGTGTGGCCGGCCTTATTTTGATTTAACTGATACCAAAGGGTCGAATTTTGCCCAAAGAGTACTAAGGGACAAATATATACCGACACATAAATTAATATATACCGACACATTATATATGTATAAAAGAAATGACAAATTTCTAGCGACATAGGTTGGTACCAGTTTCACCCTACTGTACTAAAGTGACCCCATTTTACCGTATAGGAGGTCAAAATATCGGTCAGCAATTGCCTTTTCCCTCATTCTATCAGCACTATCGAACCTTCCTCCTTTATGGAAGAATGTAATACGCTAAAACTCTTTAGATCATTCATTCTTGGACGAGCACAAGAATGACACAGTGTTGTCTCGAGAGCAACAAAACTTTATAAGGCTTCTTTCAAGAATCTCATTTCCTCTAAGACCTCCATAGCTCATATCCAGCCACGTCCCAAGGCCTGTCCTTCTTGCGAGCTATCTTAGAGTTACCGCGATACAACATTTCTGAAAGGTTAGCACTCTCTTTAGCCTTTCATCTAGATTATTGCGCTCTTAAGGGAAAAGCTTTGACGTTTTCATGGTACTCATAAATCCTATAATACAGTAGACTCTCCCTACGTCGGATTAGGGCATTCAGGTAGAAGCGGTCAGTTATTATATAAGAAAAAAACCTTATTATTTTAGGATATACTAATATGTAGCACTTTTAATATTGCATATTGAAAATGTTACATATTATAAAAATTACTTTTAAAACTCGCGATGATTGTTGACTAGCTAAAATCAGACGTTCCAGCCGCCTTAGTAGAAACATTTATTTTCTTTCCAGAGACACAAGTTCCTGCATCTAAAACGAAACATATATGCCTTCTTTGACTTCCATTCAATGAAATACCACGAAAAAAATGTTTGGCTAGTAGGGAGTAAAGGTTTTCTAGAAACCCGGCGAGATCCGAGATCCGTCACTCATTCCTCTCGGAGACCGTAGGATTAGAGAGAGTGACCGATAAGAGGACGCCGGATAAGGGGGAGTCTGCTGCACTTCAAATCATGGATATTAAATTAATTGTTCATTTATTATTTACTTTTTTGACGTCCCGCTTCATTGGAAATTCCACAAAATATCGTATCCTCTTGAAACATGTCAGCCTAGCAAATCAGCATGGTTAATGTTTATTATAGTGCTGCAAGCAGCGCAATAAAGCAATGTTGACAAAAAAGTGAGATATCTTTGGAATCCCTGGAGTGTAAAGAACTTCAAAATGTTCTTTAATAGAAATTAATAGAATTCTATTAATTTTAGCGAGTTGGATTGACTAGAGTTTTGATATCTTTTTGAGCAAACGAAGCGAGCGGAAAAATATAACACGTACGCCCATAATGTGAAATAAATCTATATATGTATATATAAAAATCACGCGTCTGTCTGTTTTTCTGTTTGTTTGTTCCTTATACAAATCCACACCGTTTGACCGTTTTCACCAAACTTGGAATAATAGTAGGTCTTGATACGAGAAATCTCCTAGGCTAGGTCAAAAAAATCTACCAGCTGTCTGTCTGTATGTTTGTCCCTTATACAAATCCATACCATTCATCCGATTTTGACTAAACTCGGTACACATGTAGATCTTAATCTGGGGAGAGTCGTAGGCTAAGTCAAAAACGTCTACCAGCTGTCTGTCTGTACGATTGTCCCTTATACAAATCCACACCGTTCGTCCGATTTTGACTAAAATCGGTACACATGTAGATCTTAATCTGGGGAGTGTCGTAGGTTAAGTCAAAAACGTCTACCAGATGTCTGTCTGTATGTTTGCTCTTTATACAAACCTACACCGTTTTACGGATTTTGATCAAACTCGGCACACAGGTTGGTCTTGATAAGGGGATTGTCATAGGCCAGGTCAAAAACGTCTACCAGCTGCTGTCTGTATGTTTGTTCTTTATACAAACCCACACCGTTTGACGGATTTTGATCAAACTGGGCACACACGTTGGTCTTGATCAGGGGATTGTCATAGACAAGGTCAAAAACGTCTACCAGCTGCTGTCTGTATGTAGTTGTTTCTTTTTATAAACATCCACACCGTTAGACCGATTTTTACCAAACTTGGCATACATGTATGTCTTAATACGGGGGGTGTTATAGGTTATGTCAAAGCCGTCTAGGACTTACAGTTGAGAGGTCACGGGTTCGAAACAGTAACAGATTCGTGTTATTAGATTTTAATAATACTTATTTGGTTTCTAATTTATTTAGGCTTTTCTATATGTAGAAAGTAGGTGTAGCATGGCACGCCGGGTAACAGCTAGTATAAAATATAAATACTTAAAACTATTATGAAGGAATTAGCTAATTATTTTCCTTCATATAATACTTTTCAATAGTAAAACAAAAAAGGCCGTCACGCAGGAGCTGCATAACTAAGAACTTTCCTCAGAATTGGGTAGTGTCGAGTGCATTCCTGGATAATTTGCTTAAAATAACCTATATAGATAAATAAAATAAAAACATAAATTGTTCTACTCTTTTGAGCAGCTGTTTCAATTATTAATTTTGTAATTAATTTCCTTTCAGATTTTTGTGTATGCGTGGTACTACACTACGTAATAAATTCACAAAGCTTAACATATTCATCTATTGATCTTGCTGAGTTTCATGAACCTACGTTTGGCGGAAGAATTCAATTCAAACATAATATAAAGTAACTCCCCTCCCCCCTTCCAATAGACCGATTCAGTTTATTTTTACAACACTTCTTTCTTATTTGATAGCCAGGACGTATAAAGAGTTTCGTAACAATACAACAGGAATTACAACCGGTATAAGGAAATTAGTAATTTCGGTCCGGAGTAAACCCCCCCCCTCTAGTCAACCGATTTAGTTTATTTTTATTAAAAAAAAAAAAAAAAAAAAAAAAAAAAAAAAAAAAAAAAAAAATCTCTTCAGTTGACCACAACGAATACCGAGTTTCATTGAAATATATAAAAAAAATTATGGTCGGTCTTGGCAAATAACTACTTTGGCTTCGGAGTAAGCCCCCCCCTTTCCAGATGGGCCGATTTTGTTGGTTAACGAACTCGTTCAATCGTTTGATGGGAGAATACTACATTCCAAGTTTCGTGGCGAAAAAACAAAAACTCTGGCCTGTATCGTGTTAACGGACGCATATATAACTATATTGATTGGTGAGACGGCTTCTCTCTCCAGCGGTGTTCTTTCTCTCCTTTCTGCAATATTTCGTCGGGTTCATCTCCGACTTCATCAGGCTGCATATATCGTCCTCGGCGGTTGTCAAGGGAATGATATATATATATATATATATATATATATATATATATATATATATATATAAATTTAACTATATATATATATATATATATATATATATATATATATATATATATATATATAAATTTGAACGGGGGTCAGTTTCGGTGTCTACTAGGTAATATCGATAAAGATTCGAAGAAATTTTTTAAAAATTCCGTCATGAGTGCAACCTCAATAGCTACTTTCCTTCGGAGAAAAGTGTTAAAAGTTGAGGAATGTATTTAAACAAATGTTTCTGAATAAATGAGGAGCTTAGTATCAAAGTTGGACAACTCCACTTTTGCTTTTTTTACAGGAGAGGCAAGAAACCATATCTACTATATTGATATCAGTATCATGGTGATTTTTTTATATGTTATTCTTATAGGCTTCAGAAACATTATTTCAAATGCACTACAAAATTATATAAGTATTAAGGCCGTAATTACACTTTAAATAGTGGAATTGTCCATGTTTGAAACCAAGTCATCGAGTTGTCTGTTTTTGAAACCAAAGGGAGCCATTTGAAAATTGAACCTATCCTCTTTTGAAACCAAACAAATATGAATTTGGTATTCTCGAGGGTGTTTTAATATAATGTAATTATGTCTAATGTAGTAAATCAAAATTATATAGTTAAAAATTACATGAAAAATGTTATTTAAATACAGTTTGACAAAGCTGAAATGAAACTAAATTATCCTTATTATTAAGTTTAGAAAATAAGTGGTACTTAGCTATCCTCTTAGCACAGTTTTACCTATAACTACAAGTATTGAAGTGGCTGTGCTATAATTTTCATCGCCGTACTCAGCCATACCTGTGCACAGCTAATAAAATAATGTTATCAATTAGCGATGCGATTATTTTATGAAAAACGAGTTAACCATTATTATTTTCTGCAGAGTGTTGTTGAAAAGTTTTTAATAGCAAATAACTGCCAACGGCCATAGCCACGTTGAATGCACCGGTTCCCATAGATCACCGAAGTTAAGCAACGTCGGGCGTGGTCAGTACCTGAATGGGTGACCGACCACGTGCTGTTGGCATTAGAAAAGGGTGGCAACCTGTAGATAGCCCGGCGCTAATGGCCAAGATGTAAATGCGCCGTTAAAAAAAAAAAAAAAAAAAAAAAAAAAAAAAAAAAAATAGCAAATAACTGAACATTAACGATGAGATCTATTTAATATCTATTGTGAAACTGTTAATATTTATTTGTTATACGCGAAAATTTAAATAAAGAGGAATATGTCGAGAACAGTTACCAGTACCACATTACCTGTTAATTAATTCACCTGAAGTCTTGAAAATATATTTGGAAGGATACATAGCTCTACCACTTGAGTAAAGTATGAATATTTTAAATTAAATACCGGCTGTTTTTCACAGTTGTTGTTATATAAAGCCCGTTTATTAATAAAATAATTATTCTATAGAATTGGTAGTGGTCTTTTTCGACTCGGCACAAAAGAAATTCTTCAAAAATCATACCTAAATCAGAAAGATTCAAGTACCTAGAGGTTTTGTCCCAAAATCCGGCATTCGGAACCACAGTGTGCCGGATAACAGCTAGTTATTAATAAGAATTATCGCCAAATGCACTTATTACAAGTAACTATAAACATTCAGCCATGATGGATTTGCAGTGCATGTTGGGAGCAGACTGCATGAATGCAAGCTTCTCATTAGCTATTGATGGAGTTGTCATTTTTTGAAACCAAACTATGTTGGAATTGTCCATATTTTGATTCTGAACGGTTGAAATAAACGCTATTTTACCTATTTTCTGTCCGTTTTTAGTGAAAAACAGTTGTAAAATCGAATTCCTCAAACAAATCCACTTACGAATCGACAAAAATCTCAAAACGGAAAAAAATGGAGTTGTCCAACTTTGATACCAAGCTCCTCAAATAACTGATAGTAAATTGAAGTAATAGATGGTAAATTTAAATTCGACTTCTTTATTACGGACATTACCCGCGCATGGGCATGGTCACAAATATTGTTGTATATTTCGTACCTGCGTAACAGTGAAATTTAGTGCTTAATAACTTTTTTCCTAGTTGAGAGAGATTTTTTCTTTTAAAGGATTCGGGTTTAGTGTGTCAAAATACCTCTAAGAACGAACAGTGAAATAAAAATCAGTGAGGAAGCCCCTAAACTTCACAGTAACCTTACAATTTTCGATCAACCCCTAAAAGTATCCGTTATTCTTTAGTCCCTATGGTGTTATCCGTAACAATAAATTGTTATGATGGTGTGGATGCTCCCAAAAAAATATTTGTTCCGGAATAAAAAAAGTTTTGATTTTATTACTCTTTCCCTGCAGGAGAAGAGGAGTGTTGAATCAGAATTCTTATAAATCCTATAATCCGTTTCTTCCCCGCAGCTGTGTTCGTTTTCAGGTTTTGAGGATTTCAAGCTTTTACATCAATTTGGTACTAACCCATTGGTTCTATAGGGTTCACAATGCGTGCTTTAATTAATAATTAACATTTGTTGTTGTATTTGTTGCATTTATTAAAAATACTTTTTTGCAGTTTTTTTTGCATAATATAAATTATTGTTTTATTTACGAGTGCCCATTCATTTAACTTCGTTGGCATTTATACTTATAAAATTGGCTTTTAGGTATACTGATATACGCTCATAGAATATATAGTGAACCATAAACTGTTTTATTCTAAATTATGTATTGCTTTTATAACCGGATTAATCAGTGTTCACTGCCTCCTATGCTGTATTACAGTAATCTGTAAATAATGTAATGTAAAGATTTTACTTTTAGCACTTTCCTCCGAAGGAAAGTAGCTATTGAGGTTGGACACATGACGGAATTTTTGAAAAATTTCTTCAAATCTTTATCGATCCTACCTAGTAGACACCGAAAATGACCCCCGTTAAAATTTTTATATATATATATATATATATATATATATATATATATATATACATGTCTGTTAACACGATAGCGGCCAGAGTTTTTGTTTTTTCGTCACGAAACTTGGTATATAGCATTCAATTAGCAAACGATTGAACGAGCTCGTTAACCACCAAAGTCGGTCCACCGGAAGAGGGGTTTACCCCGAACCCAAAACACTAATTTGACCTAGTCAGCCGTAATATTTCTTATATTTCAACGAAACTTGGTATTCGTAGTGGTAATATAGAGAGAAAAGTGAGATATAAAAATGAACTAAATCGGTTGGTTCATTAGGAGGAGGGGTTTACTCCGGCCCCAAAATACCAATTCGCCACTACCAGCCGCGATTTTTGGTGTATTTCGACGAAACTCGGTATTCGTAGTGGTAATCTACAGGTAAATATGTGTTGTAAAAATAAACTAAATCGGTTCATTAGGAGGGGGGGGGTTTACTCCGGACCCAAATTCCTAATATACTCATACCGGTCGTAATTTCTGCTGTATTGAAACGAAACGCGGTATACGTCGTGGGTAACTCATGAGAAAGAAGTGATGTAAAAATGAGCTGAATCGGTCAATCGGAAAGCGGGGGTTTACTTTATAATATATTTCAATAGAAAATCCCGCCTGACGTAGGTTCACAAAGCCGCCGCAAGGAGCGCTTTGTATCTAGAGGGACTGTATCCTCTTCCTGCGTTAGATCAAAATACGATAATATGAGGTTTTTTGTATTTATTACGTAGTGTAGTAGGTACCATGTGTAAACATAACTCTGGAAGCAAATTAATAATTGATCAGTTACTCATTACAAATTTAAAAGAGAACTGTTCATGTTTTTATTTTATATATGTAGTATATTTTAAGCAAATTGTTCTGGAAAGCAGTCTGCACTACCCAAATTCTGAGGAAAGTGCTTAGTTATGCAGCTCCTGCGTGACGGACGTTTTATTTGATTGTCTGTTTGATTAATAAATTAATCTACGACAGTGAGAACCGAAGTTTGAGCAGTCGAAATATTGAGATATTTCACACCGTGTATAGGCACCGTCAGATTTGATGGTAATTTCACGTTACAAATGCAGTCTTCTGATATCTGTCTTACGAGGGGAGTATACAGTGGTGGGGTCACCGATTTTTTTAGTGATTCTACATTGAAAAATAGTCGACACGTGTCCGAGCGTTCCGTCATATGCGCCTTAGGAGCCGAGGAATAGAATAAAATATGTTGAAAGTGCTTTATTTTTTATATCGAGTTTGGAAAATGATATCGACAAGTTTCTTTCACCAATTCATTTTTTCTAGAGAGTAGATTAAAGGAAAAATATAATCGTTAAACAATAATTTATATTTCGTCAAATAAATTCAAAAATGTGCTCACGTTTTCCAGTAAACTAGTATTATACATCTAGACTTCTTCTAAGACTGGGAAAAATCTTTAGTTTTGTTTTCACTGATATTATTACGGTTTCTTGGGTTACTGATTTTAAATCTGCTATTATTTATCGTGTAAAAAAATGTATAATACTAGTTTACTTGAAAACTCGAGCATATTTTTTAATTTATTTAACGAAATATGAATTATTGTTTAACGATTATATTTTTCCTTTAATCTACTCTATAAATCAAATGAATTGGTGAAAGAATCATGTCGATATCATTTTCTAAACTCGATATAAAAAATAAAGCACTTTCAACCTATTTTATTTTATTTCTCGGCTCCTAAGGCGCATTGGACGGAACGCTCGGACATGTGTCGACTATTTTTGGATGCAGAATCACCGGAAAAAAAGTGGACCAGATCGGTGACTCCACCGCTGTATACCCCCCCCCCCCCCGCAATAGTAAGAAGCTTAGTAGTGCCACCAGGACTTACACGCTTCGGAAGGCGAAAATAAATTTAAATATTTTCTTACGATTGAATTGCTTATCGAAGGAAAGTTTTTAACGAATTGCCTCCAGCCTTACTGATATTTTACTGCTATTGCATGACTTTTCAAGATATTGCACTTATTTTCAATTATAACAAAAATATTAATTATTCATGAGCCCTTTTTTAATTAAAATCCACCCTTATTTTAATTTAAGGCCTTTTAGTTGGACGTGAGATTGTTAAAAGGAGAGTTTCAGTTATTTAATAGGGCGGTTCTCCTGCAATGCACCACTATCTCTAATAGCTTTTCTAACCTTAAGAGTTTAAATAGATTTTAAAAGCTGCTAGGTAATTAATAGATTTTCCTAAACCACAGGGGAATTTCCACCTACGTTAGGGAATTAGATTACGACTCTATTATACGACGTTTTTCCATTACATTTTAGATAAGAAAGTTCTATGATGTAAAACGTGTATTAAAAGGTTTCAGCCCTATCCTGGCTGGAAAAGGTTAGTAACCTAAAGGTGACCCGTACTAAAATCCCAGTGTTAATTACACAGCCAAACCCAAAAAAAAAAAAAAAAAAAAAAAAAAGTTCTGGGCATGAACCTAGCTTCAGAGTTTGTACGCCAGTGGGCACTTGTGTTACTGTAAGTTGTTATATCTGATGCACAGTGGGGCCAAACGACATGTCGTGTTTCAACGTACCTTCAGCGTACGAATTGCCAAGACCCTGTCCTGTATCAAGATGCAGGAAACCGGAGTTCCGAAAGGATCCATCCTCAGCGCTATCCTGTTTCTAGCTGCAATAAATGGCATAGCTGACAACATTAGTGCGAAAATTGGACGATCTCTTTACACAGTTGACCTTGCTCTCTTTGATACACACCTAGCGGAAGTGCTCGGAGCCGACCAATTGCCGGAGGCAGTTGACGTGGCTTACGCTGATGCGATCCGATGTCCAGTACGGCAAAACGACTTTTTGTGTTCCAAAAAAGGCTACAGCCTCTAAATCTTAACTGATTTCAATGACCTTTTTTTTTAAAAAAATGAAAACTAATACAATTTAGAGCAACTTTATCTGACGAGAGTTTTGTTTTTTGTTTCCCTTGTTTATTAAATTGCGTGTAAATAATTCACGAACGTTTACAATTAAACATATAATGATATTTTTTTCGTCTAACTTAATATCAGCACCGATATCGTCGAAATTTAACATTCAAATCCTGATTAGACTAGTAAAAAATCACACTGACATCTTCAAAACGTAAATTTATCTTAATTCAACAATAATATTAATTAAAATAACATGATTTTTCAATGATTTAAAAATAAATTTTGATTTTTTTCAAATGTAATCAGGATTTAAATGTTTAATTTCAACGATACCAGTTCTGATATTAAGTTAGATGAAAAATAAAATATTATTTTTATGTTCAATTTCGTGAATTATTTACACGTAGTTATTAAATAAGGGAAACAAAAATCTGGCCAGACAAAGTTGTTTTAAATTTTATTAGCTTCCATTTAAAAGAAAATGCATTGAAATCAGTTAACATTTAGAGGCTGTAGCCTTTTTTGGAACAGGACATGTTTTGCCCCACTGTGCACGTGGCAGATAGCGTCCTTTCTTCCTGAACCTTTACAGTTTTTGTTCTTTAAAAAAAAAAAAAAAAGAAAAAAAAGTCCCGTAACACGCCACAAGGGCCCAGAGGGGCAGATACTGTAGAGGTATCTGATTCTTGACCATACGGCACACTAGGGAGATAGTGTGGTCAATAATTTTCCCCTTGGCTGCTTCGACTGCTATAGTCATTAGCACCCAAGGTACCCATTATTAATTAAATTATTTAAAGGCTGGGTGAGCCTTGGGACGATCTGGAACCCCAAATCCAACCCTCGAACGGCAGCACTAGAAGAAAAAATCTTTAGTGCGCGCTCGGGTTTTGAACCTGGTCCTCCAGTTCATTAGTCGAGTGCTCTACCACTGAGCTAACCTCGCCTCCAACAGTTTTTGTTCTAAGCTTTCCCAATTATACTAGTGGTAAGAACGGAAACCCGATAAGATGACGTAGTTCTTGCGAGTTGAATTTTTTTTTCTTTTTATACTCGAATTAAAATTCACAATTGATTTAATATAATACCCATTTCGCTGTAACTCAGAATGTAAAATACGTTTTTTACTATGCCGGAAACGTGAGAGCCAAACCATCTCCGCTCTTGATTTATTATTTATAAGTAAAACCAAACAAGTTATATGCACGAATGAAAATACTCCCCGCACCAGAGCTTTTTTTCAGCTTGCGTTTTACAAAATATACTCCCAGAAACTGAGTACTCAAAGCATCTCCATATTATGTGATATTGTTTTTGTTTTTATTTTAACTGATAAAATAGTATTATTGATCTTAAGATCAAGTTGATAAACTAAAGTACACATCGAAATGTTCTAAGTATAGATTTCTACGAAAATCTGTTTTTTTTTCTTGCAGAATTCCAAAGTTAGCTTCTTAAAAAAAAAGTCCGTCAAGCAGAAGCTGCAACACTAAGCACTTTCAGAATTTGGGCAGTGTAGACTGCGTTCCTGAGTAATATACTTAAACTAACCTATATAAATAGAATAAAAACATAAAGAGTTCTTCTCCTATATTTGTAATGAGCAGTTGCTTCAATTAATAATTTTGTAATTAGTTTCCTTCCAGAGTTTTGTGTATGCGTGGACTATACTACTTAATAAATAGACAAAACATGACATTTCTATTGATCTTTTTGAATGATAAAAGCGTCTCCATGTAAAAATCAAACCAATACAAACCCAAACAGAGGCGCTCCTAGTGACAGCTTTGCCACCTAACGTTTTAGCGGGTCAATTTTATTGAAACATAAGTAAACTAAGTAACCCCCCCCCCTCCAAATGACCGATTTAGTTTATTTTTACAATACGTTTCTATCATTATATACACACGAGACATACCGCGTTCCATTACAATACAGCAGAAATTACGACAGGTATAAGCAAATTAGTAATTTGGGTCCGGAGTAAACCCCCCTCTCCTAATGAACCGATTTGGTTTATTTTTACAACCCAATTTTTTCTGTACATGACCAGAACGAATACTGTGTTTCGTTGAAATATAACAATAATCCGGAGTAACCCTCCCCCCTCCTCATAAACAAATTAGTTTATTTTTGCAGCACATTTTTCTATTAAGATACCCCAACGAAAACCGAATTCCATTGCAATACAACAAAACTAACGGCCGGGATTTGCAAATAACTACTTTCGGTCCATCGGGTTTACTAAGAGAACGCTATATACCAACTTTCGTGGCGAAAAAACAAAAACTCTGGCGGCTATCGTGTTAACAGACACATGCTACATGATGCTTTAAAATCGTCGAGCAATTGCACAAAATATTTCTTTCATAATCAATTGATGAAAATTTACCCAACAGTGCAGACCAATCTTTTTAGATTAAATAACGTGAGAGTAACTGCCGAGTTGTAATATGCAACTTTTTATGCAAGTTCCGTTCCTCATTTAAGTATCAGGAACTTAAAAGAAGGCCATGGAGATTGCAAGCTTAAGATTTCATTTTGCTCACTTTCTTTCAAGCTGTTCCCCAACTAGAATGATTCAAATCCCCAGAAAGTCCATAGAAAATAACAAGCCACGCAACAAGTGACTTGGGGATTATTAAGATAAGTCCAAGATCTACATGCCCCACTTTCCTTCTGAGTGTTTCTTTATCTTGCTGTATATAAATGAGGAACCAAAAGGAACGAATAACGAAATAAAGTTGAATAAATTATGGCTCTTCTTCTTATCAGAAGGAAGTGTTTGATAAATTGTTCCCATTTTTTTATTTATCGCTTCATCGCTTTTATTTATTTCTATTTAGTTTGTATTATTTAAATTTAGTAACAAATATTTTTGACTCCTCTGCCTTTATTAGTCTGGACGCGACGACCCACCTGTGTAAAGTCTCAGATTATTTAACGACTTCGGGCCTGACGCACAGAGCTTGGCTTTCTTTCTATCCCCGCTACTCCAGGCCTTGTCCTGTCCCCTTCGTATTTGGTTTGGGACCTAATTACGTTTTTCCGGGTAGATTTGCGGGACTGGTATTTTAAGATACTGAATCCGCCAGAACTATTCCTTCAGCGGGCCCGCTGTCTCGGCATATTTGAAACTTAACTCAAATGTAATTAATCCACTAAAAAAGTACATCATTTCAAAAGTTTCTTACTTTTTTTTTTTTTTTTTTTTTTTTTTTTTTTTTTTTTTTTTTTTTTTTTTTTTTTTTTTTTTTTTTTTTTTTTTACGTTTGCCGAAATAACTATCCAAAAGCAAGTCTTGGTCCCCATCCTTTCCCGGAAATCATTCTCGGTCCTGAAAATCATTCAGGCTGAAGTGATATCTAAAACTAAGTTTTAGGTCTGGGAGACCTATTTGAATTCCCAAATTGTCCGTAATAATGCAAAATTGCAGTGTCATAAATATGTACTACAGCCATTTTCGAACTAAAAAATGTATCTAATTATTATTAAATTTTCTGTCTGAAGTTTTACAAGTGTTGGTTTTATTCATTTCAAAGCGAAATATTGTATAGTTCCTGTTCAAAATCAAGCTAGAATTAAGCATTGTATGGAAACAGGACTACACGAAGCATTTGCGATTTAGATTTTTTTTCGCTTATAAGCGCTTAAAACAACCGATTTTAACGTAAGCTATTATGTTGTAGAAATTGGATTGGATATTCCTTATAAAATGCATCCCTAAAAGCCTCGAATTGGCAAATTTCTCCTTGTTTAATCCCATTATACAAATAGGTCTGAATAGTGGTAGGGAATGGAGAGAGGGTGGATAGGAAGATGGCGTGTCTGCAGCTAGCGTGTAGCAGAGCAGTATAGTTCCTAGCTTCTTCCAGCTCTCGTGTCACTGACATCTGTCCATCCGCACCAAAACCAACATCCATACCTAACTCATATAGTCCAGGGAAATTTTCATACAACGCTGCTTTAAATTTTACAACTTAAAACGTTCTGATTCAAAGGGGCGTTCGAGTATTTTTGTGTATTACGATGTTGAGTGAATTGGTTGCTTAGGTAGTCTGTATGAACTGTTGTCACAGCGTAACGCTAAACGCAGTGATTGCACGTGAATTCCTGGCAGGTTGTAAACAACAATTAATCCATTCACAGCTGCTCATGAATCAGATACCTCTATGAATCAGATACCTCTACTATAGTAGTCAGATACCTCATGAATCAGATACCTCTACTATAGTAGTCAGATACCTCATGAATCAGATACCTCTACTATAGTAGTCAGATACCTCTATGAATCAGATACCTCTACTATAGTAGTCAGATACCTCATGAATCAGATACCTCTACTATAGTAGTCAGATACCTCATGAATCAGATACCTCTACTATAGTAGTCAGATACCTCTATGAATCAGATACCTCTACTATAGTAGTCAGATACCTCATGAATCAGATACCTCTACTATAGTAGTCAGATACCTCATGAATCAGATACCTCTACTATAGTATCTCTATAGTATAGTGCTAATGACCTCAGCAGTAGATGCACCAAAAGAAAAGGAATAAAAGTATCTGCCCCTCAGGGCCCTCGTGGCCTGTTACGGGACTGATTATATATATATATATATATATATATATATATATATATATATATATATATATATATATATATATATATATATATATACATTTATAGAAATTTTCTATTGCTCAAATACATATATATATATATATATATATATATATATATATATATATATATATATATATATTATTTTTTCTATGGTAGACCTTGAATTACTAGAAATAAACTGTCATTTTGTACCTCATAGAGTTTACGCCCTGGTGATGGTCCATCCGAGGTAATAATATGCGGAACCACTTGACGCAGAAATTTAAAATTTTGCACGGACAATCCGTTTAGAATGTAAACACTCGCTAAGAAGGTTTTTTTTTTTTTTTAAATATTCAAATGTTTAAGTACTTTTAGGGGGGTTTGAATTATTAAGAAGTTCCTCATCGGCTCAAAAATTGTCCGATTTTGATGACGTTTGGTACAAAAATCTTTCTTCTCATTTGACAGGTCAAGTTCATTAACCAGCTGAATCCGCTTACTAGAACATGGTTTTTGGAGCAAAATTTGCGCGAAAAAATCGGAACGCTTAAATTTTCGAGTCCATATGCTTGCAGGTACTCTTTATATAGGTTCCTTAACGTAGGAAAAAGAATGAAATCATTTTTAAAGCTATTTCTGTAACCGTTTACGAGAAAAATTGATAGAAATATTTTTCCAAACCAATTTTCTGTCTGGGTAGTCAGAAACGATGATTGGTTCACTTGAAACTTGTACCAGGTATTTGACATTCATCTAATCTAAGATAAATATATTTAAACTTAAACTTAAAGTTTAAAAAAAAAATGTAATAATGGTGATACAAAGTTTTCGGATCTCAGTATATTTTCTAAAATACCTCGAAAACGGTTGGGAAATCGTAGTAACTAGAAGGCGGCTATTCGAATGGATACTAAATTCTCTACAAAAAAGATTTTGTTGCAATGTTCGGTGGGGCGATGTCAATCGAAGAGATAAGTGCTTAAAACTTCAATGTTGTTACATTTATCCTTTTCAACGTGTATTTGTCTCTGTTTACCCAACGTTTTAAGTGGTTGTTGTATTTTTTTTTCTTTACTCCCCAACGGAAACAAGCACGGTTAAATCCACATGGTGTTTCCTGGGTAAGTCCGTGCAATAATAAGCTGTACAAAATTATGTAGCAGCTTTAATTTTGATCATACCTTATTTAACTTATCGGCCGTGGTGAAGCACGGGTAGTCAGCTAGTATATTATAATTGCCGAAAATAAATAATCAAATGCAGAGAAGAAAGCGAAATTCTAAAGTGCAAAAGAAAAGAAAGAAATTGGAGTAGGGAAATTAAAAAAGTTTCTCACTCCTCCTTCACTGATAAGAGTGAATAATCACCCATTTCTCTCTTAAGAGATGAAGGAGAGGAACACTTCAAGATAAATCTAATAAAAGTCTTTTTAGAAAAGACAATTAACCTCAGCAAACAATTCAGTTTTCCTCCTGTCACGATAATAAAGTAATCAGAAAAGTTAATGACGGTTTAAATGGGCATTTTCAAGTTACTCAGAATATAACATTCTGCAATACAGTTATTTTTCGCTATTTAAAAAAAAACACAAATTTTTTCCAACTAGCGTTAACCTAACAAAAAAAAAATAAACAACATATTTTACTAAGAAAGAAACTTCCTGAAAATACTCTTAGCTTTTCAAGCGACAACAGAGACAATGAAACCGCTCTGAGTTGATGTATCATGAGTTTTAATTGCAGAGACGTTCTATAAATCCGACTGACCAGTATAAGTCTTAAAAAGATTTGAAGTTAAACAATGATCTTAATTTTAAATATCACTGACATAGTTTATGTATAGGCTTGTTTATAAATTAGTTATAACTTGGACTTGTGCTCTGAAAACAAATAAGAATTACTTCTAGATGTGTAGCAAGAACTGCTACAAGTGGCAAAATAATGAAATTAGGACTTAGTCTCTTGTGGCACTGAAATGAGCCATTTTAGTAATACTCTTCAAGGCCATTCGAACATAAAATGCAAAAAATGGACTTGGTCCAGTTCAGAGTTGGGCATAATTTTATTTATAAATAAAAATACGAATTTATTCGTACTTCATATATTTGTGAATACGAATATAAATAAATTCTTATTCATAAGTGTGAATACGAATTTATTTTTATTCATATATATTAAATATAAAACTACAAATAAAATTTTATTCGCAAATTTTTCTGGGAATAAAAATAAATTCACAGAAAAAATTGTAAATAATCACAAAATATGTGAATATTTACAAAAAATCAAGTGATTACAAAAAAAATTACATTAAAATATACGAATAAAAATTTATTCACATTATAATTTGTGAATAAAAATTTATTCACAATAAAATTCTCAAATAAATTATGAATTTATTCGTATTAAGATGATGTTACGAAAGTTATTGAAAGTGATTTTTTTTTTTTTTTTTTTTTTTTTTTTAAAAGGCGTTTAACGTCTAGGTTATTAGCGCCTAGATTTTTTGTTTAAGTACCTCCGTAAAAAAAAAAAAAAAAAAAAAAAAAAAAAAAAAAAAAAAAAAAAAAAAAAAAAAAAAAAAAAAAAAAAAAAAAAATCGGCACCTTCAATAACTTTCGTAATATCATTTTAATACGAATAAATCCATAATTTATTTGCGAATTTTATTGTGAATAAATTTTTATTCACAAATTATAATGTGAATAAATTTTTATTCGTATATTTTAATGTGAATAAATTTTTATTCGTATATTTTAATGTGATTTTTTTTGTAATCACTTGATTTTTTGTAAATATTCACATTTTTTGTGATTATTTACAATTTTTTCTGTGAATTTATTTTTATTCGCAGAAAAATTTGCAAATAAAATTTTATTTGTATTTTTATATTTAATATATGTGAATAAAAATAAATTCGTATTCACACTTATGAATAAGAATTTATTTATATTCGTATTCACAAATATATAAAGTACGAATTTATTTATATTCGTATTCACAAATATATGAAGTACGAATAAATTCGTATTTTTATTTATAAATAAAATTATGCCCAACTCTGGTCCAGTTGCAGTGATGTGGGGTGGGTAAATACCCAGTAAATATAAATTGGGTATTTACCCTCAAGGAAGGTAAATACCCAAAAAGTGGGTTTTATCAGTTTTTGAGCTTGATACAACTTCTTTGAATATTTTTTGGTTCAAACAAGGACTGAAACTTACCCATTTGATCATAAAAGCTTAATGAACATTATTACTTACCCAGTAATATTTTAAAGAAAGTTAAAAGTCAGTCCGGGTATTTATGGGTATTTACAACTTAATGCATATCTATGAATTTTCATGATTACTTTTACAGTGGGGAAAGTTAATTAATTTTAAAAAGGTTTTAATGAAGCCTATTCAATTATTAAGGACTTATTTAAATTTTAAAAAAGGGCCTAAAACATTTTTAATGTTTATTATAATAGTTCAAAACCATTTTAAGTTAAGTATAAGTTTGTCATCCTTGATAACATTATTTGAAATTATGCTCATACAGTAGTAACAACATTACAGTAAGCGGAAATCTCACCAGAAATGAAAAGGTAGCTTGATGACAGTGTTTTGGGTCCGGGTTGTTGAAACTAGTTAACATCCTTGATCCAATTGTTGAACTTATCACTGCCATTCAGTTAAATGCCCCTTTGATCCACTCAGTTCATAAGAGATTTAAGAATTACTGAAAACTTTTCAACAAGAAACCCAGAATCTTCTCTTTAAAAAACGGAGGAAAAACTTGTGTTAACTAAAGAGGAGAAACGCATTCAGTTTGATGCTGGAAACGCACATCTTGCTGCAGAATTGTTGAACTCTTTCATTTGTTTTGTGTGTGAGTTAGGCAGAAGCATGGGATTGAAATCAGTTGATCTTCGGAAAAACATAGCTGGCTATAGGGACCAAGAGGGATTATGGCAAAGATCCTTCATTTGGGAAGGTCTTGAAGGCAATGACAAAGAAAATAATAAAATAAGTCCCATGCTATGGTGGAGGGGCTTGAAAGGTACATGTGTTTTGATCAATGAGTAGGTAACTTAATTTGAGTTTTGAGAAATTGAGATAATCCTAGTCCAAAATTTTAGCTGAGGCTACATTTTTTTGAATGTTGTACAGTAGTATCAAATTTAAGCAAACAACTTGTTGTATTGGTAGTCGGAAGTTTAGGCGAACTACTTGTTGTATTGGTAGTCGGAAGTTTAGGCGAACTACTTGTTGTATTGGTAGTCGGAAGTTTAGGCGAACTACTTGTTGTATTGGTAGTCGGAAGTTTAGGCGAACTACTTGTTGTATTGGTAGTCGGAAGTTTAGGCGAACTACTTGTTGTATTGGTAGTCGGAAGTTTAGGCGAACTACTTGTTGTATTGGTAGTCGGAAGTTTAGGCGAACTACTTGTTGTATTGGTAGTCCGAAGGAAATTTTCGGGTAATAATTTATTATTTATTAACCTCTCAGTGATCCTATTTTATAATTTATTATTGTTTTAATAGTTTCTCAGTGTTGCAATAGCTCTAAACTGGCAAGATCCATGACATTTTACAATATTCGATTACTAAGTCGCGGTTTAGTTAAATACCTTAAATACCCGGATATTTATGAAATTGGGTATTTACCCTTAAGAATAAATACCCGGGTATTCTACAACACTGTCCAATTGTGCTCTGAACCCTCTAAATAATGATTAATTTCAACACCCACCTTTCGTGGGTGCCCTTTTAATTTATTTTCATTTCATTTAATGAATATAAATAAATCTTACAACAATAAGAAGTAAAAAACCCAAAGTATTTTATTAGTACATATCGTCGATACAAAAGCAAACTAACGAATACGAAAATCACCACTTTTCAGGGTGGAAAAGTATTTATTCATAACTTTTTTTTTGGACAGTCAAATATTCGGCAGATTTGACCTTTTGATAGTGGAATACTTTCCCTTTAATAGAGTGAAGTCAGATTGAAGAATTTGCCGTAAATAAGTCCAGCAGAAATTATTAAAGATGGACAATGAAAGATGCATTTTTTCATAATCCTTAGTTTGCATTTGTACATTAAACAATATAAATACATTAAAAAAACATAATGAAAGTCACTTACCGCAGTGTAAGCTGCACTGGCATAGCTGCCCTTTCTTAAGGATCTCCAGCAGCAACATGATTGCAGAATAGCCATCATGGATCACTGAAACAATCATGAAATCACTCCATATATTCATTTCAATTTTGTTAATGTTGCATGTGAAGTTTAGACAAAAAATAAATGAAACATATAATAGCCTTTGTCTGACTTAATTTATTTACTTAAAATACAAACCATATTATAAGTTAAAAAGGAGTAAAAAATAAAATAAAATATTATTATTTATTCTTGAGTGTCCCGCTTCAATGACGATTACACAAACCAAGTAAGTAAGTTAAGTATAAAGAATGTACGGTTATGTAATTTTTTAGACGTAGGCTTCACCTATAAATAGTGCTTAGTATTTTTATTTATTTTTTTTTTTTTTTTTTTTTTTTTTTTTTTTTTTTTTTTTTTTTTTTTTTTTTTTTTTTTTTTTTTACGGCGCATCTACACCTAGGTCATTAGCGCCGACGTCCAGGGTGCAGCGAGGAATTTTACCAGCGAGCCGTGGGATGATAAAATTCCTGCCGGAGGTTGGGAATCGAACCCACCATCTCCCGCTTATGAATCTAAGACGCTAGCCATTAGACCACGGGAGACCCCCAGTGCTTAGTATTGATAGAAATATAATATCTTATAAGCCAACATTGCAGACGTTCATCAAATAAGGTTGTAGAGTCCTGTGGTCTTGAGTGTCAGTAAAGTCAGTTTAGTGTTGATGTACTGGCTATCATTGCCTAGGAGTTCCTGCATATCATACTGTATGTTGTAATTGCATCTTCTCTGGCAGTCTGTAAGTAAATGTTTAATCTAAGTTCTCTGTTAGGTATGTTGCACATTGGTCTATAAAATGTTGCATATGTTGGTCTATAAATAATTGACTATAAAATCATTCAATGTTGAAATTACAAGTCATATAAAAAATCAATTTACATTTTTTAATTTTTTGGTGTACAGAGACAATATTGTGACTGCTGTCAGTAAGCAAGTTGTCATGTTCTGCCTTAAGAGCCAATATTATATTTTTTGGTCAAAATCAAAGTAATTTTCGCTAATCGGAAAAAAAAAAATCAATATTTTTCAATTCTGTATGTCAAATAATGGGATATAAAAGAAACGAAAAAAAAAAAAAAGAATTCTTCGAAAACAGAATGGTGGCGCTGAGTCTGACGAACGGAAAACCTCATTTAGCGCGGTTCCTCCCTCCCCCATAGGGAGGAACCCCGCTTATAAGGTTGATCTCATGACGCAATCCGGAAGTGCCGACTAGAAAATTTTGCGTTTCAGAACCATTACAGAACGAAAATAACGGTGGTTCAAATTTGTGTATATATATATATATATATATATATATATATATATGTGTATATATTTATAGGGAAAGGTGTTGAACCTCTGACCATATTGTACCTTTGACCACCGAAGCTGTGGCGGCATGTAGCAACATTTCATAAATTTTGGTGTAATTAGTGTTTAGCTCCTTCTTTAGAGGGCCTATGTAACCTACTTTAAATTATTCAAGTCAAAGGGGATTCTTGCAAAAAATACTTATCCATTTCTATCATAAAAATGTAAGTTATTTTTTGATGACGTTTTGCCTCATAATATTTTTTGTATTATGTCTTTTTAGATGGAAATCATTTGACAAAGTAGCTATTACAATAAGAAACATAACATGGTGTAGCTTCTGATATTGATTTATCTTAACCCTAAAATTTTTAGCATGTTTTTTAATTTTCACTACCAGGGTGTTGTACCTCTGACCACGACTAGTTGTTGTTCCTTTGACCAGGTCAAAGGTGCAACACACCTGAGTATTTTTTTTTATAATTCAACTTTTATGTTCTTCTGCTACAAATTTAAAAAAAAAAAATAATATTACTATTACATATTTAGTCGCAGAGATCTGTGGTATTTAAAAAAAAAAAAAAAAAAAAAAAAAAAAAAAAAAAAAAAAAAAAAAAAAAAAATCAGTCCCGTAACAGGCCACAAGGGCCCAGAGGGGCAGATACTGTAGAGGTATCTGATTCTTGACCATACGGCACACTAGGGAGATAGTGTGGTCAAAACTATGCTCCGGCCGCCTGATTTTCCCCTTGGCTGCTTCGACTGCTAGAGTCATTAGCACCCAAGGTACCCATTATTAATTAAATTAATTAAAGGCTGGGTGAGCCTAGGGACGATCTGGGACCCCAAATCCAACCCTCGAACAGCAGCACTAGAAGAAAAAATCTTTAGTGCGCGCTCGGGTTTTGAACCTGGTCCTCCAGTTCATTTGTCGAGTGCTCTACCACTGAGCTAACCTCGTCCCCTGTGGTATTAAATGTCCAATTTTTAAGATCCAATATTTGAAAAAAACAAACATTAAGTGACAAGTTTACGAGAGAAGATGAAAATTTGTATGATATTGATGTTGAAGACATTGGGGCTTAACTCCCATACCCTACTATTGCTAGTGGATCTGCTTGACAGTTAAAACGTTTATCGGTAGGACTGGATTTTTCAGCATATTAAGCATAACATAATATCAAAAATGGTTTCTTTATTATGCTTACATACTTGTCCTGTATTTATTAAACTTACAATTAATTACAATATTACTGAATACAATTTTTTTTCTGGACTGCTGTATTGTTTTTACGTGGTCAGAGGTACAGCACCCCGTGGTCAAAGGTACAACACTACATGTTGTACCTTTGATCACTGTACGATTATTTTTTAAAAAATTAATAAAAAATATTAAATGTAAAGCTAGGACCTTGAAAAAATTAAATATGATAAGCAACGGAATACTAATTACAATGAAATAAAAAAAATGAATTTAGCGGCAATATTCAAGCTGAAAAAAAATCAATTTTGCAAAGTGGTCAAAGGTACAACACCTTCCCCTATATATATGTCTGTTCGCGGCCCTTACAACTCAAAAATGGTCCGATTTTTATGAAATTTCGTACAAAAATCTTTCGTCTAATTTGAAAGGTCAAGTTCGTTAACCAGCAGAATCCGCCCACCGGTGGTTTTTGGAGCGAATGTCGCGCGAAAAAAATCGTTCCGCTTACTTTAAATGCTTGCAAGTACTCGTTTTATAGGCTTCTTGGCCTAGGAAATCGAATGAAACTTTGATCGCACTTTTAAGGCGATAGCTTTAACCGTTTTCGAGAAAATTGGAAAAATAGTTGTTGAAAACCGTTTTTGATTTGGGTACTTTTTTCAGAGGGGATAGTCTGCAGGAGGAAATTTTTAATCCAGAACAAAAAAGCAATAATTATTTTGAAAGAAGAAGTTTAAATCTATTAAAGTACGTCGAATTTTTAAGAAATATTTATTTTTTTTTTTTTTTAAATGGTAAACAATTCATCATTTTCTATTAAAAAATCCGCTAAAATCGGTCATTAAATCGTAATAATTCAATAAATGGAAATAAATTTTAGATACTTTAATCAATTTTGAAGAAAATTTAGTATGAAAGAATACCTTATATTAAAGAATGTCTCGTAAGTTGAGTTTTTACTTATGTATATATTTTTTTAAATGTTTGTCTGAATGACGAATAGTTCCTAAAATGGGGTAGGCCGAGGAATGTTGGCGTTCTGTGTCTGAATGTTGGGTTATGGTACTTCAGCAGCCAAGTGCTGACAGACTAATTTTTAGCGCGGTTCCTCCCTCCCCCATAGGGAGGAACCCCGCTTATAAGGTTGATACAATGAAACAATCCGGAAGTGCCGACTAGAAAATTTCGCGTTTCAGAACCCCTAGAGACCGAAAATAACGGTGGTTCAAATTTGTATATATATACAGATATATAAATGTATATATTTATATAGCTTTTCAACTGCCTAGCGTCCTTCCTAGGGAGGGTTCTTTGTCTTTGATTTTGGTACTTAGAATTATGGGATACAGTTGAAACATTTTCTGCAAGTTCGAGTTTCATCAACACTAATATGTTGAAATTTTTGTTACGTTTAGAGTAAAGGAAGGGTTAGAATAAAGTATTTTATTAACAGACAAAAAAAGTTTTGGTAACTTTGTATAATTTCGATAGTATCTCGAAAACCGTTGACAATCTTGTGAAGCGGAAGATTACCATTCGGAAGCTTACTAAATGCTCTACAAAAAAGGTTCTGAAGAAAGTTTTAATTAGGCGATGTCAATCGGAGAAAAAAGTG
The DNA here is from genome assembly GCA_946811695.1 of Gonocerus acuteangulatus. Taxonomy (NCBI): domain Eukaryota; kingdom Metazoa; phylum Arthropoda; class Insecta; order Hemiptera; family Coreidae; genus Gonocerus; species Gonocerus acuteangulatus. The sequence continues at coordinate 20,493,073 of OX328130.1, forward strand.
ATTAAAGCTTTAAATTAATTGATTTTGTTTATTCCAATGGTTCTTTTTTTCTGTTTTATTTCTTGTTATTTTTTAATTGCTTATAGTTGGATAATGTATTTGATAATAAAACTGGTTAAGTAAAATAACAAAAACAATTTATTGTTAGAAATATAGATTTCCAAGATTCCAAGACCTTGTCACTAGCGGGTCCGTTTCTAGTGTAGTCGACCCTTCCAGTTAAGATTGTAAATCATGACCTTACAAGACTTTACTACTCACAGGAATGGCGTTAGTGACCTTAAGGGTTGACACGCCATTATAATAATTAATTGAAAAAAAAGACTGGTGGAACCAAAATAATAACTGCTTCTATTTTAATCTTTCCAAATTAGACTAGGGATATGAACGGAACCGCGCTAAGATGATGCAGTCCTGCGAGACGGACTTTTTTATTTTAATACTAGCTGTTACCCGGCGTGCTATACTACACCTACTTTCTTTATTTGGGTTCATTGTTTCCAACTCGTCATCTCCGAACTGTGAGTTATAGACGATTTTAATCTAGGCTATGACTCTCCCCGTGGCAAGACCTATCTGTTAGCCACGTTTGATCAAAATCGGTCAAACGGTGTGGATTCGTATAAGGAAGATACATACAGACAGACAGCTGGTAAACGTTCTTCACCTATCCTATGACTCTCATCGTATCAAGACCTACATGTGTGCCAAGTTTTGTCAAAATCGGTCAAACGGTGTGGATGTGTATAAGGAACAAACATACAGACATACAGCTGGTTGACGTTTTTGACTACGAGAGTTCCCATATCAAGACCTACTAGTATTGCAAGTTTGGTCAAAATCGGTCGAACGGTGTGGATTTGTATGAGGAACAAACAGACAGACACGGGATTTTTACATATATAGATTAATTCTAAAAGAGTTAAAAAATCTTATATTTTATAAAATAATGTTATATTATTAAATTCTATTTTATTGTATTTTTGTGTTGGCTCCTTCTCAGTAATTTTCATTACACGATGCCATAAATTTTCTTTCCCAGCGCACTCACATGCTTACAAATATCGTTGTTTGCGCTTGCTTTGTCAACCTGCAGAACAGTGAACTTTAGTGCTTAATAACTTTTTTCCTAGTTGGGAGCGACCTTTTTTTTTTAAAGGGATTCCTGTTTAGTGCATTAAAATACATTATAGAAGAACGTGTGAACACGATCGGCGAGGAGGCCCCTAAACGTCACACTTACCCCATCTGAGTCTGAACATAATAATAACTTTTTCCTTTCGGGACATGTATAGTTCTTAGAATTTCGTTCCAAACATTAAGTAGAACATTTAATAGAAGATCTATTCATAAAACTGTCAGTTTGAACATCAGAACAATTACAATGGCGCCAAGATGAAAATGTTCAGCAAAGTATGCATAAAATGACTATACTCGGCACTTGGCGAAGAAATGCTTACCTTGAAATGCCGCCAGACACTTCAATTTCTATTTGGCAAGTTTAATCCTTATTTTCTAAATATCACACAAAACTTTGCTTTCATTCTAATCCTCTCCTTCAAGTTTCCCTTCCAGTATGAAAACCCGAGAAATTTAAAGGTACCTTGGAACATGACGTAAAGAAGCATTCAACAAATATGTTCAACAAATTTATCATACAAAAATTGTAATTAATTTAAACGTAAATTGTAACAGTGTTTATTTATTTATTTTTTTTGAAGGGCTTCGCATCTATGCTGATGAACCCTAATATAGATTCTTCATGGACGTTTATAGGGGGGGGGGCTGAGAGGACTGCAGCCCTCCCTCCGAAATTTTGATTTGATCGGTAAAAGTGTGTCATAAGCACTTAAAAATAAATTAAATAAGATCACGTAATTTATAAAAAATATTTTATTTTGGCTGTAATAGCGTTTTAGTTGTTTAAAACTAATCCAAGTTCTAAATTGTTAGTATTCCATACCCCGTAAATGGTCTCCCCCCCCCCCCTCCCGAAATGTTTCTACATCTCCAAATAATCGTACTTTTTACGTACTTTCTTTGACACAATTTCATGTAATCCGAACGGCTGGTATGATTGATGTAATTCTTTTGGTGACTCGTCAACTATTGGCCACAGGTAGCATAGCGACGCTGTGGTGGAGAATAGAAGATGGGGAGGGGAGGGGCGACTGTAAATCACAGTCATTTTGACCAATGTTGGCGTTCTAGGGTAAATTAGGTTTTTCGTCTCGAGGGTCGGATCAAACCATACAGCTGGCCGGTTCTTGCCCACATCTGCTGTATAGCTGGCCGGTTTTTGCCCACATATGCCGTACAGCTGGTCGGTTGTTGCCCACATATGCCGTACAGCTGGCCGGTTGTTGCCCACATATGCTGTACACCTGGCCGGTTGTTGCCCACATATGCCGTACAGCTGGCCGGTTGTCGCACACTTACGCTGTACAGCTGGTCGGTTTTTTCCCACATATGCTGTACAGCTTGCCGGTTGTTGCCCACATATGCTGCAAATGAATAATCTAGTAATCATATGCAGCAATTGGCTCATTCATATGCAGAGAAGAGTGGAATATAAATGAATTGTGCTTTATAACAAACAACAAATAAAATACGGAAACGACATAAATTATAATTTATTACAGCACGGAAATGTGATAAATTTAAATATTCCCGCTGTTGGATAAATGTCCCTCTCCTAAGCGAATAAAAGCTGAATCGGTATGTAGGTAGCCTCCTTGGAGATAAGAAAGATTGTAGCAATTCTCAAAGCTATTTGAGTTTGGATAGCCTCGTTCTGGCATCTTGATGGGCCCCTTTAACCAGAACCTCTTTTTCTAGCATAGAGTCCTTTTTAAACCATCTTAAGGCAGTCTTCAAACTTATCCGCTAGTCTTGCTTAAAATTAAATGCATCAATTTCGCAATTTAAGAATGTATTTTGTGCAGAACAATCCTGTCAAAAAATGTCCGTCATGCAGGAGCTGCATAAATAAACTAATTCCTAAGAATTTCGGTAGTGTAGACTGCATTCCTGAATAATTTGCTTAAAATAAACCATATAAATAAAATTAAAAAAAAACATAAATAGTTCAGCAATTTTGCATTTGTAATGAGCAACTCAATCAAATTATTTTAATTATTAATTTTTTAAATAATTTCCTTGCAGTCTTGTGTATGCTTGGAACTAAACAACTTAATAAATACACGAAAACTTCACATTTTCGTCTGAGGCAGGAACAGGATACAGCACCCAAACGGTAGACGTGAGAAGTAATATCAACAAAGTGGCACTCCTAGCGGCAGCTTTGCCAACCAAAGTTTCACTGAAAAGTTCTATTCAAACATAGTACAAAGTAAACCCCTATTCCGATAGACCGATTTAGTTCATTATTACAATACATCTTTCTAATTAGATAACCAAGACGTATTACGAGTTTCGTTACAAAACAACAGAAAATACGACCGGTATGGGCAAATTATAAATTTCGCTCCGGAGTAAACCCCCCCCCTCCTAATGAACGGATTTAGTTTATTTTTACAACGTGATCTAAACTTCCACGTAAATGCTTTTAAATTAAACTTGCTCTCCGAAAATCCACTCCAATAATCACATCCCCTTACGAAGGGGTACAAGAATTGCCCTACCATCTCAAAATGCTATCCACATTAAAAACAAAGTTAAAAAGAAATTCCGTTTTCCCTACAACCCTGCATTCCGACACATCATAAATTGGTTAGAAGACTTCAATCGTAAGCGATTGAACGTCTGGAGAAACCAAAACTGGCAGAAATTCCTATCCACGCTTAATCCTAGAGACAATTCTCTTTGGAAAGTTCATAAACTATTTACCTCCTCCTCTATTTCTATCCCTCCCCTGAAGAGTAACAATAGATTTGTTTATGATAATAAAGACAAAGCAGCTGTACTTGCGAAACACTTCCATGAAATACATCTTCTTCAGGATCTCGATACCACGAAAACACAGTACGGAGAAAAGTAAATAAATATCTGAAATGTCCAACTAATGAAAACTTTCCCTCTGTTTCACCCAGGGAAGTTGCGTCTCTTATCAAGAAATTGAAGATAAGGAAATCCCCTGGACCAGACAATATTTCCCCAATCAGTATCAAAAACCTTCCCAGGAAAGCAATTATTTGTTTAACAAAAATATTCAACTGTATTTTCAGGCTTAAACACTTTCCGGAAACATGGAAAACAGCTAAACTCATCGCCCTACCTAAACCTAAAAAAGATCCCTCTCTCCCTACCAACTACAGACCTATTAGTTTATTAAACATTATATCAAAAATATTCGAAAAAATAATATTAACAAGACTGCACAAACACCTCAATGAACGAAGATACTTGATTGACGAACAATTTGGATTCCGAGAAAAACACTCCACAGTAGCACAACTAGCCAGACTAACTGACCACATTACAAAACACTTCAACGAAAAGAAACACACAGGCTTAATACTACTAGACATCGAGAAAGCATTTGACACAGTTTGGCACTTAGGACTAATTTACAAACTCATAAACATTGGCACACCATCCTATCTCATCCACACAATACACTCATTTATCTCCAATAGATCCTTCTTTGTTTCAATAAAGTCATATACCTCTAATAAACAACCAATTCCTGCCAGCGTTCCTCAAGGTTCCTGTCTTAGCCCCACCCTCTTCAATATATACATCAACGACATACCTCAATCTAAAGACACAAATCTCTCTCTGTTTGCCGACGACACAGCCATATACACTAGCTCATTCAGGATAGACACCATAACAAACAGACTACAAAATACCTACAAGAAAATCAACAAATTCTGCAAAAAATGGAAAATTAAAATGAATCTCGCTAAAACAGACGCCACAATCTTCACAAAAAGACGCCCAAATATCCCAAGCAAACTCTACCTTGTAAACCACAGTTTTTCATGGACAGAGCACATTAAGTATTTAGGAGTGACTTTAGATAGAGGCCGAACATTCACAAAACACATAAACAATAAAACCGAAGCTGCTAAAAATCTACTTTATAAAATGTATCCTTATTTTAATAGAAATTCAAAACTAAATCCGCAAAATAAAATGATTATCTACAAGAGTGTTATCCGCCCAGTCCTTCGTTATGCCTGCCCGGTATGGAGCTGCACATCGACTACAAACTACAAAAAACTACAAATTATACAAAACTGCTCCCGCCGAATAACCAACAATTATCCAAGATACACAAAGATCACACACATGCACGAAGAACTAGAAATAGCTACAATAACAGACTACATATACAAACTTACTGACAAGTTTTTTGGACAAGTAACACATTCTATTAATCCACACATAGCAAACATAGGTCTCTACGACAAAAAATCACTAACTACCAGGTCATTCAAAAAGTCCTGTCGTTTTTTGGGGGGAAATTATAAATAAATAAATATTTTCAAATAATCACCTTTATTCATCAAAATATCCACCGTTACAGTCGGTAACCTTCTCCCAACGAGATGGTAAAGCCCAAATTCCTTCCTTAAAAAACTGTTGATTTTTACTGCAAAAATAAGTGGTCAGTTCGTGAATTAGGTTGTCACGGTCTTGAAAACATTTCTGTCTCAGATTGTTGTCGAGATCTCTGAATAGGTGATAATCAGTGGGTGACAGGTCAGGGGAATATGGTGCGTGAGGCAAAACTTCCCAGCCTATTTCTGTCAATTTTTCAAATTTCTGTCAAAAATACCTACACAGAAGAACTAAACACATTTTACTTGACAGGCACGATGTAATGTAATTCAACTTAGTATTTGAAATGTTCTGGGTTTTTTTGAAATTTTTCCCAAAAAATTACAAAACTATAAAAATCAAATAATTTCCTATAAATTAGCAAGAACATGTTTATTGTACATGTTATAAACACTTATGTATGATACTATGTAAATATTCTAAATAAGGCTTTATTATTATTATTTTTACAACGTACGTTTCTCTTTAGATGGCCGCAACAAATGCCGAGTTTCGTTGAAATATAAAAAAACTACGGCTGGTGTAGTCAAATGTTCCCGGGTAACCCCTCCCCTCACGGTCGACTGATTTTGGTGGTTAAGGAACTCGTTCAATCGTTTACCAATCAAACGCTATATACCAAGTTTCGTGACGAAAAAAACAAATACCCTACCGGCTATCGTTTTACCAGACAAATATATCCAGTTGGGCCGCGCCGGTCACCGCACAGCAGTAGAATACAAAGCATTTGAGCCCCGCAATGGTGTGTAGTTTGGTTAAGAAAGGTCCGTTTTGCCGGTCACGGGTGACCCACGTAGCGTTTAATGTGTTAAAAGTGAACTAAAAGAAGAGAATTGGACAGTAATCCAGTCTCTACATTCAAAAGCAATAATACGAAGTAAAACCTTGAAATGAATCCTAAACGTTAAGAACAGAGAGAAAACCTTTTACTGAAATGAATGTTGGAGTTAGCAGTTAGGATGCATATATCTTTACCAATGGCTACACAGCGGTATCTATTTGTCCAAGTAGGACTAACTTAATCTCGTATAAAGGAATTTTCATTAATTTCATTTCTCAAATACAGTGGAACTTGGATAATTCGAACTTCGATAATTCGAAATAGTGGTTAATTCGAATATTTCTCTCGGTCCATAGAATTTAGGGCATAAACAATGTAAAAAAATCGTGGTTAATTCGAATAAAATTTTGGATAATTCGAATTTTTTACGAGTTTTTACCTTCAATGGGAAGTGTTCGATCATAAATGTTTTATAAATATTCTTCCCTCGGGTAAAAAGGATAGTATGATACGGATGTAGGGGTTCCGGGACAAGAAGCGCGGCGGTCTCATAGTCTAGTTCTTGGACTCTAGGAGTTCTGCAAAGTGGAGGAAGCCACTTTATTTGACGAAATATAAATTATTGCTTAACGATTATATTTTTCTTTTAATCTACTCTAAAAAACAAATGGTGGAAGAATCATGTCGATATCATTTTCTAAACTCGATATAAAAAATGAAGCACTTTCAAACTATTGTATTTGATTTCTCGACTCCTAAGGCGCATTGGACGGAACGCTTGGACATGTGTCGACTATTTCTCGATGTAGAATCACCAGAAAAAAATTGGTCCAGATCGGTGACCCCATCGCTGTATACTCCCCTTGTTAGATTAAATGAATGTCTAACTTCTGGAACAAGTTCCAACTGAATCAATCGTTTCCGAATATCCAAACAGAAAATCAGTTTGGAAAAGTAGTTGTATCTATGTTTTTTTTCGAAAACGGTAACCTTATAAGAGGTTTCATTTCTTTTCCGACGTTAAGGAACATATTACACGAATACCTACAAGCATTTAAACTTGAAAACGTACGTCACGATTTTTTTCTCGCGAATTTTGCTCCAGAAACCTTGTTTATTTTGCACCCCCTTTCCACACATAAAAGGGATATAAATACAACTGTGTGAAAAACCAAGGTCAACTTATACACATGGGATGGAACATGACTATTTTGTGGTTTTATGTTTAAAGCACATAAACAAAGCCATTTAGTGAAGCTGATTTGATATTCATTGACTTAACATCAAAATGTTTTGTTATTCCTTTCTTTAATGAAATATTTTTATTTCAGTTTTTTTCACCATTTGGTGACAAAACCATGGCTTTGCTCTCAAATTCAAAATTCAAGATGGATACAAAAGTATCCGTCTGTTGATTATGTGTGTTATTAAATGTTCTGTCTGTTAATTACTTTGTGTATTGTTAAAAACACAACAAAGTACCAACAAATTGTTGGTTGGTCTGTCTGTTTTGTTACATTAATCCAACAAAAAGAGAATATCTTTTGGTTAGATTAATTCCCAAAAAATCCAATTCACCAAAGGGCTGTTGTTATTTTTACTTTTTCAAATGTTGTTGCATAAATGTGTTTGCATGAGGTATTTAATAATTTCAACAATGTACTGGCTATTATTGGAAAGTAAGTCAGTCAAATTGTAGGGTAATTTAAAATTTGTCGTGAGGCTACACTCTGTCAGTATGTGCTTTATTGTTAGGTGAGTATTGCAGTACGCACATGTAGGTCTGTCTTGTCTGGTCATAATGTAGGAATGTGTCAGTCGTGAATGGCCAATCCTTAGACGGCATAAAACCACTTCTTCACGTCTATTTGGTCTTTTACTGGATGACCATTCCTGTACAGTGTGCTTGATTTCTCGAAGCTTGTTGTCAGTCGTGTTGTACCAGGATCCTTGCCATTTATCTGTTATGTATCTCTTAGATAAGGCTTGTAGATCCTGGTATGTCATGTAATGTACGTCTGATGCTGGTCGTCGAGTGTCTAGTTTATTTAATGAAATAACACATACAGAAACGACATCAACAGCAACAAATCAATGGAACCAATAAAATATTTAATTTTACCTTATTTAAAATTAATTAAATTAACCTTTAAGTACTGAGGTATGGTCCCTGGGACCTTTTGTTTACTGAAATTTGAAAGAAATTATATATTCATTGAATGTGTGCAATCTAAAGGGAACTACTAGGTGGGATTTCTAGAAATGGCTACCATAAGGTCCCAGGGACCATACGTCAGTACTTAAAGGTTAATTAACATTAATTTTCAAAATTTACCAAAAGTATAGACATTGATGTAACAAATTAAAATTAGAATTTATGTTTTGATTTGAAGAATAATAAATGTTACTCAATAAATCTGCACTAGCAAATTCTTCCGGCTCAAGAGAAACCTAGGGTCTTGTTTAGAACAGGCCCGCCAGTGATTTTATCTAGTAACAGTTACTTATTGATAAATAAAAAAATATGGGTTAAAGGAACATATGATTTATTTAATAAAAACTTTTTACACATAACCAAAAACATTATCATACTTTTAATCAGTTCCTGTGCCCATGAGTAAATGAATAAAATGGCTTTACTTAACGGTAACTTGCTGTCACATAGCCACCTACCCTTATACACGCCACGGTAACTTGCTGTCACATAGCCACGTACCCTTATACACGCCACGGTAACTTGCTGTCACATAGCCACGTACCCTTATACACGCCACATTCAAACCGACATTCACTTTTGTTGCATCTATATTTTTTCCTTTCTTCGTAAAATATCATAATGTGGCCTTTTTTACAATATCTTTCCTTGGGTAGAATTCCTCTTTCGACAAAGAAAATCTTGGCTCGTTGCTCTTCTTTGCATAAATCGTAAACATCAAAAATATTCATAGTTTAATACTTTTATAACCGCAAATACACAAACAATAATAAATTAAATAGTATTTAAACATGTGTTTTTATTTCTGTATCGATGGCATCAAATTACATAGTAACAGTTACTAAATATCATTATAAAATCACTGGCGGGCCTGTTCTAAACAAGACCCGAAACCTATACTGAGGAAGTATAATTTTAATTTAATATTATTTAATTATGGTTTATTATTATCAAAATCATTCAATTACTACAGTATTGTTTTAATTAAGTTAAAATTACTTTTACGATTAAGAAAGCTTTCTACTAATTTGTTTTTTATAATTATCTGATCATCATTCATATCTTGTATGATTATCTGATCAACATATATAATAAAATGTATTTAAATTAAATAATCAGTGCATGTAATATGCCAAATAAGGCAATGGAACATGTGTTCAAAGTAAATGCACTCTTTATAGGGATACTATGAAGAGAAAAAAAAATAACATTAATAATTAATAACCAAGTCATACAAAATAGCAAAACAAATAAAACATCCGTAAACATTCAAATACATTTTGGTTTTAACCAAAGTTGATGGAGCAAGGGGTGATTCTGGTCTTTAGAGACAGTTCATGAATAAATCATTAGCAGTACAATTTGCAATTTAGAAACCACAGCGACGAGTCAAAATCGTTCTCTATCTCACCAAAAGGTTTCTCTTCATAAATCAGGGCTGAATTATATTCTTATATTCAAGCTAATAATGTTTACAAAAAATATTTATATTAAAGTATTAGTTGACAGGGGGCGAGGTTAGCTCAGTGGTAGAGCACTCGACTAATGAACTGGAGGACCAGGTTCAAAACCCGAGCGCGCACTAAAGATTTTTTCTTCTAGTGCTGCCGTTCGAGGGTTGGATTTGGGGTCCCAGATCGTCCCTAGGCTCACCCAGCCTTTAATTAATTTAATTAATAATGGGTACCTTGGGTGCTAATGACCCCCCCAGCAGTCGAAGCAACCAAGGGGAAAATCAGGCGGCCGGAGCATAGTGCTGACCACACTATCTCTCTAGTGTGCCGTATGGTCAAGAATCAGATACCTCTACAGTATCTGCCCCTCTGGGCCCTTGTGGCCTGTTACGGGACTGATTTTTTTTTTTTTATTAGTTGACAACAAGTTTTGGTAAAAGTTTTGAACAGTTTTACACTTAGCTAGGTCAACAACGCTTCAAAATTATGAACCTTAAGGCCTGAATGTTCCTTGTATAGAAAATTTAAAAAACAAAACATAACACATAAAAGTCTATGGGTAAAATCATTATATAACAATTTTAGGATTACACAGGCACACACACAAAAAAAAAAAGTAATTTCCAAAGACACCATGTATTTTTATGTATTTCGACAAGCTGAATCTGAATCCAGCGAAATGAAATATCGTATGAAGTCTTTAAAGAAGAAATAACTAGAGCTTCCATGGTTTTGAGGGTGGCTGAATTCGAATCAGAGGTCTGTTTGAACAAATCGGAGCAAAAACAAGGTCATTTCAAGGACAAATATGTTTATTTTGCAAACAATGAATCTACAGACAAAATTCCTTATTTTTTTTTTTTTATTTATTTTTTTTTTTTTTTTTACGGCGCATCTACATTTAGGTCATTAGCGCCGACATCCAGGGTGCAGCGAGGAATTTTACCAGCGAGCCGTGGGATGATAAAATTCCTGCCGGAGGTTGGGAATCGAACCCACCATCTCCCACTTATGAATCCAAGGCGCTAGCCATTAGACCACGGGAGACCCCAAAATTCCTTATTTTGCACAATAGACATATTTGTCGTTGAAATGAACTTGACTTTCCGCTGATGGGGTGAAACGGACTCCAGGGTTGGATTGAGCGTGTCAAAATACATAGGAATGTATGTATGGTGTCTTTGGAAAATATCAAATTTTTTTTGTTGTGTGCCTGTTTTCTTAGGCAAAAGTAAAGGTGTTCGCTAAACAATACCAACGATCAATAATTTAGGTAATTTGGGATCATGTATTTTTTTATGGTTTGGACACAGCTATATCGACTTTAAAAAAATCGTAACTGTAAAAAGCAGGAGGAAAAACAAATATTGGATTCAGTTTGTATCAACCCTGAACGAAAGCATACTGAAACAAAATATGTGGACAAAGATGACACACATGAAGCATAAATATTACAGACTCAGCATTTGTGGTATTGAATAATAAAGAGGCATAAAAACAGTAAATTAGTAACATAACACGACAATACAAAGCCATTTAAAACAAAACATAGAATTAAAATATTAGTATGACAATTTGACTCTTTAATACAATATGTTTAAATGTATTGAATACTAGCTGTTACCCGGTGTGCCATGCTACACCTATTTTCTGCATCTAGAAAAGCCCAAATAAATTAGAAACCAAATATGTAATATTAAAATCTAATAACATAAATCTGCAACTCTTCGGGTTCAGTGTCGAACCCGTGACCTCGGAACTGTAAGTCCTAGACGATTTTAACCTAGCCTATGACACTCCCCTGATATAGACCTACATGTGTGCCAAGTTTGGTCAAATATAGTCAAACGGAGTGGATTTGTATAAGGAACAAACAAACAGACAGACGACAGGTGGTAGACGTTCTTGACTTAGCCTACGACACTGCCTGGATCAACACCTACCTCTGTGCCAAGATTGATCAAAATTGGTCAAACGGTTTGGATTTGTATAAGGGACAAACATACAGACAGACAGCTGGTAGACGTTTTTGACTTAGCCTACGACACTCCCCAGATTAAGATCTACATGTGTACCGAGTTTAGTCAAAATCGGACGAACGGTGTGGATTTGTATAAGGGACAAACATACAGACAGACAGCTGGTAGATTTTTTGACCTAGCCTAGGAGATTTCTCGTATCAAGACCTACCAGTATTCCAAGTTTGGTCAAAATCGGTCAAACGGTGTGGATTTGTATAAGGAACAAACAAACAGAAAAACAGACAGACACGTGATTTTTATATATATAGATAATTTTATTCATTTTTTGGATATATATGGCATATTGATGTTTTCCGGTAGTGGGGTTGCTTAATTCCAGAGGGTGAATCAAAATTCAGTCTTCCCACATATTTCCTCTTTATTTTGCACTAGGCCTTTCAACACAAATGTGCCATCATCAGGTGCTAACAACAAATAAAAACATGCATTAATATTGTTGACTGATTTTTTTTTTCCGGCGCATCTACATCTAGGTCATTAGCGCCGACATCCAGGGTGCAGCGAGGAATTTTACCAGCGAGCCGTGGGATGATAAAATTCCTGCCGGAGGTTGGGAATCCAACCCACCATCTCCCGCTTATGAATCCAAGGCGCTAGCCATTAGACCACGGGAGACCCTGTTTGACTGTTGTTGGACAGTAATTAGTCTAATTGTTTCGAATTGTCACAGGCCACAGTGAGGCAGATACTGCAGAGGTTACTGATTCTTGACCATACTGCTCACTAGGGAGATAGTGTGGTCAGTACTATGCTCCGGCCGCCCCATTTTTCCCTTTGCTGGTACACATTAATTAATTATTTAAAGCTGGTTGAACCTTTAAATAATTAATTAATCTGACAATTTGGGACCCCTAGAACTACCCTAAAATTTAAATAAATAAATAATTATTATTAACGAAGAATTTTAGGTTATCTAGAACTAAATACAACCTTAGAAAAGAAGCGGGCGTCCTTATATCTTGTAGAGTGAGGTAGCTTCTACAGAAGCCCACCGTCAGCCAGTCACGGCTTTGTTCTGGCTGCTGGAGAAGCCCACCGTCAGCCAGTCACGGCTTTGTTCTGGCTGCTGGAGAAGCCCACCGTCAGCCAGTCACGGCTTTGCTCTGGCTGCTGGAGAAGCCCGCCGTCAGCCAGTCACGGCTTTGTGCTGGCTGCTGGAGAAGCCCACCGTCCAGAAAGGGTTAAGAAAAGCCACCACCCCATAGTGGTAATCGAACCCACGACCTTTGGCACGGAGTATTAAGTGATCACGCCTTAACACTCGTGGCCACTGGGCCTCCAATAAATAATTATAAAATTTAGTTTTGTTTTAACACAACTATCATTTATACAAATGATCTTTTCACAAAGAGAAATATGGCTCCTGATTCTAACTTGTTCCTGAACTTAATTCCAACATTCAATTCATGTTTCCAAATGACATCGTTTGGAGCAACGGAAATTGTTAAACATAATGCTGCAAATTGTCAACAATTTAATTAAAACATTCAAATTCAACGGCGAAGTTTATTACAAAGTGGGATCATTTCTGCCAATGCCAAACAAACCACATCAATTTCTACAAATTTACTTTATGGGAGGTAAGGACTCCAAAAACGCACTCGCCAATCGCGTGGATGCACGTTGGAGCTCCATTAACCTCAATTCACGGTTTGCCGGGCGCAACGTCAGTGAGCTGGACGATCTGTTGAATAAGAGGAATGAATTTTTGAAATTATTTAAATCACACATGCACAAATTACAATGTGACAACCACGCTATTGTCATCAATCCTCACAAAGAACCATCTGGAGAGTAAATTCAAAGGCTCCGTTACTGATGACGTTGCTGGGATCGTGGTTGGCGAGCGTGCAGCTATGCAAGAAACCCTGATTCGAGGAAGAAATAATAATCTTGAGTCCATTGCTAATACACACCATTCATACGACGGTATCTATTATCCGCTAATATTGAGGAAGGGGCAAGACGGATTTATTGTATAAATATTAAACATCGAGATGCCGTAACAGGTACAGGATTATTATTTCACAACCAAATTATTCACTACAAATAATGTATATGGGAAAACAACTTTTGCCGGGTCATATGTATATAAATATATATATATATATATATATATATATATATATATATATATATTTATATATATACACACACACAACTATATTTTATTTTACTAATGCAGTTTATTATAGCACGGTTCCCGTCATACAATAAGTTAGTAATCAGTTTATAAGTAATCAAAGTATAATGTTTCTTGACATTGGGATGCTCCGCACCAGTATCAAAAAACAGATAACGTATAGATAACCCGTTATCTATAGGTTACCAGCGTGGGCGTATATAAGGAGAACTGAGGGATGTGCAGACCCCCCCCCCCCCCCGAAATGTTGATGTGAGGGTAAAAATGTGTCTTAAAAACCTTAAAATGGTTTGATCCATTCCTTCTTCATTCCAAAAATCATTTAATTTTAGTTGTAATAGCGTTTTATTTGCCTAAAACTATTCCAAGTTGATAGTATTCCATACCCCAGTAATTCAAGGACTGCCATCATAGTTGTTTTAACCTTAATTAAAAATAATACTATGAAATAGATAATGTACGGTAACAGCTGTTCTTTATCGTCCTAGCAACGAATGCTACTTAGGCTTGCCTGCTCTAACCAACTCAAACTAAAAACCCCTCTAAAAAAACTTAAAAATTCGAATATAAAAAAATCCTTTCTTAGCGAGCGTCTACGTTCTATAGGGAGTGTCCATGCAAAATTTCAAATTTTTCTGTCGAGCGGTTTGGAATGGGGGTTGATAGGTCGGTGAGTGAGTGAGTGGTATTTGAGAAATATATAGTAGATGCAACTTATGAGGCGAAGGCAAACCTCTAAGTTTAAAAGTAGCTGATTAAGAAAATATTAAATAATTGAATAAAACACTAATATCAAACATTCTCATCTATAAGGCTTTAAATATAGCTCTTAATTTACATGGTAATACTTCAATAATGGGAGTTTCTTATTGGAAATTAAATGTATATTCTAAAAATGTCGTTATTTACAATAAAGTGACCAGAAATCCCGAAAATACAGTTTTTCTTTTAAAAAATGAGTTAAAAAGAAATTAATACAGAAACAAACAAGAAAAATTTATAATTGTGATAGGTAACAGAACTATAGATAAAATTTAACTTATAACAGAACATATCGTCTTAAATTCTTAGAATGAGTAGAATGAAAAAGAAAATAGGTACAGTAATTGATTTTAATAGTAATTAGTAACATTAATTGATTTTACAAAGAAATAAGAAAACTATATACCAATGACAAATATAGTAGCTAATAGTAACATTAATTAATTTAGAAGAAATAAGATACTACATACCAATGGAAATGCCGAGCGGCAGAGGAAGACCAAGGTTGGCAATTAAGTAACCATTGTGAAAGTGTCTAAGGAAAAAAGGAATCTGCAAGGGGTATATGTAACTGGAAACAGCAAGAGGTGGGGGAAACGGGCGGTAAGGATCAAACAGATGTTTATGACATTTTATGACAGGAAAGGAGAAAAAGGTGTTCTCCTTTCCAATGGTTACAGTTCTGTTACCTATCACAATTATAAATTTTTCTTGTTTGTTTCTGTATTAATTTCTTTTTTGTCATTTTAGCTGACGAAGGCTACCAATGAGTAGCCGAAACGTCCGAAATATAGATTTTTTTAAAACAAAAATCATATTGAGGTTTATTTAGCCGAATCCCAACCATTCCAGCTTTACTTTTCTGTATGTTTAGTATCAGCAAGCTATTTGCACGACCGAGAGTGCTTATCTCCCCTCGTTATCTGGGAGAATTTTGCGAAACATAATTAACGGAAACAGCCAAATGGTTTTGTTTTTTTTTTTTCAGCGGAAAGATTAAAATATTTTTGACTTTTTAACACGAAGAAGGTATTATTATTAAGGTACAGAATATTTAAACTAATTATCCGAGTCTCAGGATAACTGTTTAGGTCATTAACGAGGCTTTTTATAAGCGATGATTTTTTAATTAAATCTCACTGAACACCTCTCTTTCTTTAAAAAGAACTAATTTTCTGATTCTCTCTTCAAAGGTTGATTTTAAAGCATATGTATTGTAGAGGACACCTAATAAATGAACACACTCTTTATATATATATATATATATATATATATATATATATATATATATATATTGATGTTTTCCGGTAGTGGGGTTGCTTAATTCCAGAGGGTGAATCAAAATTCAGTCTTCCCACATATTTCCTCTATATTTTGCACTAGGCCTTTCAACACAAATGTGCCATCATCAGGTGCTAACAACAAATAAAAACATGCATTAATATTGTTTGACTGTTTTTTTTTTCCGGCGCATCTACATCTAGGTCATTAGCGCCGACATCCAGGGTGGAGCGAGGAATTTTACCAGCGAGCCGTGGGATGATAAAATTCCTGCCGGAGGTTGGGAATCCAACCCACCATCTCCCGCTTATGAATCCAAGGCGCTAGCCATTAGACCACGAGAGACCCTGTTTGACTGTTGTTGGACAGTAATTAGTCTAATTAATAGTTAGAATTTATAAAGCAAATGGTGTTAGTATACATTGGAACTTAATGTTATAGATTACAGTTTTTTAGTAAATAATTACAAATTATTATTTTAAACTTCATTTAGACACCTTAGTTTATGAATTTGTAATTATGTACTAAAAAACTGTAACATAAAGTTCCACTATCACCATTTGCTTTATAAATTCTAACTATTAATTAGACTAATTACTGTCCAACAACAGTCAAACAATATTAATTGTTATTAAGGAGTCGAACAATATCAATGCATGTTTTTATTTGTTGTTAGCACAACACCCTTGAGGATATATATATATATATATATATATATATATATATATATATATATATACACAGGGTGTATCGCAAGACTTCAGAGGGTGAAACTAGACAAAAAATTTAATTTAACACCACCAAATTCACATTTCTCTCTCATATGCCGTCCTAAAGGTTATTTAGGAAAAAACGTGTTTTTTGTAGCACAACTCCAATTTTCTCTACTTGTAAAAGTGTGTTTCAACAATTAATTACACATTTGAAATCAGAATTAAATTTGCTTTAAGGATAATGGACATCCAATGTTCACAAATATCTCATTCGAACCACAATAATAATTCAAAAACTAGAAGTGAATAAAAGCTTCTCGTTAGCGACTCTTCCAAAAACAATCCTGCAGGATGGCGAATCTTACAAAAGTTGTAAAATTTAATCAGCATTCACACGGTATACTCAGAACTGAGATTATTTCTCTATTTCATAATGTAATTGGAATTATACAGTAAAAAAAACTTCAATTAAATTAAAATAATATTATTTTCATTTTCGTGATATTATCGGAAATAAATGAAAACTGAACTTTGAAACTTGATTTTTCTAGGAACTTTTTGATCGACCTAATACAAGAAGTTATGTATTATGATTAAACAAACAGTAGCTGGAATTGTTTCGAATTGGTAATGGCATTTTGTGTTTGAAAATAGACCACTTATACCGTTAGGGTTATTAGCATATTTTGGAATCCATCCACGTGCTGCTAGGCTTAGCTAATGCTCTGAATAGCAGGACTGCCATGAGAGCCGGCATTCCTACATGGATAAACACCCCTGGATATTTACTCTCTCCACAGCTATGGGCGGATCAGCGAAAATCGGATTTAAACCGCTCAGAATCCTTTCGACGGCTCGCTCAAATTAATAGGCACAAAAAATATTTCTGGATAAAAAATGTTTAAATTATTAAAACGAAAATACAAAAGAAAATAAATTAACATTTCCACATAATATTGACTCTATACTGAGAAAGAAAGTTTATCCCTGTTTTATTTTTTTCAGGGAATTCGCACAAACAATGGTTAGCTAAACAGATTGTAGTTTTTTGGGACTGCAGTCAAATATATATATATAGACCCAATCGTTCATTTTTTACACAATAAAAATCTCTAGGACCTAATTGAATTTGAACAATATTTATTAATTTCAGAGTTCATAACATTTGGAAATTAAATAATTTAATTGGAAATCTATATTTTCTCTGATTTTGTTAGGCAAGTTTTCAATTAGAAGAGTATCCACATATTTGCAGGAGAAGATCGGAAAGTGCATCAGAAAGGTACTGAATTTTGATGTCTTGTTTACCATGTACTGAATTTTTATAGGTTACCAAAAATAAGAGGAATGCTTTCGAATCTTTTACAGCAGTCGTTCGTGCTTTTTTGGGCGAAAAGAGAAATTGAAATTATATTGAACCTGTGAACAATCTCCTTCAAAAGTATCAACAGTTGGGTAGCAATATCTCCCTAAAAATTAATTTTCTACATTCTCATCTTGATTGTTTTCCTCCCAACTGCGGTGATGTTATGAACATGGTGATCGATTCCACCAAGATATCTCGACTAAGTTAAAGAGATTTGAAAAGTGATACCCCTAAAAGCAATTACAATAGACAAACGAAAATGAAAAGAAATTCTTAATTAAACAGGTTAAAAAGTTTTGATGATATGTCGAAATTCCCAATTTTATATAAATAGTAATCAATGATAATAAATAAATATCGTTTTTTTTTTTTAAGTAAATTTTTATTTTGTTCTTTTACGTGTTATTAAAAGTCAAATTTTGTATATTAGGTATATTTCCAAAATAAGAGCTAATTAAAAGAATATATTCGTGATTTGGTATTTATTAACCTCAAAGCAGTATAAAAATATAGTATTCAATTGAAAGCAGTATAAAAATATAGTATTCAATTGAAAGCAGTATAAAAATATAGTATTCAATTGAAAGCAGTATAAAAATATAGTATTCAATTGAAAGCAGTATAAAAATATAGTATTCAATTGAAAGCAGTATAAAAATATAGTATTCAATTGAAAGCAGTATAAAAATATAGTATTCAATTGAAAGCAGTATAAAAATATAGTATGCAATTGAAAGCAGTATAAAAATATAGTATTCAATTGAAAGCAGTATAAAAATATAGTATTCAATTGAAAGCAGTATAAAAATATAGTATTCAATTGAAAGCAGTATAAAAATATAGTATTCAATTGAAAGCAGTATAAAAATATAGTATTCAATTGAAAGCAGTATAAAAATATAGTATTCAATTGAAAGCAGTATAAAAATATAGTATTCAATTGAAAGCAGTATAAAAATATAGTATTCAATTGAAAGCAGTATAAAAATATAGTATTCAATTGAAAGGCACACCAAAAATTTAAATTTTGTAGACCATTATTATTAAGTCTTATCAAGTCATCGATTTGTGCAAAACTTTCATTGTTTATTATTTCCTAACCTTCGTTATACAAGTATTTATACGTCAAGCTGTCAATGACCAGATCGTGCTCCACATTTGGCTTGTATGTAAATTCCAAACCACTTGATTACACCACAAAAAAAAAATAAAAAAAAAATAATGCAAATATAATTTCTCCTGAAGTGAGAGAAGCTGGTAAGGTTGGTTTTCCAAACGGCTGTAATAAGCTGGATGCGACCCGCCTCACGTATCCGTCATGTTGGTCAAGTCTACCCAACGCCTTAAACTGTTCTGGCACTATTGAATTACTACTATACTGCAAGGTTCTCAAAATAAAACCTTTTCTCTTTTTTTCCCGCCATAGTGATTCTATTATTTTATTCTGCACATGATGTTATTTTATTTCTATTTTATGAGTACCTGCAACCATTTTATACATATACATATACATATATATATATATATATATATATATATATATATATATATATATATATATAAATAATGGTAAGTAAAGGCGGTTCTGAAATAATAATAACGAAAAAAAAACTTTTTACGAGAATAAGAGAACACAAAAAGATTCAAAGTTCCACATTAGTAAAAGTAGAAGCTTTGCATAATATAGGAGAAATGATACAGACCCAACCCTTTAGAACAGCTGGTAGAAATATACATGAGATACTGAGATTGTAATGGGTTCTTCTATAGAGCCGAGGTATACAGGGACATTCCATTAGAGTCTTTGGTGAACATGGAACTCTTCTAGAAGCCATCTGGGCAAATAGATTCACCTTATCTAGGAACGAAAGTATATTAGCTATTCTCAATATGTTTTCGCATTTGATATAAATGACGTAAACGTTAAAATAATATATGAATGAAACCATAGAACTCATAAGCCTACACGCGCTTCACCTTAGTCTACTTATGACAGCGCAATCCGGAAGTACCGTCCAAAAATAATATCCATGTTTCATAACACAGAGATCATGATATCATTTCACATTTGTATGTATATATATATATATATATATATATATATATATATATATATATATATATATATATAATCAGTCTTGTCACAGGCCACAGTGAGGCAGATACTGCAGAGGTTACTGATTCTTGACCATACTGCTCACTAGGGAGATAGTGTGGTCAGTACTATGCTCCGGCCGCCTCATTTTTCCCTTTGCTGGTACACATTAATTAATTATTTAAAGGCTAGTTGAGCCTAGGGACGATCTGGGACCCCTAAAACTACCCTAAAATTAAAATAAATAAATAATTATTATTAACGAAGAATTTTAGGTTATCTAGAACTATATATATATATATATATATATATATATATATATATATATATATATATATATATATATATATATAGAACTAAATACAACCTTAGAAAAGTAGCGGGCATCCTTATACGAAGTAGAGTGAGGTGGCTTCTACAGAAGCCTACCGTCACGGCTTTGTTCTGGCTGCTGGAGAAGCCCACCGTCAGCCAGTCACGGCTTTTTGCTGGCTGCTGGAGAAGCCCACCGTCCAGAAAGGGTTAAGAAAAGCCACCACCCCATAGTGGTAATCGAACCCACGACCTTTGGCACGGAGTATTAAGTGATCACGCCTTAACACTCGCGGCCACTGGGCCTCCAGTAAATAATTATAAAATTTAGTTTTGTTTTACATATGATCTTTTCACAAAGAGAAATATGGCTCCAGATTCTAACTTGTTCCTGAAGTTAATTCCAACATTCAATTCATGTTTCCAAATGACATCGTTTGGAGCAACGGAAATTGTTAAACATAATGCTGCAAATGGTCAACAATTTAATTAAAACATTCAAATTCAACGGCGAAGTTTATTACAAAGTGGGATCATGTCTGCCAATGCCAAACAAACCACATCAATTTTTACAAATTTACTTTATGGGAGGTGAGGACTCCGAAAACGCACTCGCCAATCGCGTGGATGCACGTTGGAGCTCCATTAACCTCAATTCACGGTTTGCCGGGCGCAACGTCAGTGAGCTGGACGATCTGTTGAATAAGAGGAATGAATTTTTGAAATTATTTAAATCACACATGCACAAATTACAATGTGACAATCACGCTATTGTCATCAATCCTCACAAAGAACCATCTGGAGAGTAAATTCAAAGGCTCCGTTACTGATGACGTTGCTGGGATCGTGGTTGGCGACCGTGCAGCTATGCAAGAAATCCTGATTCGAGGAAGAAATAATAATCTTGAGTCCATTGCTAATACACACCATTCATCCGACGGTATCTATTATCCGCTAATATGCTGGAAGGGGCAAGCCGGATTTATTGCATAAATATTAAATATCGAGTTTTTTATCATCCCATGGCTCGCTGGTAAAATTCCTCGCTGCACCCAGGATGTTGGCGCTAATGACCTAGATGTAGATGCGCCGTAAAAAAAAAAAAAAAAAAAAAAAAAAAAAATTAAATATCGAGATGCCGTAACAGGTACAGGATTATTATTTCACAACCAAATTATGTACAAATAATGTAAATGGGAAAACAACTTTTGCCGGGTCATATGTATATATATATATATATATATGTATATATATATATATATATATATATATATATATATATATATATATATACACACATCTATATTTTATTTTACTAATTATTGATATTAATTTAGTATATACTAATTTACATTGGATGAATATTAATATTGGGACCAGATAAATATTGAAATATTATTCTTAACATATCCATTAAAAAAACAAATAGATTTCCAAGCGATATCAATGAAATAAATACAGAGACTTTGGGGAAAATATAAAGAGCCAAAAGACAAAAATGAAAAGAAAAATAGAAATAGGTAGAATAAATTAAGAATAATGGAATAAAAGAAGCCTGGAAAACTGAAATGTAGCCTTTGTTTATCATCCATGTAAAAAAAAAAAAGGTCAAGAAGAAAAATAGTTATATTTGTATTCTTTCTTATTTCTGAGATAATCCTAGAGGGAGGACACATTTTATAGGGACTGTTTCTTCATACAAGGGGGCGTATTCTAGGGACTGCTTCTTCATTCTAGGGGGCAGGTTCTAGGGGCTCGGTCTTGAGACAATAGCCCCAGGCAGCAGTAGGATATATCCAGTGGCTTGGGATCTTGAATATGTAAAGCTTAAGTCCAAGGGCAATGAATATAAGAATGATAACTTGGCATTTTATGAAATTTCTTTAACAATTTTAACGCGGGTTTTCTCTCCCTGCATACAAAGGAACCCGCTTATGAGGTTGACCTCATGATGCAATCCGGAAATGCCAACAAGAAAACTTTATTTTTCAGATATCATAAATCAATAATATAACGGTAGTTTAAATTTGTGTATATATATTATATATATAAATATATATATATATATATATATATATATATATATATATATATATATATATATATATACGTTGATTTGGCCGGACGGTGGTGGTGTGCATCAAATAGGAACACCAACAAATTCAGGTCTCCAACACAAATGAATCACTTGTGTGGTAGAGACCTGCAATTAAGTGGCGTTCCTATTTGATGCATATATAATATGTATTATATATACAGTGGAACATGGATAATTCGAACTTCGATAATTCGAAATCGTCTTTAATTCGAATATTTCTCTCGGTCCCTATAATTTAGGGCATAAACAATGTAAAAAAAATCGTGGTTAATTCGAATAAAATTTTGGATAATTCGAAGTTTTTGTGAGTCTGTACCTCCAATGGGAAGTGGACAGAGAGGCGGTCGATCTTAAATCATGTGAAAATAGTCTCCCTTCCGGTAAGAAGGATAGTAAGATACGGAAGTAGGGGTTCAAGGACAATAAGCGCGGCGGTCTTATAGTCTAGTTCTCCTTTCCAGGGGTTGTTATAGTTACATCATGTCCTTATATCCTAGATTTCCCTTCCACCATCCTTCCGATCTTCATTATTTATGAAGATATAAGTCAATCAGTGCCTAGATCTGTTGTATAGTTTGTACCTTGAATTTCCGGTGTACAGTGCAGTTCTGTGAGTTGTTGATTTAAGATGTCGTAGCCTAGAAGTTATAAAACTTTAACGTTGTCAAAGAACATAGCTGCGATTAAAGGCGTCGAAAAAGGAATAAAGAAAAACCCTGAAATTGCCAAGGACTTTGGAATTCCTCCTAACACTTTATCAAAACATTCTTCTCCAAGAAAATGAATTTTGTTCAAAATAATAGACTTTCATTTTTACTTGTTTGATCAATTATTTATTACTTATGTACGTAATGTTTGTTTTTCTTTAAATAAAATGTATTTTTTCCAAATTAATAAATGTGAAAATATGAAGTTCGATTTTTTACCCTTAATTTTCAAACTTTTGTAATTCGAAGTTTGGATAATTCGAACTTTTTTATCGGTCCCTAGGGGTTCGAATAATCCAAGTCCTACTGTATATATATATATATATATATATATATATATATATATATAAATTTGTCTGCTAAAAATCTTTCGTCTGCTATGAAGGTCAAGTTCGTTAACGAGCAGAATCCGTCTACCGGAAGATGCTTTTTAGAGCGAAATTTGCGCAAAAAAAATCTTAACGCTAACGTTTTCGAGTTCATATGCTTCCACGTGCTCTTTTTATAGGCTTCTTAACGTAGAAAAGCGAGTGAAACCTTTTGTTAAGCGATACCTGTAACCGTTTTCGAAAAACATTGCAACACCTACTTTTCCAAACTAATTTTCAGTTTGGGTATTCAGACACGATTATTTTATTTGGGACTTCTTCCAGACGTTTGATATTCATCTAATCTATAAAAAATTTGGTGCCGTTTGGAGTTAAGGGAGTACTAGAAATAAAATATATCATTAACAGACATGAAAAGTTTTGGGACTTTCCTATATTTTCTATAATACCTCTTGTTTTCTATAATAGAGAATCGTGGTAAGTAGTAGGTAACCATTCGAAAGCTTACTAATTTTTTTACAAAAAAGGTTCTAATGTAATTTATGATGGAGCGATGTCATCGAAGAAATAAGGATTTGAAAAATCGCAATTATTAGTTTTGCTCATTTGAACGGGTTTTTGTATCTGTTTATCTAACGTTTTAACTGTTTGTAGCTTATTTAAATTGAATTTAACAGTAAAACGACTATTTGACTAAAACAAGGTAAGAAAATGTGAAACATTGTTATAGTGTTTCCAAGAGCGAACGTTGAGAAGGTGGGAGAAGTCGCCATGATACTGTCAGTTTCCTGTTATGGCTCCTTAAATCTATTTTTTCTTCGAGATTTTATTTTATATTTTTCACGAAAGATCAAATCCCACCAATAACTGCTACTATTCCTTTAGTGCTAACTAAATGCCAACAGTGGGAATCGAGGATGAAGCGGTTTTGTTCACTATGTGGTTCAGTAGTGTTATACAGTAGTCAGGTATGGGGCTTGAGGTACTTGCAACTTCTCGAGAGATTCCATGAGCAATTCCTGAAGAGTCCCTCGAAACACTCCAGGCTACTTGTTAAGATTGGAATGTGGACGAGAAACGCCGAAAGCTAAAGTTTTTGGGCTAATGCTGAAATGGCTTATCAAACTTCTAGAAATGCCGAGCAATAGGATACCAAAAAAGTGCTATGATAGGCTATTACAACTTGACAGCTCATCCCATAATTCAAGCCAATATAACTGGGTGAGTCAGGCACGAGAGCAGTTCCAGCTTGTAGGAGAAGAGGAGTTATTCCTGAGACAGGACAGCGCAGCTCTGAGAGAAAAAGAAGGATATCTGGTCAAAGCATATCTTGATAGACACGTCCAAGCAGATATAGAGAAGATGTGTGGATCCTCCTTCAGTCCAATCTACCGAAGGCTAAAGACATTTTGGGGTGTAGATAAATACCTCCAACTCAGAACTACCTTCTACAAAGCTCGAATCTTGTCTCAGCTGAGATTAGCCGGGAAGTTGGAGCTGAGAATATTCACTAATGGAATCTTTTACAAGATTAAATGTGACGAGATATGCTCAATATGCAACCTGTACGAAGAGGAGGATATTTGTCACTTCCTACTCAGGTGTCCGATGTACACGGAAGCTAGACGCCACTACATCTGCAGCTATTTCCAAGCAGAGGACACCACTGA
This sequence comes from Gonocerus acuteangulatus, assembly GCA_946811695.1. Taxonomy (NCBI): domain Eukaryota; kingdom Metazoa; phylum Arthropoda; class Insecta; order Hemiptera; family Coreidae; genus Gonocerus; species Gonocerus acuteangulatus. The sequence continues at coordinate 20,518,570 of OX328130.1, forward strand.
AGACAGCCTTGTTGCAATACTGGATGTAAGAGGAGGATATTGGTCACTTCCTACTCAGGTGTCCGATGTACACGGAAGCTAGACGCCACTACATCTGCAGCTATTTCCAAGCAGAGGACACCACTGAAGACAGCCTTGTTGCAATACTGGATGTAAGAGGAGGATATTGGTCACTTCCTACTCAGGTGTCCGATGTACACGGAAGCTAGACGCCACTACATCCGCAGCTATTTCCAAGCAGAGGACACCACTGAAGACAGCCTTGTTGCAATACTGGATGTAAGAGACCGTGAGAAGCTCAACAACCTCTGCGCCTACGTTTTATATGCCCTCAGAATCCGTGCTTTTATCAGATTCGATTAATTTTTTGTGGCTGTTTCTTTAATGTAGGACTGAAAGTGCAAAACTGAATTATTTTAATTTTAATTTGTGTGACTTATTATTATTATTTATTTATTATTATTATTATTATATATATATATGTATATATTTGTTTTTCTCTCTTCTTCTGTTCTTTTTATTTAGGTATAAACTTTTCATTATAAAACTAGTATTATATTTTATAATTTTTATGTAAAGTTATATTATTTTAAGCACATTAAGTGGCCTCCCTGTAAAAAGTTAAAACTTAAATACAGCTTTTTATCTATCTATCTACCTATCCTTTAGTAATATCACTAGAGATATGAACGGAATCGCGCTAAGATCAATTAGATAATTTAATTTTAGTTTTAGTCTTCTTAGGTTGCAATTTTTAGTTTAGATTTAGTTTATTCTAAAACCTGAATGTATTTTTAATTTTAGTTTTACCCAACATTGTTTTCCTGTATTTATTTATAAGTGATTCGCATCTACTGGGATTTCACTCCTTCAAGGTAGTACCTGTATGGTCTAATGAACCAGCATTAAGATGGATATTTAATTCAATTATTTTCATAAACTCAGTTTTGTAAATGTCTGTTATATGTCTGGAAGCCTCTGGTTATTCAGCAGATGTCTTCAGATGTGAGTGTATAGTTTAGTGTCCTGCAAGTAAGAAAGTATTGTGTTTATGTACTGGCTGCAGTCCCTCAACAATTCGTAAATGCCATGTGGGATATTTAGGTTTTGTCGTCTTCTGCACTCCGTAAGTAGGTGTTTTACAGTAACGTCTGTATTGCATATATCACAAATTGGTTTGACAAGTCTTGTCATGAGGTATTCGTGTGTTAGTCTAGTTTGGCCAATTCGTAGTTGAGCAAGTACAACTTCTCGTCTGTTGTCTCGGTAGCTGGATGTCCACTCCTGAGTAGTAGTTTTGATTGTACCTAATTTATTGTCGGTTACTCGAGTCCGGCTGTCTTGCCAGTAATTTAAAACATTGTTTTCCTGTAGGTTGCTTTTATTTTTAACAAATACTTTTCTTTCTAATGAATATAAATGGCATTGCTAATGAGTTTGCATCATTTGTAGGAATTATTTGTTATTATATTAAATTACTGTCTAGCTCTTTCATCTTCATCTCCATAATATTCATATGACAAACTCTAAGAGGATATTTTATAAATAAATATAAACTAAGTAACTTGGGAGATAAACTAATTAATTCAATGCTCTTACCCTTCTAACAACATTTTGGAGACAGTTCTACTCGTTAAAACAAAATACATTTATATGTGTATTAAATATTCATATACATCCCAAGATATACAGTGAGTATCATAAGTATTAATATACACGTTTTTTTTTTAAATATATTTTTTTTAGGAGCAACAAATCGCTAAAAATAATGTTAATAGTGTAGGAGTGATATTCCATCATCAATGAGTTATTCTAATAATCAACAACACAAAATAAACCTTTAGATATTATTAATCAAATTATAAATTCATATGTAGAAAATTGATGAGTCAAAATCATTGATACACCATACTTACAAAAATCATTTAAATTGTACACAGGTGAATAAAAATCATCAATAAGTTATATTAGAGAGGGGGACAACCTGCGGCTCGTGAGCCACATGTGGCTCTTTTGAATGATTATTAAATTATTAATTAAAATGATATGGTTACCCGGACATGAAAACATTTCTGAAAGCACTAACGTTGACGAACGCGACACGAAAAGATAACGACATAGATCTCTTGCCATTACAAGACGTTAAAAGACTTACACTAAAACTTTAAACAACTGGCAGCGATATTGGCTAATTACACTAGACAACAAACTCAAAGAAATCAAACATAACAGTTCAAGCTTGGTCATAAAGCTCACGGGATGTGCGACGAGATGAAGTAGTTTTACGTCGTTTAAGAATCGGACATTCTTTACTCACACACTCGTTTTTAATGCATAAAACCGCTTGTTCGCATATAATATAAGAGTGAACAATATCTCAGAAAATTATGAGGAAGAAGGCTGCACTCCATGACCGAATGCTTCCCGATAAAGACTTCTAACATATGATCTCTATATAAAAACGAGTAAATCCCAAAATGAGTCTTCTCTTGGGGCAATAATAGTTTATGATCGATAAACCCCGAGGCAATATCCTAGCTTAAATAGCTGTTTTTTATTGTCTATAAAATCTTTCATAATAAGAAAAAAAAATATTTTGCGACTTATCATTATCTGGAGACTTATGCTAGGGTGGCATTCCCTTTATAATAACTTGGCGTTTATAATTTCAGAGGTGTTGGGTTAATTCATTTTTTCTATTATTATTCTCATTATTATTATTATTATTATTATTCTAATATTATGACAGCACAACACAACGCTACGACCCGAGCTACTAGGGCGCTTTTCGCGCTTACATTAAATTTGTCAGAGATGTCATCATTGATGTCCGAGTTTCTTGAATAATTCCTATCGACTTTTCCTATTTAAGTAAGCCCCCTTATCGGCATATATATATATATATATATATATATATATATATATATATATATATATATATATGTACAATATGTAATAAGTTGGAAAAAGAAGATTTAAACCACTTCCTTCTCAAGTGCCCTATGTACAATGATCCTCAAAACGCTTTTATCAACGGGTACTTAGACCTCTCGATGGAGGACGAGGAGAAAATCAAGACTCTATAGAAAAACTTAACAATATTTATTATTACATCACAAACTCACTAAAAATAAGAGCTTTCATTATAAATGAATGAGATATTGGTGGTATTAGCTGATTCAGAAATTAAGGGTACTTTATAAATGAATAAAACTTAATAAATAAATATTAGCATATTCCAGAAATTAGGTGCTATTCATCAATTAATAATAAAACTAAACGTATAAATTGAGGAGAAGGACAAATTTATTCTATATGCCTCTATGTATATAATTATGTATTAGTAAATAATATTAATAATTAAAAAAAAATTAGCTTATGTTAGTTTTGGATTAGAAGAATGTTATTCATTATTAATTGATAATTATTTTTTATAACTTTTACTAATGTTAAGGATATATATATATTATTTTATTTATTTATTTATTTATTTTTTTTATATAATTCATATGACTTTAGGTCATCATCAGTCGTCAGCGTAGATATTAATAATGTATAATTTATATTTATGTATAACAGGGTGTCTACTACTTTCGTGAAAGCCAATTTCGTGACTTTTTCGTGACTTGAAGTGCAAATTTCGTGCCCATTAAAAAGACAATAATTTCACTTAAAAAGAGAAAGCCTTAAGTTTTAGCTTAAACTTATTTGTAACTTAAACGGATTACCATGATATCTATAAATTCGCAATTTTACATACATTTAAAACAATTAATAAAACTGTATAAAATGTACATCATATCGTTCTTGCCATGTCAAACTATCGAGTATGCAAAATCTCGTTTTTAGATTCGGGACTTTGCTCTTGGATTGCGGGCGATACGGCTGTATATTTTACTGTATTTATTAGATTTCTTTTTCTTTTTTTTTTTGTGTTCACTTATGATGTTCTACAAGCTGAATATGTACACTACAATTGAGTTAAAAATTTACAAATTTTATTAGCCTTGAAAAGACGAAATTCAAGGTGCGCCGGTTTTTTTGTCCGGCAGTGTATATAAAAATACGTAAAATTAGTCCAAAGCGGCCTTTAGTTTTAAATTATTTTAACGATTGGCACTATACGGCTGTTAAAACACCGGCTAACCATCACTCAGTCTCGTACAACGAAACTCCAACAAACGCCTTAACAATCACGACCACTGGGCCTCCGGAACATAGAACAACAAATGTTATTTTTTAATATGAATTAAGAACAATAAAAATATATGTAAATAATGAATGTCTTCAAAGCAATCATTTTTGGAAGTCTTATTTTTTTCTCCGCAGCATCAGAGATTAGGGGGAGAGGGGTGTCATTGAGACACGGGGCAATTGAACCAGTCTACTTAAAAAATTGAAAAATTTAAAGGGTATTGCCCTACAACAAAGAACCAATAAATAAACAAAACTACTAGCCGAATACCTGTGCTTCGTCACGGCAGGTAAGTAAGTAGTTATTTTAATGCGTTAATTAATGTATCAGCAAAATTAACGCTACGTCATAATTTTTTGCAGTTTATTATAGCTTGGATCCCGTCATACTATATGTTATACATCAATTGATAAGTAATCAAAGTATTATGTTTCTTGACACTGGGGCGCTCTGGATCAGTGTCAAGAAACAGATAATCCAGCGATGACCAGTTATCTGTAGATTACCAGCATGGGCGTATATAAGAGGGGGCTGCAGCCCCCCCCCCCCGAAATTTTGATTTTATGGTAAAAATGTGTCTTAAAACCCTTAAAAATAAATCAAATAAGATCATATCATTTTAGTTGTAATAGCGTTTTATTTGTCTAAAACTATTCCAAGTTCTAAATTGTTAGTATTCCATACCCCGGAGATGGTGATTTTGTCCCTCATAGCGTAAACTCTTTGAGGGACAGTTAATTTCTAGGACTGCCATCATAGCTGAAATTAACCTGAATTAAAAAAAAAAATACTATGAAATAGATACTGTACCGTAACAGCTGTTCTTTTATTATCCTGGCAAAGCATGCTGCCTAGGCTTGCTTGCTCTAACCAACTAAATAAAACTTTAAACCCCTCAAAAAAATACTTAAATATTGAATAACTATCAAAAAATCCTTTCTTAGCGAGTGTCTACATGCTAAAGAAGAGTATCCATGCAAAATTTCAAATTTTTCTGTCGAGTGGTTTGGGCTGGCGGATGATAGGTCAGTGATTGGGTGAGTGGTATTTGACAAATATACAGGGTGACCCACATTAAGATGTCATAACTTTAGGGGTTTATTCTACATCTCATTTGTAGTTCAGGGACGCAGAAATGAGCGTTCTATCTCAACATGCAGAGGAGCTACTCAAACTTTTGTCTTTTTTAAAAACTACTGGCTTTTCTAAAGAAAAACTAAGTTTTCGGAATTTCTGATCAATGCGTCGTAAATAAAGACCACATTAAATTTCCAATAAGAAACACCCGTTATTGAAATAATACCACGCAAATTAAGAGCTATATTCAAAGGCATATAGATGAGAACTTTTAATATTAGTTTTTTATTAAATTATTCAATATTATCTTAATCAGCTATTTTTAGACTTAGAGGCTTGCCTCCCTCTCAAAAGTTGCATTATTTAATGAGCTTCAAAATGGTAAAAATAAATCTATTTCAATCTATTTTTTTTCTGATTTCTAAGTGAAAACCAATTAAGGTGCTTTAGCATGAACGAGCCATTCTTAACAAATTCTTTAATTTTATACGATGATGGTGATGTCCCATCCTTCCCAAACTACATGAGGTTTATTACACAAGCCCGTCTACCAATTAACAACTCACTCTAGTTTGAACACTGAATACCCTAATCATTGTATCGGCCACTTTGGACCAGTTCGTTTACCTCCTGATCTCAACCCTCTAGATTTCCATGTATTGGGAACATTGAAGAGTAGAGTGTACTCAGAGTCCGTGAAGACGAAGGAGGAACACATCAACAGGATCCAGGAGCATTGCCAGCTCAAGAGATCTAAAAGACAAGACGTCCTCCCTAATGCCGTGGATTCAGTTAGATGTTAAGCTTATATTTGTAGACATTTTGAAAATCTACTGGAAAAATAGTCATTAGCCCACAGTGATAACCATTTTCGTCCCTATATATTTCTATAGATTTTTCCTAGGAAAACGAGGTAACATTTTAGGCAACTTTTCAGGGTGCCTTTCGTTTAAATGGATTTTTTTTTTCACAGGATTTTTATCTACAGGAGAGTGTTTTCGGTATACAATTTCAAATTATTGTAATGTATAACCCAGTTTACTCATAAGCAGATATTTAATTAAATAGAATATAATCAATATTACCAAGCCCCTCGAGGCATAACCATATAATACATGTATTCATTGTATTTACAATAATGGTATTTATTACCAATATGTCCTTCTAAATTCTTTCACCCTTGATTCCGAATTGTCCATCTATCCTTATTCAGAGCAAAAAATGTGTGTACGCAGTGTGGGAATGGTTCTGAAATTCACTGTTCATCCATTCCATCACCACTTGTCCATTATCAGTTGATCAACCATCCATTTAAAAGCAGAGTGCGTTAATATTTAATAGATGGGCTTGTGTAATAAACGTCATGTAGTTTGGGAAGGATGGGACATCGCCATAATCGTGTGAAATTAAAGAATTGCTCCTTCACGCTTAAGCATATTTATTGGTTTTGACTAGAAAATCTGAAAAAATTATATTGAAATAGATTTTTATCTTAAACTACGAGGTACCATTTTAAAGATTATAAAATAGTGCAACTTTTGTGGCGGAGGCAAAACTCTAAGTCTAAAAATAGCTGATTAAAAATATATTTAATAATGTAATAAAAAACTAATATTAAACGTTCTCATGTATATGCCTTTGAAAATAGCTCTTTATTTACATGGTAATATGTCAATAACGGGTGGTTCTTATTGGAAATTTAATGTAGATTCTAAAAATGTGGTCTTTATTTATGATGCATTGATCACAAATTCCGAAAACTCAGTTTTTCTTTAGAAAAGCCAGTAGTTTTTGAAAAAGACAAAAGTTTGAGTAGCTCCTCTGCATGTTGAGATAGAACGCTCATTTCTGCGTCCCTGAACTACAAATGAGGTGCAGAATAAACCCTTAAAGTTATGACATCTCAATGTGGGACACCCTGTATAGTAGATTACTTGCAAGTAAATACTTGGGAGGCAAGTATGTCCCAAGCAAACGCCTAAATTGGTGTGAATAAGCGAAAGTAAATACTTCCGTGGCAAGTAAATACTTGTAGATTTGCAAGTTCACCTGACCCCAGACTTGCCAGTCGTACTTGCTTATCGAGATGGTTGCATAGTTAAGGGAACGATGTATAATTACGTATTCAGGGGTTTTGGGGGTTGCCGATTACGAATCCGTTGTCAGAATTCAAAAAATAAAAAAGGCGGATCTAATATGGCGTCGTATTATAAAAACAAATCTTGGTAAAAATGAAATAATAATTTAGCTATTGATTTTAAACTTACTGTTTTGTGATTATTAGGGTCTGTTATTACAAATTTATCAAAAAAATAAAAAATCGAAATTACGAAACTCAATATGGCGTCGTGTAATACGAAAAAAAACTTGGTAAAACTGAAATAAAAATTTAGCCATTAACCTTAAACTTATTGTCTTCTGATTATTAGGGTCTGTGATGCAAAAAAATGTAAACCCAATGATGAAAACCCCTAGAAACTAGAAACTATTTTTTTTTTAGGCATTCCGTCCCACTGACTTGCGTGGTGTCAAACATTACGGTTCGAGAGCGAAAATGTAAATTTTATTACAACTTACTTTATCGATGAAGACACCGATGCTGGGGGTAGAGTGTTAGAGGCAAAACAAAAATGGACTTTTTCTCAGAAATTTCAGTGATCCAAGACGTCAAGAGTGTAACCTCATAAGCGGGGTTCCTCCCTACGGAAGCAGGAACGCGCATATGAGGTTGACCTTTTCTAATCGTTTCTTTCAGTTACTTTTATTGATTCTGGGCAATGGATACCCACAGTTTGGTCAATAAAAAATGAATAATTTTTAATTTTTTCACACAAGGTATTTGTAAGTAACAAAACTACATTCCACATTTTTTTTACAAAAGGGAGCCAATCATTCAATTGATGTCTCAATAAACCTCCACTTCATTTGCATGGATTTAATGCTTACTAAACTTAGAAATTTTTGTGTAAGTATTGAATCCGTAGTCTGTTAGGGGGCTGAGGAAAAAAAATTGCGAAGAAACTCAGATTCATTGATAAAAACAGAAGTGCGTTATTGGACGTCCAGAAAGTATCTTTTAATAATAATAATAGTGAATTAAATTACTGTTTTTTAAAGGAAATTTTATCTATATTATGATGGCATAATTCGAATTGAATTATCTTGAATAGTTTTTGAGCAATTCTTTCTTACTCATTAAAAACATGACTGCGTTAAACAAAAACAACAGAAAATTGCACATAGCTCCTTTTCCTTCCGGAATCGGACCATACTTGAAATGAACTTTTTTGTTGGAAATTATGTCTACTATCACCTCCTAGAGTTTGGCTACTTAGACCGGAATCACCCTGTGTGTGTGTGTGTGTATATATATATATATATATATATATATATATATATATATATATATTCGCTCTCCCACCGGCTCAAAAATGGTCTGATTTTGATGAAATTTCATACAAAATTTTGAAGAATGTTCGTCTAATTTGATAGGTAAGTTCGTTAACTCGAACATGGTTCTGCACAACTGTGGAATTCCTACCAACTGGAGGATCATCAATAGTATTTTCTATACCTACATAACTTTAAGGCAGGCATCATCGCAAGAGCCCTTGCTAATACCTGCGAGTTTTCACTCCACCGGATTGTACACAGTTTTAGTGGGAAAAGATTAATTTCAGAAACTTGGCTGAATTTAGCTCTTTGATGGGAAATCTTGGAATAGAAAAATTTCGTGACATGGTTTCCAAATTCGTGACTTTTTCGTGATTTTCGTGCCCTATTTTTCATTTCGTGACATTTTCGTGATTTTCGTGACTTTTTCGTGCAGTAGACACCCTGTATAAAGGCATGATAACCTCCACAATTTATTATGAAACATTCATAAATACAAATTTTTCTTCATCTTCTTCTTCCTCTTATAATAATAAAACTAAATAAATTATTTTATAAAAAAAAATATTTTATAGGTGTCTGTGTATATAATATATTAGTAAATGATGGGAGAAAATAATAATTATAAAAATTTAGTAAAAAAGTCTGTCAGTCTTAAATTAGAAGAATGTCTATTATTAACTGATAATTATTTTTTAATACTTTTACTTATTCTAAGGTTATATTTATTTTTGTTTTTTGTATTTATATAAAGACATGATAAATGTTTGTATATTTTTGTATTAAGAGATGATAACCTCCACTATGTAATGTGAAACATTCACAAATACATTTTTTTCTTCTTCTTCTTCTTCTTATATATATATATATATATATATATATATATATATATATAGAGAGAGAGAGAGAGAGAGAGAGAGAGAGAGAGAGAGAGAGGGAGAGAGAGAGAGAGAGAGAGAGAGAGGAGAGAGAGAGAGAGAGAGAGAGAGAGGGGGGGGGGGAATTGTCGAAAAAGGCGGAAGGTGATTACACTACACCACACACATTCAAACTTTTTATTTAACTTCCCTACATGTTTCGCGCCATTTTGACGCCTCATCAGGGGAATATGCTTCAAAACACAACTTCAGCCTCAACTTGAGGAGGAAACCTTCCACTATCAGGGCCACGTCTAGACTGGTCGTTGACTGAACAATGAATATTTAATTTTAATAAAACAACCATTTTTTTTTAAATAAAAAAATCTTGCAAAAAAAACCTCCTTTTTCGTGCCAAAAGTAAAAAGAAACAACTGGCATTTATTGTCAGTATGCTTTAAAAAAACACTTATTATTGGATGATTATTTTTACTCGTAATCAGTGTTATAGTGCTTTTAAGATCGTCGTTCTGTCAGAGGAAAAAGTAATTTTCGCTTAAGATACAGTCAGTTAAGTTCCTTCTTCCTGTTTTGATATTTCTAATGGCAGTAGGGATATGAACGGAACTACGCTAAAATGACGCATATCGGACTTTTTTAAATAAATTATTCTCGCTTACAATATGGTGTAATATAAAAAAATAATAAATGCCAAGCATCGAAGGAATGATACATATATAAAAAATCTGGAAACAGGAATGAAGCATGATTAATCTGTAAACTTGATATCAATATATTCTCTATAGCAGGACTTCCCAAACAGGGGGACAAGCCCCACTGGGGGCGTAGAGAATGTCAGAGAGGGCGTAATCGTTTCGTATATATTTAGGGGGGGGGGGGGAAATGTATTTAACACGTAGGTACATTAACTGTTAAGATGAAAAATTTCAGTGGAAGCAGGCTTATTTGGCTGATATATTTGAGGCCCCAAATCAGCTAATGTTGAAACTTCAGGGCAGAAATGGCACTTTGATTAGTAAATATGAAATATATACATATTAAGGTTTTATATTAAAGCTTCAACTTTGGAAAAATAAAGTATCTGCTGGAAATGCATTTCATATTTCACGGCTATCCGAAGCAATTAATAAACAAAAATGGATAAAGATTTGAAATATGAAATACAAACTCATTTACAAGCGTTGAAAAACGAATTTCACCGAAAGGTTCGAGATGTTAATTCCTAGTCGCCAATATGGCACATGAGCAGAAACCCATTTGTTGTCGATGTCTGACAATTACCCGAAGAATACATACCCGAAGAAGTTCTAGAAATGAAGGCTGACTCGACCACGAAAGATTACTTTCAACGCTTAACATTAGAGACGTTTTGGATCTAACGATTGCTTGTTAATCCGAAAGTTGCTTCTCTAGTTATAAAAATACTTATCCCATTTTCATCCGCTTATTTCAGGGGAGACAGGGTTTTCAGCTCTAGTTTCAATAAAAACTAAACAGCGCAATCTTCTTGCCGTCGATAGCGATTTAATCATTGCTCTAGCAAAGACTGAACCCAGAATCTACCAACTGGTACAGAGTATGCAAGCTCAAGTATCTCATTAGTACTTTATTAAGGTACTATTAGTAATTATTATGGGTATTTCTGTTAAATATCCATAATAATTGGATATATTGTACTAGCTGAATACCTGTGCTTCGTCACGGCAGATAAGTAGGTATTTTATTACGTTAAATAATGTAACATCAAACTTAAAGCTACTATGTATATAATTTTGTGCAATTTATAAAAGCACGGTTCCCGTCATGCTATATGTTATTCATAAATCAAAGTATAATGTTTCTGGACATTGGGGCGCTTCAGACTAGTGACAAGAAACAGATAACCTAGAGATCTATAGGTTACCAGCAACAGGAGTTTAAGGGTTCGGGATATTATTACCTTGGATAGACCATCACTAGGTATAGCGTAAACTCTATGAGGGACAAAATCACAGTTTGTTTCTAGTAATTCAAGGTCTGCCATCTTAGTTGAAATGAAGCTCAAATAGAAATACTATTATGAAATAAATACAGTACGCTAACAGCTGACCTGTTGCCCTAGCAACGCTTGCTGCCTTGGCTTGCCTGCTTTCTAACCAAATAAAAATTCAAACCCCTCTAAAAATACTTAAAAATTCGAATATCAAAAAATCCTTTCTTAGCGACTGTTTACATGCTAAAGAGAGTGTCAATGCAGAATTTCAAATTTTTCTGTCAAGTAGTTTGGGCTGGGCGATGATAGGTCAGTGAGTGAGTGAGTGGTATTTGACAAATACATAGTAGATCTGCATTTGAAATTCAAATAAAAAAGATAGTTTATAAAAAATGGGATTTTCTTATTTGTGTTGTGGAACTCAAGGGGGGGGGGCATCAAAATATTACTTTTTTTGTTTGGTGAGTCTCGGCGAAATAAAGGTTGGGAACCCCTGCTCTGAAGATTTTCACCGGTCCAAAGTCTAACTAAAGTCGAGTACAGATAAAAAGTCCTATCAGATGCCCTAGGCTCTGAGGGGTAGGTGAAAAACTACCCCTCAGGGCTTAGAGTTATGACTTATTCTGGCAAATAATAAATAATGGAAAACAGTCAATCTTATTAATGTCGCTGATAGCGGAGAGCACTATCTTTTTTCCCAGGCCCGAGGACGATCTAGGATCCAGAAGAAAAGGATGAGATAGCCATTAATCTTGGTGTTTTCCCGGCGTCGGCCATTTCCACTAACGATGTCAACATCTGGATGGGCCGGGGCTGTATTTCGGAGGAGCTAGAAAAAGGGAGCGGTGAGAAGGAGGCAATCGTAGCTCGGAAGGGGTGCCGATTTATCAAAGGATCTCCGATAGTGCGGAATGTTTCGTGATGGCCTCAAGCTCTCTTCGAGGCATTATTTTAAAAAGTCGTCTCTTTAGAAGAAGATCAAGGTGTTGATCTGGGAAGACGGATTTCTACCAATCTAAGAGATAACTCAATTTTCTCGTCGGCGTTTTTTTCTTCTCCTTTTCCTCTCGTCAAAAAGAAAGAATTAAGCTGTTGGTGCGTGTCTTAAGACTGGTCAAATAAACGCCACACAGTGGTGCCAGAGTGGTAAAAAAAATAATTTTCTAAAGCGATGATTTCGATTATTTAGTTTGTGATTTGTGATCTAACGTTTCACTGGAAAAGTCTATTCAAACATAGTACAAATTAAACCCCCATTCCGATAGACGGATTTAGTTCATTTTTACAACACTTTTTTCTAATTAGATAACCAAGATGTATTCAGAGTTTCGTTATAACAAAACAGAAACTATGGCAAGCATGGCCAAATAAGTGTTTTGGGTCCGGGGTACCCCCCCCCCGGTGGGCCGATTTTGGTGGTTAACGAAGTCGTTCAATCGTTTGCAACTTGATAACTATATACCAAGTTTTGTGACAAAAAAAAAACAGAAACTCTGGCAGCTATCGTGTTAGCACAAATATACAGGGTGCCCCGATTTTAAATGGTAAAACTTCAGGAGCGTGTAGGGGACCGAAAAACTAAGACAAAAGGTCCTTTAGAGATCTGCTCGTCTTTGCTTCGTTTTGGAGAAAATCGCAAAACAAGAAACGAAACAAGTTTTCACTTTTGTACTTACTTATTTAAATTTTCAATGGGAAAAAATTGTCATTGCGAATTGTTTTAAGAAACAAATTACTGAAACGCAAAATCTTGATGCTGATATAGTGTACGGTTTCTGCAACGGTAATGCTATAGAAGCGATGCGAGAGTATGCACGCCAATTGACAAAAAGAAGAGTGCTCAATCGAAGAGTCATAACTTTTAATACACTGCGAGAGACTGAGTCATTTAATTTATTTACATTTCTGTTATGTAATAATCTATTTAGTTTAGTTATTAAATGTAAGAAACATAAGCATTACATCTATACCGGACTTGATAAACTGCAGCTAAACACTGTTCTCATGATATTTGGTGCATTGCATCTATGATTCGGTCGGTTAATTGCTCTCTTGAGTTGATTAATACCGAATAAGCTTCCTCCTTCAAGGTTCCCCAAACGAAGAAACCAATTACTAAAATTCAATTCCTCTGCATAATTTGAAGTAATAAATTCTGCAATATTAAAGATGGTACTGGTGGCGATTACCACCAAGTTCGTCATATTGCCTGCTGCGATATTCCTAATGGAGGCATTCTACTCAAGTTTTTCTTCTCCGACGATCTGCTCTTAATGCTGCATGGAATTGGTCGCCTTCGTTATGAATTAAGAGTAATTCTCTTGATGTCTATTAAAAGTTAGCAAAAAGACTCGTTGATTAAGCACTCTTCTATTTGTTAATCGCCACGCATACACTCGCACCGCTTCTAAAGCACTACCGTTGCAGAAACCGTACACAAAAAATACTACTCTGGTCCCCTAGAGGCTCCTGAAGTTTTGCCACTTAAAATCGGGACACTCAGTATATAAATATATATATATATATGTATATATATATATATATATATACACATATATACAGGGTGTCCCGTAAATATCTATTCATATTGTGGGAGGTGATAGAGGACCTTTAGGGGAAAAATAAATGTTATGTGACGATTTTCCGAATTCTCACACATAAGGGAGAAAACGTCGTTTTATTGTTTTTTAGAGACAAACGTGGTTTTTAAAAGAATAATCGTTGTAGCTCCGTCCCAGGTTGTTCTACTAGAAAGGAAGAGAAAACCAATCGAAAGCTGACTAAATGTACTATAAGACTAGTTGGGAGTAAACGAACGTAAAAATGAATGAATTTAAGTATGCCTATCTTACCAAAAGAAAGCTATTCTACATTTACTGGTATTTTCTTGATATTTCTTACCAGCATTACTCTTCAATGGGCCGGATCTGAGATTCCCGGGTTTCAGAAAAACTTCCTCATTTAACCAGCTTTCCATTCATGTATCACAACCCTGTGTTATTGAAGTATGTGAACGATTTAGGAACAAAAGTTTTTAAAAAAACATGGATCTGTGAAAAGAAAATTAAATTGTTTGTATCACCTCCCACAATATGACTAGACATTTACGGGACACCCTGTATGTATGTATATACATATACATATATATATATATATATATATATATATACACATGTATATGTATATAAATTTTAACGGGGTTCATTTTCCGTGTCTACTAGGTAGGTTCAATAAAGATTTGAAGACATTTTTCAAATATTCCGTCATGAGTGCAACCTCAATAGCTACTTTCCTTCGGGGTAAAGTTCTAAAACGAAACAGTCATCTTAGAGTCCCAATTAGTTTGACTTTTTCCCAGCCCACTTTGATTGAGGAGACCCGAAGAGGAATAGCAAAGAGAATCAATACTACGCGGCAAAGAAGTCTGAGTTTCTTTCCAACAACTTCTTTGAAGCTATTTAATACTGACTCGAATGCTATCGGCAACCTTGGAGGTTGCTTTTTTCTCTAGAACACACTTGAAAAAGAAATATGGGGTTTAGTTCCTTGGTATGAAGAAAGTACGTCACGAAGACACTTCGTTATTAAGAATAATCCTCAGAAAGCTGAAATTTGCTTTTAATAATGTATAAATACTAAAAAAGTAAATGGCTTTCGCCTTTCCTTACTATTATGAACAGCTCATTCAAGTATTAATTTTATCTAATTTGCTTGCCGAAATTCGAATGTACCGATTACGTTGTGCTGTTTTTTCTTGGCATACCGTGTTCATTTGTAGGCTTTGGGTCAAAGTAAAAATAAAGGCCTGTAGATTCACTCATAAAATTCATAATTTTGGCCTGAAGTTAATCCCCAAATCCTAATAAATCGATAATTGATCATATCACCATCATTTCATAATTGATGATACCGACTAAACTATGACATTCATGTACGGCCATAGACAACATTTAAGTGCACTTTGGTCAGGAGAACTTACCGACAGAGAAATCCAATTATCAGAATCAAGCTTCCTAGAATACTGAATAAAGGAGATGGCCCGGTCGAATGCAAATTCTGAATATTGCATGAATATTCAAATAGATTATGCACCGGAGAACGGGGACGCCCAAACAATATGGATGTAATTTGTGGGAAAGTTTTTATATTATTTCGGACTCCTGATTGATTACATACAGTGCTCCCACCAGAGGTTTTGATATATACTTCTAGGAAGTGTATCTGACGTCGTTCATAAAGAATTCATTCATAACCCGCAGAGAGTAGCAAACTTGTTTTATTCCAAACTCATTATTCTTGATCCTCCAGATGTCTAATATTTCAATTTTAGCACGGTTCTTTTTTATCGTTCTGAAGGGGGTATTCAACCGCGGGAGGTCATGGGCACCCAACGAAAGGAAGGAACCTTTTAAATAAATCTAAAATTACATTTTTTAATTTTATTATATAGAAAATGAGTAATTGAATTAAAGAATAAAGAGAAAAAAAATTAAACAAAAAAAAAATCTATAAGCCTCCAGCCCACACCACGGAGAGGGCACCGTCCGAGCCCAGAACCACCGCGACACAGCTGCACTGCTCTCCTTGTAAAAATGCTTCAACAGGGGAAACTTAATCATGCAAGGCTCTACTGGGAGTTGAGCTCGCCCCCACCCCCGGGAGGGCGTCCACAATCTCCAGAGCCCGGGACTGTGACAGTCCAGAGAGTACAGCGATGTCACGGAAGGACCGAACCCGGCGGAACCCAGGCCACGGATAGGGAGAGAAGCTGCACCTCACCGAAGAGACATTGTAAATAATACTGTTTCGCATTTACAGAACTAGATTATTAAAAAAATTGTGCATTTTAAAGGGTATTCATTGAGGAGTCAATTGAATATACTATTTTTTTATTTGTTGTTTAGGGAGAAAAAAATAAATAAAATTAATAAGGTGAGGTGAGAAGAACGATCCGAAGAAGAGGAGCAGAGGACAGCCCGAGGACCCAGCACTAGCTCTCTCTTGGAGTCTATGATGAGACTCTTACAGGCACGAGTCGTGGGATGTGCAGGGTTTACATAGCATGGCTTCCTTAGTACCAACTACATCCCACCATGGCTGGGACCGTTCTGGTCTAAGGGCCAATGCAGAGGACAGCCCGAGGACCCAGCACTAGCTCTCTCTTGGAGTCTATGATGAGACTCTTACAGGCATGAGTCGTGGGATGTGCAGGGTTTACATAGCATGGCTTCCTCAGTACCCACCACATCCCACCATGGCTGAGGCGCACGGTTCTTCTCTTACTCTATGAAGAGAAGGAAACATGCTTATGAGGTTGAGGTGTGAAAATCTGACGTTTCTGATCCCATAGATCACGAATATAACGCTGTGATGTATGCAGCGTTATTTGTGGAGTTCTCGATTTCGTAGAAGGTAGAAAATAATGTCTCTCCACTGTTTTTCAAAGTATTTATTAGCAAAAGCTTTTCGAGAACATGGTTCTCATCGTCAGTGCATCTATTACTCCACCGGTAGTGCTGCTAACAGCTTCTCCGAACATTACCTTCACACCTGTTCGGAGAAGCTGTTAGCAGTACTACCGGTGGAGTAATAGATGCACTGACGATGAGAACCATGTTCTCGAAAAGCTTTTGCTAATAAATACTTTGAAAAACAGTGGAGAGACATTATTTTCTACCTTCTACGAAATATAACGCTGGTTCAAGCGTTAGGTACTGGGAGACTAACACAATTTTTTTTTTTTTATTTATTAATTTTAGGTGCTCCGACTGCCAGGGTCATTCTTATTGTAAAATTAAATTCAAATATTGCACGTTAGGTAAAAGGTTGTGTTCCTGTTACAAGGAAATCCTCATATACCGGTATCAACCGGAAGTGCACACGAGAAATTCTCACGTTTCAAACACACGGAAGTGTCATAAGAAATAATAGTTATTTCTACCAGACCGATTTTGTTGAGAATCATAATAGTCCTTTCTTTCAAATCTTTTATATTACTTGTCATATTGAACAATAAACCAAAAATTACGATAACCAGAGGCACATTTATTTTTTGGTTTAGAGTGGCCTTCAGTCTCGCCTTGAGCTCTCAGACTTTTGTTATGATTTTATTTAAATTGCTTATTTTCTGACTTCACCCACTAGGGGCGCTATATTCCGTTCCTGCGTTATTATTGTAGGATGCTCTCTTTTTACATTGAGACGCTTTTATTATTCATCAAGATCAGAAGACAAAAGTGTGAAGTTTCTGTGTATTTATCAAGTAGTGTATTTTGTGTTTCGCAACTTTAGCGATTAGCTCATGATCAGGCAAATCTGTGTCCAATAAAGAAGAAGAAAGAAAAACACAACAAAAAACAACCAAAACACAAAAACAAGAAGAATTAAATATGCTAATTTCAGTGACTTCAGTGTTATGTGAATATGCTCATACCTATGAGTGAGGTTTTGGAATTTTTTTACTACATTTTTTCAATTTGTTATTAAATATTTCATTATAAATAGGTAAATATATATTTAAATTTTATTTTACATGAACATCCGTTCCCTAGTTATGAGTCAACTTTAATCTAATCTAATCTAGTTTATGTTAAGCAAATTTTTCTGGAACGCAGTCTTAGGGTGCGTTTACATCTGATAGTTATTGCAGGATATTTGTCAGAAAGAAATTTTAATTTATGTAAACTGCAAAAAATGTATGTCTGAGAAATATATTTCTATCACGAGCAATAAGGGTGCGTTTACATCTGACAATTATCGCAGGAAATATATCTCAGGTGTCGGATATAATAATTATGTTAATTATCTATCTGACACCTGAGATATATTTCCAGCGAGAAGTGTCATATGTAAACGCACCCTTAGTTATGTGCTTAGATAGCTAATGTAGGACTTTTTTCAAAAATTATTGAAACGAAAAATTCTACCATTCTACGGTGAAATTAAACTACGAATTAACTTAACTATCTGAGAGCGATCTGCACGCCATTCCTTCTGCTCTTGCCCTCCCACCCCCATGACGAAGGGCCAACAGCATTTTGTCATCTGTATAATTTAATTACTTAATGGGCAATACTACGACGCCCTCGGTGGATAATTAAGCCAAGCCTTGAATGAACGAGGTTTATTTTCGAGCTTTTGTGTTTTAGCTTGATTGTGGATTGTTAGCCTCCATGGTCATGTATAATTTCGGAAGACATAGTTTATAATTGTATGACATGACACTGGCTTTTTGACCAACACAACCCGGCTTAGTATTTTAATTTTAATTTTGGTGTTCCGCATCAGGGCGATGTACTGCTTACATTTTTTATATACTATCTGTTACCCGGCGTGCCATGCTACACGTACTTTCTGCATCTATAAAAGCCCAGTAACATTAGAAATTAATTAATTAGAAACCAAGTAACATTAAAATCTAATTACGCAAATCTGCAACTGTTCGGGTTTACAGTTTCGAACCCGCGACCCCGGAAATGTTAGTCCTAAACGATTTTAACCTAGCCTATGACAATCCCCGGATCAAGTCCTACATGTGTGCCAAGATTGGTGAAATACGGTCAAACGGTGTGAATTTACATAAGGAACAAACAGGCAGGCAAACAGCTGATAGAGGTTTTTGACCTAGTCTATGGCACTCCCCGTATCATGTCCTACATGTGTGCCAAGTTTAGTCAAATACGGTCAAACGAGGTGGATTTACATAAGGAACAAACAGACAGACAAACAGCTGATAGACCTTTTTGACCTAGTCTTTGGCACTCTCAAAAGGTGTGAACTTGTATAACAGGGTGGCTACTACTTTTGTGAAAGCCAATTTCATGACTTCAAATGCTAATTTCATGCCAATAAAAATAAAATAATTTCACTTAAAAATAAAAAGCCTTAACATATAGCTTAAAATTGCTTGTAACTTAACACAGATTAACGTGATATCTATAAACATACATTTTTACATATATTTAAAACAATTAATAAAACGATATATAATAATATATATATATATATATATATATATATATATACATATATATGTATATATAAAAGAGGATGGTTACATTAATTTTAAACGCGAAGAAACAATGATAGTAAACAATTTAAAATGAAGGAGGAATAAGGAGCCTTCAAAAATACTAGTGGTAGAAGAATTAAAAATTTCTAAAAATATTACTAACTAAATATTTATTGTCACTTTACATAATTTAATAAATGAAGGTTTAAACAATACCAATATTCAAGTCTGCATAAAAAATTCTGGATATGAATAAAGTATAAAACATGGAAAATTAAAATATATGTAAATAATAGATGTCTTCAAAGAAATCCTTTTTTGCGAAGTCTTGTTTTTTCTTCGCAATTTTAGACGATCAATACAGTAAAACTGAAATTTCGTGACATGGTTTCAAAATTCATGACTTTTTCGTGCCCTATTTTCAATTTCGTGATTTTAGTGACTTTTTCGTGCCGTAGATACCCTGTATAAGCAACAACATAGAGACAGACAGCTGGTAGACTTTTTTGACCTCACATAATCAGTATATATTATTACTTTGTTGTATACTACGTTATTTTCTGTATATAGCCTATGCATAGGTTATGTTCCTTATATGTAAATTGCATATTCTTGTGTGTGTCTGTGCGTGCTTTTAACGGCGTATCAACAATTAGGTTATTAACGCCGGGCTATAAACAGGTTGCTACTTTTTTTTTTTTAACATAATGCCAACTGCCCGCGGTCTCCCACCACAATCAAAATTCTCCCAGTCCCCCCTCCAAAATTTCCACTCTAAAATTTTGTATTTGTACCTTGAACTACACAAAAAAAATTATTATATTGAACACCTGTGGGAGTAAAATAATCAAAACAAATCTCGG
Source organism: Gonocerus acuteangulatus (assembly GCA_946811695.1). Taxonomy (NCBI): domain Eukaryota; kingdom Metazoa; phylum Arthropoda; class Insecta; order Hemiptera; family Coreidae; genus Gonocerus; species Gonocerus acuteangulatus. The sequence goes on from OX328130.1 coordinate 20,538,959, forward strand.
ATAGGAAATATAGGAAAATTTAAACATGGAACTTGTTTTTTTTTCATTTTTATCAGAATTACTTTTTAATGTCATTCATCGTTTTACCCCCTGGCCCTTCGTTATATGAGAACATAATAATGTGACTCGTATTCTGGAAGCCGCATTATCATTTAACATATCACTGAAGCTAGGCTTTTGGCAATTCTGGGCTTGCTCATCTTCTTAGTCGACTTGAAGAAGAGACAGGATATAGTATAATTTAGACGTTTGGTACATAGATATTATATGATATGAAAAACACATGATCTATTAGGGTATGAACATTACTGCAAATTTATTACATTCAACCGCATAAGTTTTGTTTGCTCCCAAAATAAAAGAACACTTCTATTAAAAAATAAAAAAAATAAAAAAAATAAAAAAAAAAAAAATAAAAAAAAAAATAGTGATTTCTCTTGAGTTAGCCTAATTAAAGCAAGAGGGAAAATATCTCCTAGATAAAGTGGGTAGTTGAGAGTAAGTTTGTGAGTCCTAGGAGTTTGTGGTGGAGTAGGGAATGGGATAGCTTTTCTCCATTCACTGGAGAATTGTTGGAATTAAGCCAGAGTTAATTGATAATTCCATGAGCTGAATGGACTGGAATGTAGTTCCAGTGGTCGAAATACAGCCAATTTTCCATTATCCTAATTTAAGCTCAGAAAAAGAGAAATCCATAAACATTTATTTATCATCATCTCATCATGAGGAAAAGAGCCACTTATTAATTTTGCCAAGGTAGAGATATACAAAGTTAGATTGAAATGGGGATGGAGGGAGGGGAGAGGGAGAGGGAGAGGGGGAAGTGGAGGGGGAGGAAGGGGGAGGGGAGGGGAAGGGAGGGAGAGGGTGAGGGTGAGGGGGTGGGAGGGAGAGGGAGGGAGGGAGGGAGCGAGAGAAAAAGAGAGAGAGAGAGAGAGAGAGAGAGAGAGAGAGAGAGAGAGAGAGAGCTAATCAATTTTATAGCTATTTCAATGATACCCATTTAAGTTTTAAATCTGTAATTATCTACCTATTTTAAGCTCAAGCTATAACACAGTCTTACCAAAAATATTATTTACCCTCTTCTATCTATAGTGTTTCTCTATTCTTTTGTGTATATATAAGCATCAACTCTGTCCTTGATTTACAGTTGTGATGAACGCTTGAATTTCAAGCTAAAACGTCGACAAGTAAAGAAGACCCATCTAATATATAATATTTTCGTTTCACAGTTTTAGTGTTTATACTCCTGCGAAATGGCTTAACCTATTCTGATGAAATTTAATATGTATATTCAGTAGGCCAGAATAGGGTTATAACTAATTTTTATACCCCTAAGTGAAAAGGCTGGCCCACCCCAAAAAAGTTTTTTTTCATTTTTTGGACAAAATATTTTTTTTTTATTTGGCATAAAAAATTACATACAACCCTAAATTTTCAACCTTCTACCCCCGATCCCCATTTTACGTTATTAGTACTTCTGATAACGATATAGAGAAATATTGCTCCAGATTCTAAGCTGTTCCTTAAGTTAATTCCAACATTTAATTCATTTTTCCAAATGACATCATGAAGATTAGATAGTTAGCCGTCGAGGTGATAAGTAAAGATGGAATAGTTGGGATTCGGCTAAAGAAACCTCAATATGATTTTTTTTAATAAAAAAATCCTTTTCCTGTCATAAAATGTCATAAACTGGCCTTTTGATCCGAACCGACCTTTCTCCCACCACCTGGTTTGTTTTCAGTTTCATTTACCCTAGTAGATTCCTTTTTTCTTAGACACTATAGTGACTTAAATGTCAACATTGGTCTTCCTCTGCCTCCAGGCATTTCCATAGGTATGTAGTATCTTATTTGTTTGTTATAATTAATTAATGTTACTATTAACACCTATTTACCTATATAAACTTCAATATAATAGCCTTTTTTTTTCTTTTTCTTATGTTTCTTTTGATTTTCATTCTACTCATTCTATGAATTTAAGACCAAATTGTTCTTTTATAATAAGTTAAGTGTATTTATATTTCTGTTACTTATGTCAATTATAAACTTTCTTTTTTATTATTATTTTTTTATTTTTTTTTTTTTTACTAATTTCTGTTTTTCTTGTCATTTTAGCTGACGAAGGCTACCAATGAGTAGCCGAAACGTCCAAATGACATCGTTCGGAGCAAAGGAAATAGTAAAACATAATGCTCCGAATGCTGAACAATTGATTTTAACATTTAAAAATCAAAGGCCAAATTTGTCAGAAAGTGGGATCATTGCTGCCAATGCTAACTTCTAAAACGCACTTGCCAATCGCGTGAATGCATGTTGGGGCTACATTAACCTCAATTTACGGTTTGCCGGGCGCATCGTCAGTAAGCTGGACGATCTATTGAATTTGTCATCAATCCTCATAAAGAACCATCTGGAGAGTACATTCAATGAACCTGTTGCCAATAACGTTGCTGAAATAGTGGTTGGTGACCGTGCAGCTACGCGAGAAATCCTGATTCGAAGTTGAAATAATAATCTTGAGTCCATTGCTGATAAACGACATTCATACGACGTTATCTAATACAGTGAAAACCCTCTATAGCGGACACCTCTGGGAGAACCAAAGTTGTCCACTATAGAGAGGTGTCCGCTACACAGAGGGGTTGGTCGAGATGGATGCGTACCGAATTTGTACATTTAATTCATGTTTTAATTAACCATTTAATAATTACCCATAACAAGTTTTTTTTAAGTATATAGAAAGAAGTTCAATAAGTATAAACTAAAAAAAGTTTATATTGTAATAACTTTAAAGCATTAGAAGTTCTTAGTTCTCGGACAACATTTTTGTCACAATTTTCCGTCCATTTCTTCAAAATTTCATCTTTCTTTTTCAACATTTCTGCTGCTTGTGTTTTCCCTATCTTAAAAAAATCGGCAACTTTACGCACACCACATTTTTTGCGATTGGAAAATTTCACGTCAATTTTTCCTTTAAGTGTCAGAGATTTCCGATTAGACACATTGAAGAGAAAGCAGGATACTTACTCAACAAGAGCTAAAAACCAACTGAAAAGTGAAGAGAGGGAAGTTCTGCGGAAGGAATGTGAACCAAACAGAGTTATGGAATCTGCCAGCGGGAAAATCATATGCTTCTGCTGAAAAGGAAGGGGTTCCTGTTGTGAAATTCCTAGGAAGATATTACTAGTCACTATACTGTTTATATATCTTATTCTTACAGAGAGATTGTTATTTTTAACGCATTTTTCTGGAAACCTACACCAATGGGAACGCTTCTATAAATAACATTAGCTGTAATTGTCCGTAGTAAGGAGGTAAAAAATCAGGTTTTTCTGTCCGTGTCCTTTGTACAGAGGTGTATACCTCAATATAGAGGTTTATTTTACCTATAGAAAAATTCGGGACTGTGAGAAAATGTCCGTTAATAGAGGTGTACGCTGTAGGGAGGTGTCCGTTAAGGGAGGTTTCACTGTATCTGCTAATGTTCTGGAAGAGGCAAGATGGATATTGTATAAATATCAAACAACGAGATCCCGCAACAGGTAAGGGATTATTATTTCACGACCAAAATATTCACTACAAATAATGTATATGGAAACAACGTTTGTCGGGTCAGCTAGTTTTCTTATAAAAAATTTAGTTATATTAGGATACCACGACAGTACCCCGTCAAATCCTACCTTCGCCTCACCAACGACCTCCTCTCGACAAAATAAATGATAAATCGCGAGCAGTGACAGTCAAGTAGTTTTTGTTACCTAATCATACAAACAAACTGCCACGAAGTCCCTAGAATTTCCGAATTGAAGAAAACTCACCAGTACCCTGTACTTGCAGAGGACTCAGTAACAATAAGTCAACAGAAAGCGGAAATTTTCTACAGCTATGTCGCCAAACTACGGCTAACTCCTTTGTTAGCTTTCCTCTTCTCAAGTTTCTAGAACGTCGAGCAGCCAAACTACCTGACAAACTTGTGCGGGTGTGTTTCTAGTTAGCACCTAGAGTTGGCGGGCTTTTCTGCAAATGGGTCTGATGAAATTAGATGTATTAAGACAACTTGGAATAGAGAGAGAGAGAGGGCATTCACATCAAGAATCGTACTTTAAATTAGGACTTAGTCGTCTTTTCAGTTAAAGATTTAAACTTTCGAAAGGTAAATTTGTACTCGAAATCGGAAATTAGGAAAAAAATCACGTCACGCAGAAGTGGCATAACCAAGTATTTCCTCAGAAGGTCGGTAAAGTATACTGCATTCCTCAAAAATATTGCTTAAAATCTACTATATATTTGTTACGTATACGTTACCACTCACTCACTCATTGACCTATTAGCGCCCAGCCCAAACCACTTGACAGAAAAATTGAAAATTTTGCATGGACACTCCATTTAGGACGTAAACACTCGCTAAGGAAGGTTTTTTGATATTCAATTTTTTAAGTATTTTTAGAGGGGTTTGAATTTGTAGTTGTTTTAAAATAGAGCATGCTCCCCTAGGCAGCATGCGTTACTAGGACGATAACAGGCCAGCTGTTACCGTACTGTATCTATTTCATAGTATTATTTTTAATTGCGGTTCATTTCAACTAAGATGGCAGTCCTTCAATTATTAGAAATGAACTGTGATTTTGTTTCTCATAAAGTTTACGCTATACCTGGCGATGGACCATCCGAGGTAATAATATCCTGAACCCCTGCATAGCTTCCTCGCCCATCATCATCCTCGGCTAGAACACTTTTTTTAAATTTTAACGTCTATTTATTACGACAACGAATTTTAACCTGTACTGGTTAAACTGCTGTTACTGGTTACCTGTAGATAACGGGATTATATCTAGGTTATCTGTTTGTTGCTACTGGTCCAGCGTGCCCCAGTGTCAAGATACATTTTACACACACACACACTTATATATATATATATATATATATATATACACACGAAGTTTTGTGGGTGTGTTAACGTTAATACATAGTGAGATGGAGATAGTTAGCCGTTGCGTTGATACAAAGTCAAGGTATGGTTGAGATTCGGCTAGGAGAAAAAGGTTAGATCATCAGGCAAAAATCTATATTGGACGTTTCGGCTGCACTTGAAGGCTGTATAAATACAGCCGAAATGTCCAATATAGATTTTTACCTGAATTTCTGACCTTTTATTCTCCTAGCCGAATATATATATATATATATATATATATATATATATATATATATATATATATATATATATATATATATATATATATATGGGTGTGTGTATATTTAACGGGAGTCATTTTCGGTACACAGAAGTATGGATCGATGAAGATTTGAAGACATTTTTAAAAAAGTCTTTAATAAGTGCAACCTCAATAGCTATGTTTCTTCCGAAAGCGCTAAAAATCACAATGCAATCTAAACGTCTCACAAGACATTAGAACAAGGCGACAAAACGAAAGAGCGAGATCAGAAATTAATTAAAACCTTAAGTAATATCAAAAAGATGAGAGCTCAGTCGGAAGCTGAGTCAGTTTTTTTTTTTTTTGTTTTTTTTTACGGCGCATCGACATATGGTGCAGCCAGGAATTTTCTCAAGCGAGCCATGGGATGAGAAAATTCCTGCCGCCGGTGGGGATCGAACTCACCATCTCCCGCTTCTGAATCTAGCGCGCTAGCCACCCCTTTCGTTATTAAACAGGATTAAACTGTAATTGAAAGCTTTAGGATAATACGGAGAGAAGCTCCTAAGGTAGAATAACTTTGGGAAAATGGTCCCTGTCAAACTTAGTCAAGTCCTGATGTAATGCCCAATAGATTGGACCATAGTCTGGGTTCAGCAGCTGATAATTCTTCCCAGTTTAACTTACAAAATGTTTATAAAATACTAGAAATCTTAGAATATTCTCCTAGAATCCTAGAAGCATGTTTCATGCTACAGCAGACTCCCTATAATATACCAATCTCCATTTAGAGTGTAATACTACCTTGTAACTTTTTTTTTACAATTTTTTTATGGGCTAAAAATATTCCTTAACTAATAAAAAATGATGCCCAAGAATGTTTACGGGAAGACAAATCTGTTAAATGGTCAAAAAATACGATTTACCGAGCGAAGTCCCGATGCCGACTGAACGCGGTGCTGATTTGAAGATAATTTTTTGAGCGTGTTTGGAATGGATCATTTTAAATTGTTAAGTTTTTGCATCCTTCTTCAATACATTTCAAAGTTAAAGCCCATTTTTTTTATCTTTATTACAAGAAAGTATAAAAAAATTAAATAAGGAAAAAGTGAACATTTCAGAACATTAAACATTACAGTCGTTTTCGCAATGTTTACCCTAACGTCTTCAATTTTTGCCCGATCAACTTCAAATTTTAACAGCAGCTTCCTAATGAAATTTGCTAGTAAAGACCGCAGGATTTTTTTGATTCATTGATATAGAACGATTTTGTGGCCGATATTCGACGGTTTTTTAATAGAAAATGAATAATTGTTCACCATTTTCGAAAAAAGCAATATTTCTTAAACATCCTACGTACTTTACTAGATTTAACCTTCTTCTTTCAAAATAATTTTAGTTTTTTGTTGTAGATTAAAAATTACCGCATGCAGACTATCGCCCGTGAAAAAAGAGGGTTTCTATTCGTGAGACACAGCACCGCCATTTTTTTTTTTGGATACTTTAAGATCCCATATAAAACTTTAAGAATTAAAAAATATTGATTTCTTTGATATTTATAAATTCAAGATAATCACCTTGATTTTGATCGCACAAGGTAGTACGGGCACGCAGATAGTATATAGAGCTGTATATAAATTATTATGTAAAGCTGTGCATAATGTAGAGCATGTATATAGTATGATTTTTTGTAAAAAAATGCAGTGCATGTAGTGAGTATTTAGAACTGTATGCCACACTGTATAGATAAGCATGTAGATTAGAAAGCAAAAAATATATATGTATATATATATATATACTTAGGAGAACGTAGCATTCATAAACGTCTATCTACTACTAGCTGAATACCCGTGCTTCACCACGGCCGATAAGTATTTTTTAATATTGAGCTAAATAAGATATGATCAAAATTAACGCTACTACATAATTTTGTACAGCCATGTGGAGGTAACCGTGCTTGTTTCCGTTGAAATACAACAACCGCTTAAAAAGTTAGGTAAACAGAGACAAATACACGTTCAAAAGCATAAAACTAACACATTTGAAGCTTTAAGCACATATCTCTTCGATTGAATCGCCCCACCGAACATTACAATAGAATCTTATTGTAAAGAATTTAGTAACCTTTACTAAGAGATATTTTAGAAAATATACTGAGATCCGAAAACTTTGTATCACCATTCAAACAATTTTTTCCATGTACTTCGTACAAGTATTTCTATCCATGTTTCTGGTAAATGGCTAGAGAACTCGCTTTAAAAAGGGTTTCATTCGTTTTCCTACGTTAAGGAATCTTTCGCACAAATTTTTCTCCAAAATCCATGTTCCAGTAATCGGACTCAACTGGTTAAAGAATTTGACCTTTTAAATGAGAAGAAAGATTTTTGTAACAAATGTTATCAAAATCGAACCATTTTTTAGCCGATGAGGAACTTCTTAATAATTCAATCCCCCCTAAAAGTACTTAAACATTTTAATATAAAAAAAAAAACTTTCTTAGCGAGTGTTTACACTCTAAACGTATTGTCCGTGCAAAATTTCAAATTTTTGTGTCAAGTGGTTCGGGATATTATTACCTCGGATGGGCCGTCACCAGGGCGTAAACTCTGTGAGGGACAAAATCACATTTTATTTCTAGTAATTCAAGGACTGCCATCATAGTGGAAATTAACCTTAATTAAAAATAATACTATGAAATATATAATTACGGTAACAGCTGTTCTTTGTCGTCCTAGCAACGCATGCTGCCTAGGCTTGCCTGCTCTAACCAACTAAAATTTTAATCCCCCCTAAAAATACTTAAAAATTCTCGAATGGCACTTAGTTCCTCCGTAATAACAAATGTTTTGGATTAATTTCACGTTGGTTATTTTGAAAAATATCCATAAGTACGGAGATCATTTTTTTTTTTTTAATTCTTTCATGTAATGTATACAATGCACTGCCAATAGCTACCCAAATTTTAAATGTAATTATTCCAATCCAAAACTTAAACAAGTATATAACTCCGGGTATGGCTATCAGACACGTGGTCTAATGCTTCCTCAACACCAAACTTAACCAAAATTATTCTGTCTTAGTTGGATGAATGTTTAACTCCATTTTTGTGTAATTAAAACGAAAGTTTACGAGAATTCTACTCATTTTTCCACTTTTCTCGAAACCTGTTATAGAAAATGCTTTATTCGATTACCTAAGCTCATGTGCAGATAATCGAGTCACCGATTTGGCCAATTATTTTTCTGGAGATTCTGCATCGAAAAATATGTTGAAAATTCTGTATTTTATATATTAAAAATATGCTCACGATACTTAAAAATTCGAATATCAAAAAATCCTTTCTTAGTGAGTGCCTACGTTATATAGGGAGTGTACATGCAAAATTTCAAAATTTTCTGTCGAGTGGTTTGGGCTGGGCGATAATAGGTCAGTGAGTGGTATTTGACAAATATATAGTAGATATATTTTTCAAATACCACTCCCTCACTCGCTCACTCACTGACTCACTGACCTATCATCGCCCAGCCCAAACCTCTCGACAGAAAATTTTGAAATTTTGCATGGACACTCCCTATATAACGTAGGCACTCGCTAAGAAAGGATTTTTTGACATTCGAATTTTTAAATATTTTTAGAGGGGTTTAATGTTTTAGTTGGTTAGAGCAGGCAAGCCTAGCAGCATGCGTTGCTAGGAAAATAACAGAACAGCTGTTAACGTTCTGTATCTATTTCATAGTATTATTTGTAATTGAGGTTAATTTCAACTATGATGGCAGACCTTGAAGTACTAGAAATAAACTGTAATTTTGTCCCTCATAAAAATTACGCCCTGGTGATGGCCCTTTCGAGGTATCTTTCTTCTCATTTCAAAGGTCAAGTTCATTAACCAGCTGAATCCGTTTACTGGAACATGGTTTTTGGAGCAAAATTTGAGCGAAAAAATCGGAACGCTTACATTTTCGAGTATACGAAAATTGCAGGTACTCGTTATACGGGTTCCTTAACATGGGAAAACGAACGAAACAATTTTTAAAGCGATTTCTGTAACTGTTTACAAGAAAAATTTATAGAAATACTTTTCCAGACAAATTTTCTGTTTGGGTATTTAGAAACGACGATTGGTTCATTTGAAACTTGTCCCAGGTATTGGACATTCATCTAATCTCAGATATTTAAACTTTGGTATCGTTTGGAGGTAAGAAGTAAATGGCATAAAATTGTATTAATGGTGATAAAAAATTTCGGATGTCAGTATATTTTCTAAAATATGTCGAAAACGGTTGGGAAAGGTTACTAAATTCTTTACAATAAGATTCTGTTGTAATGTTCGGTGGGGCGATTCAATCGAAGAGATATGTGCTTAAAACTTCAAAATTGTTAGTTTTATTCTTTTTAACGGGGATTTGTCTCTGTTTAGCTAACTTTTTAAGTGGTTGTTTTTTTGTTTTGTTTTTTTACTCCCCAACGGAAACAAGCACAGTTACCTACACATGGTGTTTCCTGGGTAACTCTAAAATCCGTGCAATAATAAGTAGTACAAAATTATGTAGAAGCGTTAATTTTGATCATACCTTATTTAACTCAACATAAAAACTACTTATCGGCCGTGGTGAAGCACGGGTATTCAGCTAGTATAGTATGAAGTAGCATGTATAGATAAGCATCTACTTAGAAAAAGCAATACATGCAGATATAGAACTGTGTATAAGTAAGTATGTAAAGCTATGCATATAGTATGAATAAATGTAAGAAAAAACATTAATAAATTATTATTATTGCTAAATACTCCTAGTTGGAGGAACTCCTAAAAAATATTAACTAATAAAAAATAAAATAGCAGTAAAAATAATTGCAGTAACATTTTTGTAATTAATAATTTCTTATTGCTAATTAACTTCTTTGAAGACTGTAATTGCCTGTATTCGTTCGACGAAGTGCTACAACGAGGTTGAATTGTTCCGAACTCTGAGGGTTTCCATGGCGTAGAGGGTGATAATGACGTCTTTACCCCCCCCCCCCCCCACCGAATTATCAAGCAACCTGAAGCGTAGATTCTAACGTTTTCGTTCTACGTTTCTCTATTTTCTCATTATCTACTCTCTCAAAAGGCTAATAATGAATTTATTTGTTGTTGTTCAGCATTAATAAGTCATGAAATATTTCAGAATTCTTTCCTCCCTTAATTTATGTTTCAATTTTAGGGTTATTACGCTCTTGGGCTTCATGAATATGGTATCTCGGGATCTTCTGTACTTTTAATCATTAATTTATCCATTTAATTAGTATTTGTTATCCCTGCAATAAGTTCTAAGAGTCAAATTGTTATACATTCTACCACGTCATGCTGATGAAAATATCCGCAGCTACGGAAGTGTCCGGGGAACCTCATGGAAATGTGACTTCCGGTCGTCTTCCCTTGGGCTTTACCAGATTTCAATATCGACCTCACTTTAGGAAAGTATCAGAAAGAAAACACGTCTAATTTAATGTAAAAAGCTGCATTCCTTGAAAAAATTCAAAAATACGCAGAACATGTCATTATGTTCACAGATGGTTCGAAAACATATTCTAGTACTGGATCCAGCGTCTTTATTGACAATGGAAGGCAACTTTCAATCCCTTTAAACGCTGAAACTAGTGTCTTCCACGCAGAAATAAACGGAATTCAAACACCTCTTGAATATTGCGGAGAGTTCGGCCTAAAGATATTCCTGTGTACAGATTCTTTTAGTTCATTAACCGCTCTTAATGACGAGTTTTCTTCAAACCCCTAATAATGGATATTTTTAATATCTTAAATGTTTTATATTCTAGAAGAGCGACTGTTACATTTTTAGGGATACCAGGCCATAGTAAAATTGAAGGCAATGAAAAAGCAGACCAATTGTCAAAGCAGGCAGCATTCCTGTTAGAGGTCGAAGCCGTGCCATTCCATATTAATAGATTTTAATAGAAAAATTATTTAACATGTTTGGAATGCGTGACAGGAAGAATATAATACGAGGTAAGGTCCATAAGTTTCCGGCCTGTCCTGCTTCCCCTCCTTTAAACGTGCCGGGACCTGCACGCCTATGCAGGTCCATGCCTGCTCACTCGATACCCATCGCCCGCACTTCCTCAGTCTTGTCAGTCAGTGTCCAGCCTTGAAGGAAACTCCCCATTTTTACAATGTTCAAACTCGAATACCGTGCGGTAATTAAATTCTTTTATAAAGAGGGTCGTACTCCTGCGCAAATAAAAGAGCGCTTGGATTGTGTATGCGGGCAGTCCTCCCCCTCGTATTCCACAGTGAAAGAATGGGCAAAATTATTTAAGTTAGAGAGAGAAAGTCTAGAAGATGACCCACGTCCCGGTCGCCCATTAAAAGCTGTCACTTCTGAAACAATCCAACTTGTGGAATCTGAATTGCTGTCTGACCGGCGACTAAAAACCAAGGAAATAGCAGCGAGGTTAGGGCTTTCAAAACCAAGTGTTTTGAGGATCATCAAAGAACATTTGCATATGAACAAGGTTAGTGCAAACTAGTTACCCACATTTTTGGAACCCATCTGCAAGATGGGTTCCAAAAATTCTTTCAGCTGCTCAAAAACAGTAACGAGTTCACTGCTGCAATGAATTTTTACGCGAGTATAATGCCTACCCAAGGAATTTTTTGGACTCAATTGTAACTGGGGATGAGACAATGGTTCTATATTATGACCCACTCAGCAAAAGAGAGTCCATGGAATGGAGAAGACCAGGAGAAGCACCTCCTTTAAAGGCAAAAGTCACGCAGTCAACAAAAAAGGTAATGGCCACAATTTTTTGGGACTGTAAAGGAATACTACTGATAGATTTTAAAGAAAGGAATACCACAATGAATGCTGAGTATTATGCAGCCCTACTTCACCGGTTACGAGACGCCATTAAAGAGAAGAGGCGAGGTACGTTAAGCAGAGGTGTTCGCCTCCTTCACGACAATGCCTCTGTCCACAAAGCATTGCTTTCCAAGGCCGCTGTGAAGGACTGTGGATTCCAAGAAATCTCTCATCCACCCTAAGGCCCAGACTTGGCCCCTAGCGATTTCTACCTTTTCTCAAAGTTAAAATCTGACCTTCGTGGAAGGCGATTTAACACCGACGAAGAGCTCCAAGCAGCAGTGGAAGAACATTTTTTTAACAAAGAAGAAAATTATTTTTTTCATAGAAATGTTGCCAAGCGTTGTACTAAGTGTGTTGAACTTAGAGGAGAATATATTGAAAAACAGTAAAACCAGTTTTTTTCTTTCACCTTTCCTTCTACCCCAGGCCGGAAACTTATGGACCTTACTACGTAGTAAAGATTTATAGAATATCCAAACCTCTGTAATGTCCAATAGCCATACCGGCAGTATGAAAAGGCAGGACGAGGTGGTATTAACGCGTCTAAGAATCGGTCACACTCGATTGATACTCGATACCACCTGGTTGGCCGGCGGCGTCCACAATGTGACTGCCTCTAGGATGTAAAACACAGGCGGCACTTGTTACCTGATAACCCAAAGGAAATATCAGGTAGAAACGAAGCCCCTGTGAAGATATTGATGGATTTTTTAATTGATATCAGATTGCACAGTAAGATATAGCTTAATCTAACGTTACTAATTACTTCCAATTTGTGCAAAATCTCAACATTGTGAGATATAAGGTTGTGAATCATCTCTGTATATATCTATTGGATGATTGTTTTAAGAATGAATGAGTTTCTGTAAATATGTAAATAGGCAACAATTTAGAATTAGTTTTAGCTTTAAGGGTAGTTCCAATATATTTTAAAAAGGAATTAAAAATTCGAATAGTCTAGTCTTTAGGTTAAAAACACTTGATTAAAAAATGTTTCTTCATTTGCTAAAAAAAAAAGAGAAACAATAAAGAATGGTGCTAATGACCACATTAGTCGATGCACCCTAAGGAAAAAAAATTTAGAGAGGCTAGATGGACACCAAAAGTAAGTGATTTTTTTTTTTCTCAAGGTATTTCTATATTTTAGGTATTTCTCTCATTTTAAAGATTTTGTTGAATAAATTAAAAATTAATGCTTCAAAAAAAAATATGAGAATTCCATATCTGATCTATTTTCCCATTAACCAGCGACAGTACTTTCAGATAAAAGCTCTTTATTTTACAAATATATTTTTATTCGGTAGTGTTTTAGGCAAAAATAGAATTAGTTTGCATGTGTAATGAGTTTCGGTTATATAGTCAGCATAGTATTCCTGCTGGTATTGCCAGCACGAATTCACTTTGTCAAGGATGGCATTTAATACTCCTCCACAAGGTTGTTCATGAGACATTTTAACTAGTTTTTAAACAAGCTCCGCTGCTGGCTTAAATTAATTATCAATTAAATATTAATCTGAAATAGTTGATCGATTCTCGAATGTATTTAGTTCCTCCGTAATAACAAAAGTTTTGGATTAATTTCACGTTGGTTATTTTGAAAAATATCCATAAGTACGGAGATCATTTTTTTTTTTTCAATTCTTTCATGTAATGTTTTATACAATGCACTGCCAATAGCTACCCAAATTTTCAATGTAATTATTCCAATCCAAAACTTAAACAAGTATGTAACTCCGGGTATGGCTATCAGACACGTGGTCTAATGCTTCCTCAACACCAAACTTACACATATTATAGTCTTCTGGTATTGACCGTGTCACAAACTTCTTTGCCGACGTTTCGCTAGTCATACTGCCAGCTTCCTCAGGGCTTAGTCTGAGAATGAGGATGTTCTTCTAGTTCTTCTGTATAAATACCTCTCTTTGTATTCATCCGCGGGCGTAGTCTGCTCTTCCATGTCCCTGATTGGTTGGTCCCGGTCTTGCTTGATTCTGGTTGGTGGGTTCCATCTGGATCATTGATTGGTTGACATTTGGATGAATGTTTTAATTACACAAAAATGAACTCCATTTTTGTGTAATTAAAACGAAAGTTTACGAGAATTCTACTCATTTTTCCACTTTTCTCGAAACCTGTTATAGAAAATGCTTTATTCGATTACCTAAGCTCATGTGCAGATAATCGAGTTACCGATTTGGCCAATTATTTTTGTGTTGATTCTAGATCGAAAAATATGTTGAAAATGCTGTATTTTATATATCGAGTTTAGAAAATGATATAGACATGATTCTTTTACCAATTCATTTGTTTTGTAGAGCAGATTAAAGGAAAAATACAATCGTTCAACAATAATTTATATTTCGTCAAATAAATTCAAAAATATGCTCACGTTTTCAAGTAAACTAGTATTATATATTTATTTACACCAGAAATAATAGCAGATTTAAAATATCCACCACAAAAAAACACTAATGTGGTAAATATCATCGAAACAAAAAATAACAATTTTTCCCAGTCCGGAAGAGACTAAAAATTTGCAAGCGAAAAAGTAACATGACGTTTTAAAATTCAATATTTCAAGGAAAGATTTAAAAAAAAAAAAAAAAAAAAAAATGGGCCAAATCGGTGACCCCACACTGTATACTCCCCTTGTTAGTTGTCATATTCAAAAGAATTTTTAGTGGCTTATTAATCTATATATATCTACAATATTCTGTTTGCCTTCACAATTAGATTTTGTTAATGTTAACTTGAAAAAAAGTTCAACTAAATTGAGTTACTTTCATATTCCTGAGACAGGTTCAAGGGTCAAATCCATTTATACTCTGGGGCAATATCGATTTCTATTCCAAGTATACGAAAATAAACTGACCCAGGCATCTGGATTGCAGTCAGTTATAGTATGGATTTCAACCTGAGAATTACAATACTCTCATAAATCAGACTTTGTTTTTAGCGCGGTTCCTCCCTCCCCATAGGGAGGAACCCCGCTTATAAGGTTGATCTCATCACGCAATCCGGAAGTGCCGACTAGAAAATTTTGCGTTTCAGAACCCCTAGAGACCTAAAATGATGTTGGTTAAAATTTGTATATATACGTATATATATACATATATTTGTCTGTTCGCTCTCTAGGTCGAAGACGAATGGTCCGAATTTTATGAAATTTGGTACAAAAATCTTTCGTCTAATTTTAAAGGTCAAGTTCGTTAACCCACTGGAAGATGGCGTTTGGGGCGAAATTCGCGCAAAAAAATCGTAACGCTTACGTTTTTGAGTTCATAAGCTTGTAAGTACTCGTTTTATAGGCTTCTTGGGTTAGGAAAACGAATGAAACCATTTTCAAGGGGATAGCTTTAACCGTTTTCGAGAAAATTGGAAAAATAGTTTTTGAATACCGTTTTTGGTTTGGGTACTTAGAATCATGGGATTCAGTTGAAACATTTTCTGCATGTTCTACTTTCATTAAAACTAATATGTTGAAATTTTGGTTACGTTTGGAGTTAAGGAAGGGTTAGAATAAAACATTTTATTAACAGACAAAAAGTTTTGGTAACTTTGTATACTTTCCTTAATATCTCGAAAAATGTTGAGAATCTTGGTAAACGGAAGAATACCTTTAGAAAGCTTACTAAATGCTCTACAAAAAAGGTTCTGATGAAAGTTTTGATTAGGCGATGTCAATCGGAGAAATAAGTGCTTAAAACTTTAAAGTAATTGATTTCGCTTATTCGAACTGTTCTTTTTGTCTGTTTTTATTACTTGTTATTTTTTAATTGCTTATAGTTGGATAATGTATTTGATAATAAATCAGGTTAAGAAAAATAAAAAAAACAATTTAATGTTAGTGATATGGCTTTCCAAGATATAGCTTTTCAACTGCCTAGCGGCGTCCTTCCTAGGGAGGGTTGGCCGACCCATCCAGGTAAGATCGTAAATCAAGACCTTTCTAGAAATGTGGACCCAAAATAATAACAGCTTATATTTTAATCATTCTAAATGAGTCTAGGAATAAGAACGGAACCGCGCTAAGATGCTGCAGTTCCTGCGAGTCGGACTTTATGTTAATATGAACACAAGACATCTACTTTTTCCTCCCGAGTTCCTTCTTCCCTAAGTGCCATCTCCTTAGTTTGGGGGGCCATGAATTTTTAAAATTCTATAGCCGACATGCGCCCGAATTCAAAAAAGTCCGACTCGCAGGAACTGCGTCATCTTAGCGCGGTTCCGTACTTATCCCTAGTCTCATTTGGAAAGATTAAAATAGAAACAGTTATTATTTTGGTTCGACCTTTCTTGAAATGATTTTATGGCCTTACCTGGCAGGATAGGCCAGCCCCTGCGCCCACTTTTAGAGATACTTATCTCACTGTTCAACGCATTGAATGTATTAAAATGTTTCACATTTTCATCTTCTCTTCTACTATAATACTAATTCTACAAATATATACAATTTAAAACAAAAATCAACCAATTAAAAGGTGAGCTAAACAACAACAAAAACCCGTTTAAACGAACAAAACAAACACATTTGAAGTTTTAAGTACTTCTTTCTCCGATTGAAGTCACCTAATCGAAAATTGCTTCAAAACGTTTTTGTAGAAAATTTAGTAAGCTTTCGAAGGATTACCTTCCATTTACCACGATTTCCCAACCGTTTTCGAGATATTAAGGAAAATATACGAAGATCCCAAAACTTTGCTTCTTCTGTCTATTAAAAAAATATTTTATTCTAATAACTCCAAACGTAACCAAAATTTAAACATCTATGTTTATAAGAATTTCAAACATGCAGAAAATATTTCAACTGAATCACATGATTCTAAGTACCCAAACCATAAATTTGATTCAACAACTGTTTTTCCACATTTCTCGAAAATGTTTAAAGCTATCGCCTTAAAAATGGGTTCATTCGTTTTTCTACGCCTGGAAACCTATAAAATGAGCACTTGCAAGTAAGCATAAAGATTTTTTGCGCACGCATGGAGAGCCATGATCCGGTGGACGGATTCTGCTGGTTAACGAACTTGACCTTTCAAATTAGGAGAAAGATTTTTGTTCCAAATTTCATCAAAATCGGACCATTATTTACTGAGCTAGAGCTCGAACAGACAAATATATATACACAAATTTAAAAATTTTCATTTTCTATGGGTTCTGAAACGTACAATTTTCTAGTCGGCAGTCCCAGATTGCATCATACCAAAAGTTGACGCCCCGCAACAGGCCAAGTAGGGCAGATACTATACAAAGATCTGATTCTGGATCTTATGGTATCTAAGGGAGATCAGTGACATGGTACAGCCGCCTGATATTCCCATTTGCAGGTAACCAACCATTATACACAGGTTGGACCGACGGACGGACAGAAAATTTGGACAACGGCCAAATCCGACCTCCCGAAACGAGAAAATTATAAGATAAAATCTTCAGTGCGCGTTTGAGCTTCGAACTCCCGTCCTCCATAATATAAGTCTTATTAGGACGTAGGGATCAGCAGTGTTGGGCAAAAATCATTCAGAATAATGAATAAATTTGACATTTAATTCTGAATAATCAATAATTCTTCATTCATCATTCAGTGAATAACGTAACTTCTTATTTTTATTCATTATTAAATAAAAATTATTTATTAAATGAAAATTTGTATTGAATAAAAATGATTGATGTATTGAATAAAAATGAAAGTTATTTATTCGAATGTTTTTTTTTTTTAAATGAAATTGATTTATTTGACTGACATTTTTCGTTACAAGTGATTTCCTTTAACAATCTTTTCTAATAAAAATGACTACGTTCATTACAATTTTCCTTACTTTTATGAAAATTATTTATTCAAGTGATATTGTTTACAGACTTTTGAAAGAATCTGAGTTTGTTGGTCCAATGAACCACGTTATTTTAAATGTATAAAAATAACGAATGAAGATTGAAAAATAATTAATTATTAATTAAATTAAAAAAATCATTCAATGAATAACTGAATAAATTCTTATTCAATACGAATTTATTGAATAATGAGCCAACCCTTTTATTCACTGAATAAAAAATAAATCAGTGGATGAATAAATTAATCAATGAATAAATTTGTATTCAATAAAAATTATTTGAATGATTATTGAATAAAAAATATAAATTCGTTTAGAGCTTTCTGCTCAAATTAAGGAACATGAATATGCTTCAGGTCCACCCGACAAACCTATGTAATGTACTGTATAACATACAGCCTTCTTTTTCGTACATGGCCACCGCTAGCGGACACTTGTTTGTAACGCTTTTTCTTCAGTTTAGACATCGCTAAAGCATATTTATGCTAAATCTTATTGAATAATGCCCTAATCTTGGGATCAGAAACCACGCCTCCTATGAATTAGCTGTTTAAACTGAACATAATAGCGTTTACATGTTTGAATTTCAGTTCAAATTTCGGAAATTTGGTAATAAACATACTAGAAGCCGAAATTCCACATCAATGTTATCATTAAATTCATGATAACATTAATTATGTGGATATGATCATACATGCTTCACCATGCCGTATAATTTGTAACCTAACACTCTCTATATCACTGAATGTACACAAGACGAGCTAAATTAATTTTTGCACTATAAAAATTGTACAGATTTTAAATAAACATTTATTAAATAAAAACACTCTCTCTACTGCTGCATTCTATTAGTTAGTTTAACACAATATTGATTTTATTTTAAGCAATTTAATTACGGAGATACCTATTTCGTTAATTAATTTATTGAGTAAATCATCTTTCTATTCTTGAACTTAATAACTTAAAAGTCACAGGAAGTACATCCTCTAATTGCGGTTTCGTTCATATTCCTAATCTCATTTGTAAAAAAGTAGAAACAGTTTTTGGTATCTTTTTTTTCACAAATGATCAAACCCTACCATTAACTGCTTCTATTACTTTACTAATCGCACTAGGGATATGAACGGAACTGCGCTAATATGACGCAGTCCGTGCAAGTCCGACTTACAGGAACTGCATCATCTAATTGCGGTTTCGTTCATATTCCTAGTCTCATTTGTAAAAAATTAGAAGCAGTTTTCGGCAGGTTTTGATATTTTTTTTCACAAATGATCAAACCCTACCATCAACTGCTTCTATTACTTTACTAATCGCGCTAGGGATATGAACGGAACCGCGCTAAGATGACGCAGTTCGTGCAAGTACTGATGTTCCTGCAAGTAAGATACCTTCGTATCAATCCAAGAAAATTTCAAGGTCCATAAAACACTTCATGAAACGTGCGCTACCAGCCCTTGTTCTATACTAAAAATTTGAATTTTATGAAAGAAATTGTGTATATATTGTAAATGGGTGTACATTTTAAATTGTTTGTTGCTCCTCAGCCTTCCTTAGGACAGCGCATAATTTTTCACAATTTCACCAATCAAGAAAGAAATACTGACAAACTTTTTTTAAAATACTTAATTATTAAGAAGGATGAAGATAGGAGAACCAACTAGCCAAGATAAATAAGATGGAACTAATTAATTATGTTGTTTTATCACGAAAAGAAAAAAAAAATGGAGCCCAACTATTAGATGAGGACTAACCCGCCTTATCTCTCCCGTTCCAGAATAAATATATCCGAGCCGGGCAAAAAGCCCTTAATTACAAAATGCAAACACCCCGGTCCTTCATTATCAGGAATTGGGCCTTCCGCCGAGTACTGATAGAGAATTTTGTATTTAACAGATCAATATTTCCTGTGAGTTTTGTCAAGAAGAATAAAGCGGCGTTAAACTACATGAAAAATATTATTTAAAAAAAGTCCATACTGATGGACAATTATATACCATCTGAATTAGTTCTGAAATTCAAGAAGTCCGTCTCATCGAAACAGGTTTCGTTATTTATTCCTAGTGACATTTGGTCAAAAATATAAACTTATGTAGTAGTGTAAAATGAAATCTCAAAGCAAGGCGGAAATTACTCCATAAAAGCATCGTCTTCTTGGCCATTAGTGCAATGATGAGAGTATATATATATATATATATATATATATATATATATATATATATATATATATGTATATGTATATATATATATTGTTTAATTATTACTACACATTTTACATAATGAGATATAGTTGTCGATCAACCCTAGCGGCCCAAGTTGGATTACAGGCCATTGTGCTTAAAATCGGACACAATACTCGAGTCTCTCAATAAGCCATGTATATATTTTTTTTTTATTTGTTTATTTGAAATTTGTACATAAATCATTTAGTACAATCGTGAAGTTTATTGACACAGATAATACATAAAAGTTTATTAAAACAGTGAAATTAAAACAAAATAAAAATAATGAAGTATTTGGAAGAAGCCAACCATTGTTGGTACTTCCTATGGCCGGTAAACAAATGAATTAATGATCACAATGGGATCGGCTATTTTAGTTGTCTCGAGGCCACAGTCTTTTACGCCGTCTGGGAGGATTGTCTGGGAAGAAAAGGATAGACCTTGAGGATTAGGATGGGTGGACAATTTGGAGTGGAACATTTGGAAACGGGTTTTAGCAAGGTCAAGGACAAATGGGATGTTAAGGTCTTTGTGAAGGGTTTTGTTGGATACATAGAAAGGACGCCATGTATATACATTAATACAGAACGCATTCATAGTAGTGTACAGTGAGATGATAACAAGGGAATGACCAATGAACGCCATAATACTCAACAAGGAAAACACATTTATGTGCTGTACCTGTAAACGGGGGTCGTTTCTATGAAAGGAGGTAAGAAACGCGCTAAAATACATTTCTTAGATATTCATACTATTTAATAAACTTCTTTAGTTAAACTGCTGGGGGCAGTAAACGGTTAAGAATGTTACGAGAAATGGTAATTAGAAAGTAGAAATAGTTATACTTCTAAATAGCAGGTCTCAATATCTAGAGAAAATCCCAAAGGTTACATTAATTAACAAATACCAGTAATGCAGCTTGTAGTATTAGATTAATTAGATTTTTCCTAATTAAAATGTCCGAAACAAACACAGTAACGAGCGAGATATTACAAGAAATACACAATGTATAAATTTACGAAATTACGCTTTGGCACTACAATGCTTGCCAAACTATTAGCTGCAAATTGAACTGTAAACATTGAAGAAGCGACAGAACATTACTCGCAACATTAAAACACACTTACAAAATGAATAGAAAAACAAATAAACTATCAAACTTTCTGCCTTAAAAATTAACTTTTTTGCCTTAAATCTTCCTTCTTTTTGAGTTGTCATTTCATATTTCTCACGAAAGATTAAAACCTACCAATAACTGCTTCTACTCCTTTGCTAATGATACTAGGGATATGAACGGAACCGCGCTAAGATGACACAGTTCCTGCGAGTCGGAGTTTTTAGTCGTAGCTTTGGCTAAGTATTGATACAAATTAGACATTATTTCCTTTTCCTGACCCCTCAAAGGGTTCCCTAGTCTTAAACGATACCTACATAATCAGTTTTTGTAATGTATCAGATATTGAGTTGTTACTTGAAATGGGAGTTTGCAAATGTCGGGAATACTTCCTTTATAATTTCGCGCATGCGGAATTGAACTTTTCCGTCTATCTGAACAGAAAATGAATAGAAAAACAAATAAACTATCAAACTTTCTGGATTAACAAGAAGAAGAAATTCTTAATTTAAAACAACAAAATAAAGAGGGCTGCCCAAATGTATTTGGTTGCTAAAAACACAGCGTACTTATCAATCTTTCTAAAATTCATTTCAATTGGTTAAAATATGGTTTATTTTTAAATTAATTAAGAGTTTTGCCGAGAAAATAAATTTTAGTGGCGAATTTAATAAAAAAAACAAAAACAATTTGAATGAAATTTCAAATTTATATAAATAATTTTAATAATATATATATATATATATATATATATATATATATATATATATATATATATATAGCATCACCGAAAAACTAAAAATAAAGACAAATACATTCCAAATGGGTTAATGCATATGCACGAATAATCTATATACATAAAAATCACGTGTCTGTCTGTTTTCCTGTTTGTTCCTTATACAAATCTACACCGTTTGACCGATTTTGACCAAACTTGGCACACAGGTAGGTCTTGATACGAGAAATCTCCTAGGCTAGGTCAAAATAGTAAAATTTCAAAATTTAGTCAAAAGGTCAAAAGTTTTGTTCAAGAAAAATTGGCTACACTGAACCACTCAGATTGTGACGGCCATTTTGAATAGACAGCCATTTTGAATAATGTCTCAAATTTATTAGTTGATGTTCGTGGTGATTAGAATGATGACTTTAAATCATTATATAATCATGTAATGGAGACCCGGTAGCCGTGAGGGTTAAGGCGTGAGCACTTAACACTCCGTGCCAAAGGTCGTGGGTTCGATTCCCACTAGGGGCGGTGGCTTTTCTTTCGAAAAAAGAAAAGGCATCACCCCTATCCTGGCTAGAAAAGGGTGGTAACCTATAGATAACCCGTCCTAAAATTCGTAGTTAATAATAAATGGACGTTAAAATTTAAATAAATAAATAATCATGTAATGCAGTTTATTTCAATTTTATTTCAACAGTCACGGTCTATCTAGGGAGCGCTGGCTATTCTTCGAAAAGAGCTATCTACTCGCAGGCTCTGCTACTGGCCTCTATCGGCTGTTAGATGAAGTGCTGTTGTGCTGGCCTTTGCCGGTATCATTATGAACCTAACTAAGGAGCGCTGGCTATTCTTTGAAAAGAGCTATCTACTCGCAGGCTCTGCTACTGGCCTCTGTCGGCTGTTAGATGAAGTGCTGTTGTGGTGGCTCTGCCGGTATCATTATGAACTAAAACAAATACACATCGTTTGACTGATTTTCGTAACTGGGTAGAGAGAACTAGGTATCAAGTAGATCTTGATACAGGGAGTCATAGACAGAAAGTAGGTGTAGCATGGCACACTTAGTGTTGTTAAAAGCGAGCCCTGACTAGAGGCTTGACGCCTGAACCTTGAATCTAACCTCTACAGCCGGAGCTCTGAGGGCTCGATGAAGGCTCGGGAGTGAGGCTCCATCCTAACCTTATCAAGCCCTGAAGGTTCGGCAAGGTTCTCCCTCGAGCCTTGAAGGCTCGGCCTTGGAGCCCTGGGAAGGTAGAACTTTGGCAAGCACGGTTATAGTAGTATAGTAGTAGTACGACAGTGTTGCCATCACCATCTCACAGAAGAGTTTATTTTTTAGGAAAAGTTACTATTTTTACCCAATTACTGATCCATATAATTAGTTTATCAACGAAATGGTAAATTTAAATGCCAGCGAATAATTTCAATGTGGCGGAAAGAATTTAGGACGAATCTACTAAAGTATATTTCATGAAACAGCTGTTTGCCCGCCGTCCGCCATTTTTGAAATGAAAAGTAAAAGGCTTCAAAGCATGCGCCTTCTTCCGAGGCGAGCCTTCTAGGCTCGCGCCTTCTACCAAGCTGAACCTTCAAGGCTCGCGCCTTCTATCGAGTCCTGTCCAAGCCCTGAGAGCTCGAGCTTTTACGAGCCGCGCCTTCTAGCCTCAAAGGCGCGCTCTTTTACAACACTAGGCACACTGGGTAACAGCTAGTATATATATATATATATATATATATATATATATATATATATATATATATAATAATAATAATTTTAGGTCTGGACGTAATTTTTGTGAAATGAATTGCGAAAGATTGATAAGCAGCAGTTTAGCTCCCGTATATGTGGTAACTGAGTATCCCCAGGGAATCTATCAAGATTGATTCCGCAAGGATACCGAGTTTGTTGGGATCCACGCCTAGTTCTTGTAGGAAATCGCTTGTGGATTTTGGGATCGTCCCTCTCGCACCGAACCATAGGCCTTGGACAACATACTCTCTTCTTCCGAAAGTATCCTGGAATTTTTCCTCGTAGAATTGGATGCACTTAAGAGTATATAGCTATTTTTTCTTTATTCACTTCTTCAGCCTTCAGGGGATCATTCGTCTCACATCTTATTGTTGGGTCGATGATATAAGCCATCTTCGATTTCTGTTTAAAGGCAATAATATCGGCATACCTTGGCGAGCCGTCATCGTCAACACCATAAACTTCTTCAAGACAATTAAACTCTTTTTCTTCGAGGAGTGAGATGATCTTATGTTTAACGTTATGAATAACAAAGTCCACAGACGTATAGAAAAAGGTCCAAACCACTGAAATAGCTCTACAGCACAGGAATAAATACCATACGAAGGGTCAGCGGTAAAAAGCACGTAGTCACTTATTTTTGTAAATCGAGATATCGTAACAGTTCGCTTCAGAGTGATCATACGTTGAAAGTAAGCAGCAGGAACCAGACATTAGAAAGCATATTTGGACTTCACCTGTCAAAAAACTGACACCATACCGATGACAGAATGATGTTCCGTTACAGTCTGTCTTGGTGAATATCTCATTTTTCAAAAATGACATTTTTGAAACTGTTCGGGCCCACTGTTTAGAACCCGTGACCTCCTAGACGACTTTGACCGAGCCTATGACACTCCCGGGATCAAGACCTACCTATCTGCCAAATTTGATCAAAACCGGTCTAACGATGTAGATTTGTATAAGGAACCAACGGACAAACAGACAGACAAACAGCTGAATTTTATATATAGATAATCTACGTTTTTCCAGTTTCCTGAAAGATACAGCTTCCTGAACTATCCAAACAAAAAAATCTATGCGACTTCTTTAGAGAGTTGGAGTAAATAGCAGTTCCATTTGAACTATTAACTATTCTGCTCTGGTTATTTTCCTGTTTTCCCCAGAAAAGGGTTTTGCATAATCATTAGTTAGCCCTTATGCTTCGATCTTGACATCCTTAAATCCAGAAGAAAAAAAGAAAGCATCCATCCGGAATAACTACTTTCTAAAGCGCATATATTTTTGTCAAC
Organism: Gonocerus acuteangulatus; assembly: GCA_946811695.1. Classification (NCBI taxonomy): domain Eukaryota; kingdom Metazoa; phylum Arthropoda; class Insecta; order Hemiptera; family Coreidae; genus Gonocerus; species Gonocerus acuteangulatus. Next base: position 20,563,907 of record OX328130.1, read on the forward strand.
GCTTCAAAAACAAAAACAGTTTTTCTTTTTATTTTCTCCATTAATAACTATTCAACCTTTAGATACGGACAATCCTATTGACTGAAAGAAATTCTGATTGGTAAAACTATGCTCTAATAACCAAGCTGAAGCTTTAGCAGTTTTAAAGGTGCTCCATATCGTCCCTACCACGTCAAACTATCGAATAAGCAAATGGGAGCAAACTAGGAAACGAAAATATTCCATCCATTGACTTAGTAATATGTCGTAGAAGGTAGAAAAATAATGTCTCTCCACTGTTTTCTAAAACAGTGGAGAGACATTATTTTTCTACCTTCTACGAATCGAGAACTCCACAAATAACGCTGCATACATCACAGATTAGTAATATGTTTAAAAATTGTCTTATTCGATACTTTATATAAGGCATTAAAGGCTTTTCACAAGGGGTTAGAGTTTTTCGACAAGCCTTATCGTCCACAATCCAAGAGCAAAGTCTCGAATAGAGATTTTACATGTTCGATAGTTTGACATGGTAGAGACGATATCGTCGATACAAATGCGAAGTATCGAATGTGAAAATCACCACTTTCAAAAGTGAAAATACTTTTATTTTTTACTTTGCTTTTGGGCTGTCAAATAGTCGGCAGATTCAACCTTTTGACAGTGGTTACATTCCCCTTTCACTTTGTGAACTTAGATTCGAGAATTTGCCGTCCGTCTGTGCAAAAGCAATCAGTAAAGATTTAAAATGAAAAATGCGTTTTTTCACATTCGATACTTTGCATTCCTATCGACGATATGTTCTCGACTCTGACAGAATAATACATACACATTCAATTAAACAACCAAATACTGTTACACAAATTAACAAATAACGAAATTCATGACGCACATATAAAGCAAATAAGACACCGCACCACCGAAAAACTAAAAATAAAGACAAATGCATTCCAAATGGGTTAAGGAATATGCACGAATAATCTATATACACAAAAATCACGTGTCTGTCTGTTTTTCTGTTTGTTTGTTCCTTATACAAATCTACACCGTTTGACCGATTTTGACCAAACTTGGCACACAGGTAGGTCTTGATACGAGAAATCTCCTAGGCTAGGTCAAAATAGTCAAATTTCAAAATTTGGTCAAAACGTCAAAAGTTTTGTTCAAGAAAAATTGGCTACACTGAACCATTCAGATTGTGACGGCCATTTTGAATAATGTCTCAAATTTATTTGTTGATGTTCCTGATAATTAGAATAACTCGAACTCATTGATGACTTTACATCATTATATAATCATGTAATGCAGTTTATTTAAATCTTATTTCAACAGTCACTGTCTAACTAAGAAGCGCTGGCCTCTGTCGGCTGTTAGATGAAGTGCTGTTGTGCTGGCCTCTGCCGGTATCATCATGAACTAAAACAAATTCACATCGTTTGACCGATTTTCGTAACTGGGTATAGGCAACTAGGTATCAAGTAGATCTTGATACGGGGAGAGTCATGGACAGAAAGTAGGTGTAGCATGGCACACTGGGTAACAGCTAGTAGGTAATAAAATAGTCGACAACAATCCAAAAATGGCCTTTCGCACCGCCGAGAACGATGTGTATAATAATAAACTACCAATTGGAAGTGTGAAGTCTTTGCTGAGAGAAACTAGTCTTGGTTTAAATGGCAACAAAGATGGGACACAACAGAAAAAGGATCCCATCTAATGATGTTTACATGTATATAAAAAATAAGTTCAGTCTCTGACATTTCCACTATCACAACTACTAGCAGAACATGGAAATACAAATTCATACTTCCATAGATTAATATTAACAGACACTGACACATGTACAGGCGATAACCACACAATACACACATAGACTCACTTAATGCAAACAAAACTAACAGTAGAATGAATTAGCCATGGTAATGGAATAATGCAACTTTTCTGAAAGTCCCATCTACCTAACACTGGAACATGAAAAATAAAAAAACACCTTTATTTCGTGATGAGTTATTTGTTTGGGTGGCTGCTGTTAATTTGGGTTGAACCATTTTTGCTCAAGGTATTTGGGATCTTATAGGAAATTTGGATCGGTTGATGTATTTCGGAGTAATAGGGACTTGAAATTATGCAATTGTTAGTTTATCTCTTTTGAACGGGTTTTTGTATCTGTTGACCTAACGTTTTTGACTAAAACAAGGTAAGAAAATGTGAAACATTGTTATAGTGTTTCCAAGAGCGAACGTTGAGAAGGTGGGGGAAGTCGCCATGATACTGTCAGTTTCCTGCTGTGGCGCCTTAAATCCATATTCTCTTCGTGATTTTATTTTATATGTGTAGCTGTTACGCAGTGTGCCATGCTACACTTACTTTCTGCCTAAGACTCTCCCCGTATCAAAATCTACCTGTATACCCAGTTACGTCAAAATCGGTCATTTGTTTATATCTGTCTGGTTCTGTCTCGTGAAACAGCCAACAGAGGCCAGCACTAAAGCAATTCATATTACAGCCGACAGAGGCCAGCACCTGAGCCTGCGAGTAGATAGCTCTTATCAAAGAAAGGCCAGCGCTCCTTAGTTAGACAGCGACTGTTGATATAAAATTGAAATAAACTGCATTACATGATTATACAATGATGTAAAGTCATAAATGATTTATTCTAATTATCAAGAACATCAACAAATAAATTTGAGGCATTACTCAAAATGGCTGTCGATTCAAAATGGCCGTCAGAATCTGAATGGTTCAGTGTAGCCAATTTTTCTTGAACAAAACTTTTAACCTTTTGAAATTTGACTATTTTGACCTAGCCTAGGGGATTTCCCGTATCAAGACATACCTGTGTGCCAAGATTGGTAAAAATCGGTCAAACGGTGTAGATTTGTATAAGGAACAAACAGACATACGGACAAACAGACAGACACGTGATTTATATATATATATATATATATATATATATATATATATATATTTCACGAAAGATCAAACCCCACCAATAACTGCTACTATTCCTTTAATAATAGCACTAGAATCACCGAAGTTAAGCAGCGTCGGGCGTGGTCAGTACCTGAATGGGTGACCGACCACGTGCTGATAGCATTATAAAAAGGTGGTAACCTGTAGACAGCCCGGCGCTAATAGCCAAATAATTGAGGGCCGCTAAAAAAAAAAAATAAATAGCACTAGAGATATGAACGGAACCGCGCTAACATGACGCAGTTCCTGCAAGTCGGACATTTTTGATAACATGCAAGTCCTGCGACGTATAAAGCCAGATAAGGTTAAGATTGCGTTGAGATATAATTAGTTTCTTTTCAACAAAACTCTTGCGGAAAAGTCTGGCGTTTAAGTTTCTCGTCGTCGGACGAAAAGTAGCTTACTGTTACAATAATAACTTGAGAACAATATTTTCGGCTTAGTTCGGTATATAGAAACTCTCAAAAGAAGCCGTTTATCTTTCTGGCAATGATTTATGGTTTCCTATTCGTGTAAGATGCCTATTTCAGGGATACAATCAGGACTAACTATATAGCCTCGGTTAGACTTTTTCTTGTTATTTTTTGTGCAAAGCGCATCGACTTCTCGGCCATTTGCCTCGGTTATCTGCTGGTAAACATCCGCGATGAAGTATGGACTATTTTCAGCTGAATCGACAATCCCTGAAACAGTCAACTTGCTAAGAGCTGAATTCGAATCAGCCAGTCCGTGTGCTAACCTCTCTGTCATAACATAATTTGCTAGGACTGCTGAGCTGAAAAAATATACTTTTCCTTTACAAGATACATTATTATTGTTATCTCGAAGTTTTGTGACTTCATTTAAATCTTTGAATAAAAGAAAGTTGGCACGCTTGTTGGTACGGTGATTTGAATGCGAACAACACGCTACTTTAAACTCAATAAAAACTGATTATGTCTTGTTTAGAACGAGGGAAGGCTTTGAAAGGTCAGGCAAGGGAGATAGTGTTTAACATTTATTAATACTTAGTTAAAGCTAAGGCTAAAAACAATTTAAGCTATAGCCTGTTCAAACAGATGGTTTAGTTGGGTGGAAATAGGTGTGGCCTATATTCTTCGTGCAAGAAATGGGCTGTAAAAATTCTTTCTGTTATAACCTTATCACTAGGAGGTTTTAACGCGATTTCTCCCTCCCTCCACAGGAAGGAAACCCGCTTATGAGGTTGACCTCATGGCGCAAGCCGGCAATGCCGACAAGAGAATTTCATGTTTCAGATTCCATAAATCAATAATTTAACGGTTGTTAAATTTATTTACATATATATATATATATATATATATATATATATATATATATATATATACACTATTTTTCAAGCTACTTCGCTGGGAATTAAATGTGTTGTTCATTCGGCATCTGTCTCCAGCGGTCTTGCTCCTCCTGTCATCGCAATATTTCGCCGGATTCCTCTCCGGCTTCTTCAGGCAATCATTCATCCTTGCTGGTTGGTAAGGGAATGTTCCCTTACCAACCAGCAAGGATGAATGATTGCCTGAAGAAGCCGGAGAGGAATCCGGCGAAATATTGCGATGACAGGAGGAGCAAGACCGCTGAAGACAGATGCCGAATGAACAACACATATATATATATATATATATATATATATATATATATATATAAGATGGTTTTGGAGCGAAATTCGCGCTAAAAAAGTCGTTACGCGTACGTTTTCGAGTTCATATGCTTGCAGATACTCTTTTATAGGTTCCTTAACGTAAAATAACGAATGAAAAAGCGATTTAAAGCGATATTTGTAACCGTTTTCGAGGAGCATTGAAACACCCACTTTTCCAAACTAATTTTCAGTTTGGGTATTCAGACACGAATAATTCACTGGAAACTTGTTCCAGACGTTTGATATTCATATAATCTATGATAAATAAATTTTGGTTCCGTTTGGAAGTACTAGAAATAAATTATTTCATTAACAGGCATGATAAGTTTTGGTATTTTCGTAAATTTTCTAAAGTATCTCGAAAACGGTTGGGAAATTATGGTATCTATATTGTCTCAATTTGAAATCATACTAACTTACCTACAAAAATGGTTCTAATGTAATTTTTGATGGGGCGATGTCAATCCGAGTTATAAGTGCTTAAATCTTCAAAATTGTTAGTTTTGTTCATTTCAACAGGGTTTTGTCACTTTTTACCTATCATTTTAATTGGTTATTGTTCTCTTTTAGTTGCATTTAATAGTAAAATTAGTAGTTCCGCTTAGAATACTATCAATTTCCTGTTGTGGCGCCTTAAATCTTCCTTCTTTTTGAGTTGTCATTTCATATTTCTCACGAAAGATTATTTTTATTTATTTATTTATTTGTTTTCAGAGACCCGTAACGTTTGGCGATGGTCTCCTTACAGTTTATCACTATGAAAATCTGTCTCAGTCCAAAAGAAAAAGATAAATAAATAAAAAAATGAAATAAATAATTATAAAGTATAACAAAATAAATGAAACTGAAAACAACCAAATAATAGTAAATAAAGGAATAGAAAATAAATAAATATACATAGGTATCTATATTATAAGGAATATGTATAAGTACTTTAAATTAAAATGATCTCATTTAGATTTTTTTACTTTTAATGCAGATGGAGGGCAATTGGAAATTTCATTTAGAAAAAAAAAACAAAAAAAAAAAAACAAAAAAACAAAAAAAAAAAAACACAAAGGCTCAACTATACTTTACTATAAATTTTACATATTTTATTAAATTTTTGAGTATATGTTAAGTGTTTTTAAATGTTTGAGTATTGTGTTGATTATCACGAAAGATTAAAACCTACCAATAACTGCTTCTACTCCTTTGCTAATGATACTAGGGATATGAACGGAACCGCGCTAAGATGACGCAGTTCCTGCGAGTCGGACTTTTTAGTCGTTGCTTTGGCTAAGTATTGATACAAATTAGACATTATTTCCTTTTCCTGACCCCTCAAAGGGTTCCCTAGTCTTAAACGATACCTACATAATCAGTTTTTGTAATGTATCAGATATTGAGTTGTTACTTGAAATGGGAGTTTGCAAATGTCGGGAATACTTCCTTTATAATTTCGCGCATGCGGAATTGAACTTTTCCGTCTATCTGAACAGGCTATAATTGGGTTTAAGTTCAACCCTGGGATAAAAGTTAGTTTATCGAATTTCCAAAGTTTAGCAAATAACTCCATTTTTGAGAATAATGCTATAAAGGGCAGGACGAGTCTCCCCTTTAAAGTGACTATTTTTATCACTAAAATGCTCGGGGCTTAAAGTGAAGACCCAGTTTGAACAGCCTGAAAACAAACACTCTTTCCGTAAAAGCTTTATTAGTGCGAGCATCACTTTAGATTTACATACAGTAAACCTAAAACTTCATGAGTTACTGGCAGCCCTTTAATGATCTATGATATTTTAGATATAAAAAATTATCCAGTATTTTGATTTAAAAAAAAAAAAAATCCGACTCGCAGGAGCTGCGTCAACGTAACGCGGTTCCGTTCACATCCCTAGCGCCATTAGTAAAGGAATATAAGAAGTTATTGCTAGGTTTTGATCTTCCGTGAAAAATCTAAAATGACATCTCGAAGAGCAGGAAGATTTAATGTGCCACAACAGGAAACTGACAGTATTCTAAGCGGAAATAAATCCCCCCATTAAAAATTACATTTTGAAGTTTTAAGCACTTATTTCTCGAATTGACATCGCCCCATCGTAAATTACATCTGAGCCTTTTTTGTAGGGAATATAGTAAGCTTTCGAAGGGTCACCTTCCACTTAAGACGATTTCTCAACTGTTTTCGAGATATTTTAGAAAATATACAAAAATCCCAAAACTTTTCATGCCTGTTAATGAAATACTTTATTTCCAGTACTTCCTTTACTCCAAACGGAACCAATATTTACCTATCACAGATTAGATGAATATGGAAAACTAGGTGTTTCAATGTTTCTCGAAAACGGTTACAGATATTGCATTAAAGATGGTTTCATGAAGTAAAAATTACGAACGGTATGGGGGAATGAATAATTTACTTCAGGGGTAAACCCCACATTCCTATTGTACTGATTTAATTTAGTTTTTAACCCGTCCTTTATTTTAGATTAGCACGACTTAAGGTGAGTATCGTTGTGTCACCGTACCAAGATGGGCAAGAGCTGTAACGGGGGACCTAGAGAGGCACAAGAAGAGGTCCAAATGAAAGGCAGGTCACATCCAAAAGACGTACAGGCTTGAGCCGTGAGGGTACAGTAGTGGTTCGGCTTCGACTGCCTGATCCTCTCGGAGTCAACGGTCTTAAGCGGACCGTAAGGGAGACTGCCAGCAGGGTAAGAGGTAGGGAAGTGCCCGGTAGAAGGGGTAGGACGCCGTTATACGGTGTCATTTCCGATGTTAAGAAATATCGACCGTAAGGGGCACAATAATAATTTATGACAAGAGTAAACCCCTCCATTTTGAGTGGAGTTTGCTGGATATGAAACTCATACGGTCTTCGTCGGAGATCGGAATCGTCCGATCCATCAAAGATACAGTTTACAGTTACACATACTTGCTCGTAAATATAAATATATATATATATATATATATATATATATATATATATATATATGTTAGGGGAGAAAGAGAGTATGTAAATGTAAACAAACAGCCGAGCCTATATAAGGCCCAGCAGGATTAATACAGCCAGTTACTATCTGAAGCTTGTAGTGATTAGACCCGTGTCCTTGTGTATTATACTTTTTAAAAACATCGTCTAGTTCGGACCGGACATAAGTTATATATATATATATATATATATATATATATATATATATATATATATATATATATATCAATTTAAGAGTCAAGAGGTATTGGTTTACCATAGATAAGGTTGTTGTGATAAGATTATAGTAGAGCAAAACATTAGATGAAATAGCGTTGCTCATGATAAGAAAGGCAGTACCCCAATAAATAAGGTTTAAGGGATTTGACTGTAAGCTCTGTAAGATTTCCTGAAGTACTTTATGCTCGTGTTTTCCAGCAGGTATCTTAAAACAGCCATAAGTGTTATTTTCTCATGCATTCTCTTTTTCTAGAGGTAGGACTGCTAGAGTATTCTTTTAGTACTTGAAAGGGTCCACTAATTCTGGTTAGAGTTTCTTAAGAAAAATTCACCTCTTCCTCTCAAAATTTTCTCTAAATATTCGGAGAGCAGGTAACGGACTTCTCATGAAGTGTTTTAAACATTTTGAAAAATTTTGCTATATTGCACCTCTAGAAAGTAAATATGTGTTGGCTTGACTTACCGTGGAACACCAGGTGCTGCGCCCAGGGGAAAGGTGCTAAAAAATATTGCCCAAAAGTAGTGTTTTATTCAGAAGCCAACACCATCATCAATGTAAATAAGTTGCAAATTAAGGCAATATCACAATGAATAATAAATAAGGCAGGCACTATAAAACAACTCTTCCCAGACAAAGTTGTTCTAAATTTTATTAGCTTTTATTTAAAAAAAAAAATTCTTTGAAATCAGTTAAGATTTAGAGACTGTAGTCTTTTTGTGCGCGGTGCTACAGTAGAGAATCGGACCATACTGTATGTGAACTTTTTTGTTCCTTTTAAGGTCTGCTATTCGTTCCCGAAATATGATTACACATTTACGAGACACCCTTTACATATGTATGTGTGTGTGTGTGCGTATTTTTGTATGTAATTTATGCCTAATTTACCCTCTGTTACGAAAATGATTAATGATTTGATTAAGATAATTATCACAATGTATGAAGGGTTCATTAATAAATGTAAATAGGACTCGTCAATTATTGTATATAGCTGTTACCTGGCGTGCCATGCTACCATCTACTTTCTGCATCATGAAATTTGAAACCAAATAAGTAATATTAAAATCTAATAACACAAATCTGTAACTCTTCGGGTTCACCGTTTCGAATCCGTAACCTCCGAACTGTGAGTGGTTGCCGATTTTAAAGTAGCCTATAACATCCCCAGGATCAAGACATACATGAGTACCATGTTTGGTCAAAATCGGTCAAACGGTGTGGATTTTTATAAGGAACAAACATACAGACAACCAGCTGATAGACATTTTTGACCTAGCCTAAGAGACTTCCCGGATCATGACCTACCTGTGTGCCAAGTTTGGTTAAAATCGGTCAAACGGTGTGGATTTCTATAAGGAACAAAGAAGCAAACTGATAAACAGGCAGACAAGTGATATATATATATATATATATATATATATATATATATATATATATATATATATATATGAAGTCCATGTAAAATAATATAATACTCCGAACTTTCAGATAAAAAAGTCCGACTCGTAGGAACTGCATCATCTTATCGCGGTTCCGTTCCCTAGTCTCGTTTGGAAAGATTAAAATAGAAACAGTTATTATTTTGTTTCCACCTTCCTAGAAAGGTCTTGATTTATGATCTTACCTGGATGGGTCGGCCAACCCCAGAAAGGCCCACCCATCTAGGCAGTTGAAAAAGTCACAAGGTCTTCGAATCTCTCTCTATATTTCTAACAATAAATTGTTTTTCTATTTTACTTAACCTGTTTTATTGTCAAATACATTATCCAACTATAAGCAATTAAAAAATAACAAGGAATAAAAACAGACAAAAAGAACCGTTCGAATAAACGAAATCAATTACTTCAAAGTTTAAGCACTCATTTCTCCGATTGACATCGCCTAATCAAAACTTTCTTCAGGACCTTTTTTGTAGAGCATTTAGTAAGCCTTCGAATGGTAACCTTTCGTTTACCAAGATTCTCAACCGTTTTCGAGATATTAAGGATGTATACAAAGTTCCCAAAGCTTTTCATGTCTGTTAATAAAATATTTTATTCTAACCCTTCCTTAACTCCAAACGTAACCAAAATTTCAACATGATGAAATTCAAACATGCAGAACATGTTTCAACTGAATCCCATGATACTAAGTACCCAAACCAAAAGCGTTATTCAACAAATATTTTTCCAATTTTCTCGAAAACGGTTAAAGTTATCGCCTTAAAAATGGTTCCATTCGTTTTACTAGTCCAAGAAGCCTATAAAACGAGTACTTACAAGCATATGATGTAAGCGTAAATATTTTTTTCGCGCGAATTTCGCTCCAAAAACCATGTTCCGGTGGACAGATTCTGCTAGTTAACGAACATGGCCTTTCAAATTAAACGAAAGATTTTTGTACCAGATTTCATCCATTATTCGGACCATTATTCGCTGACCTATGCCGCGAACAGACAAATATATATATATATATATATATATATATATATATATATATATATATACAGATATATCTATATACAAATTTGAACCACCATCATTTTCGGGGTTCTGAAACGCAAAATTTTCTACTCTACACTTCTGGATTGTGTCATGAGATCAACCTTATAAGCGGGGTTCCTCCGTATGGAGAGAGGGAGGAACCGCGCTAAAAAGTAAATTATGGACAGCCGTTATCCACGGAATGGGCTACGAAGTAACCAATAGACCGGAAAAGGTAGTCTGGTCAGCACAATATATATAATGACCTAGGTAAAGAAGATACATTAGAACCACCGCCAAGGGAACCCATTTTCATTTCACCAGTATTTCTATGTGTGCGTGTTCCTTTTCCTCTTCGTCGGATATTTAGTAATAATGAACAACTTGAAAAGATAAAGATATGAATGCATCATATGTATATTTGTTATTATTTGAAATCATTTTAGTTTTTCGTTCTAGATTAAAAATTTCAGCCAGCAGACTATCGTCCGTGAAAAAAGATGGTTTCAGTTCGTCAGACACAGCGCCAACATTTTTTTACCAAAGAATTGAGAATTATTTATTTATGGATACTTTAAAATCCTTTTTAAAACGTTTGATAAAAAGAATTGAAAAATATTGATTTATCAATAAGGAGGCTGTACCGTATAAAATGTCAGTTTTGGACTTGCCGATTTCCTTCAAATGTCTTGAAATTGTCGTGGCTCCTACTCTTTGGCATATTCCCTAGTGCTTTTTGAGGGACAAGCTTCAACCCTTTCTTTCAGGTGGTCAATGTCAAGTTTGGTTTCTGGCCTTCCTCGCTCCTCGTTTTCAAGGTCAAAATTTCCACTTCGAAACCTGGAAAACCACCGGTAAACAGTTCGTTCATTCACCGTTCCCTCCCCGAACGCCGTGTTAATGTTCATACACGCCTCAGCAGCGCTATGACCGAGCTTAAATTCATAACGAAAAATAATACGGATTTCCGTTGAAGTCATAATTTAAGTTTTATTTTTTTCTCAGAGGATCGTTCTCACAACACAGTACGCAAGTTACTGATTAAATAATGGGAATAAAAGAGCTTTAATTCTATATGAATAACAATGATGTTTGTAAATAATGAAATAAAAAAGGGAAAGGATTAAATCGCAATGTAAACAAAACTGACATTTCATACGGTACAGCCTGATATTTGTTATTTATAAATTCAAGAAAATGACTTGAATTTTGATCCGCCAAGGTGGTATTACCCCTTAAAATGTTCTTGAAGGAGCATGGATATATTTGATCTTGATGTTGTTGCCTTCAATAGCAAGTGGTTTGACCTCTAGATTGTACTACCAAAGCGACTCAAACATTATTCTATTGTCCCCGCAATAAAACTCAACCACCGATGAAGGTTTCAACACTGACAGTTTATCATTATCACACACCATTTAGGTCATCACCGCCCTGAACTGTAATGTTAGAGAGTCGTGTATAGTGTATACTGCTTCAGGGTGTTTACTACTTTTGTGAAATCCAATTTCATGGCTTTTTCGTGACCATTTCAAGACATAAAGTGCAAATTTCATGCGAGCCGTGGGATGAGAAAATTCCCAAATGAGAAAATTCGCTTTTTGGCTATTTTTAAGTGGTCAAAAATAGCCAAAAAGCGCTCAAAACTTAATTTTTTGAAGTATTTTCTCCGAACCCATTCGCCTTAAATATATGTTAAATAGCTCGTGAGAGTGCCATTTCTTGAGTTTTAGGCCCCCACCGTGGATTGCAGGATGGTAGTTAATCATTGAAGTACTAGAAACAAAGAAAATTTCCAAAATCCTCATTTACCAAAATCGTTCCTTCAACTATACCGATAAGGTTGACGCATATTTCTCTTGTTTTAATAAGATGTTCGAAGGGCAAAAAAAATATTTTTCGAATCGCCTTCATGGACGGGGATACTGAAAAAGTAAAACAATTACACGTATCAAATTTCGTTTTGTCATATAGCTTTTGCGTCTCTCTAATTACGTGCTTAAATATTCTGTGGGGATGTATAGAAAGACCCCAGACTGAAATTAGCTGCATAAGTCTGCCTACTTCGGTGCTAGAGGTGAACGAACTCGGTTAATAACTAACAGACAGACGCGCGTTATCTCTATGTAAACATTGGAATCAAATCGAAAATGGATTTTTGCAGTACTCAAGTCAGTGTTGACTGCAAAAAATATCTGAACTGATCCGAGTGAAAAAACGTGTCCTAGTTGAAATATTGTTGAATTCAAACGACAAAAGTGTACTTTCGGTATGCGAGTATTTGACAGATCAATTTCCAATAGCCGATGAGCATATTTCGTTACTCCTACGGAAATTATCCCAAACTGTTGTGCTGAAATTTTAAAAAAAAGTTGGCTGAGATAGGAGCAGATGTATTTTTTATTTTTTTAATTGGTTTTGACCCCCTGAGCCCAGCCGAGTGCAGTTCAGAGGCGGGGCGACCACACAAAAATTTGTCATGTGAGTGACTTACCTTCATTGTACTGTAGACTGGTAAGTGTGCAAAATTTCAGGTTTCTAAATCAACAATATCAAATTTTATTGAGTTTTGAGAGCTTTTTGACCACTGTGCGCCGGTGGGGATCGAACCCACCATCTCCCACTTATGAATCTAAGGTGCTAGCCACTAGACCACGGGAGACCCCCTTCTATTTATTGTTCACTATTTGAGTATTTTAAAGTCCAATACCTTAACTCTGCTATTAATTTCTGAAAAGGCCGCTTTTGAGGGTAATTTTTTTAGCAAAGGGGATGTATATCGAAGTTGATTTTTGGCATGATAATAAACCTAGCTAAGTAGCATGTATTAAAAGTACTTTTAACCCTGATATTTGTTCCCTTATTTTTTTATACATATTTAAATTTCACATTTTTGCAATTCTTGACAGCTTTAGGCTTTATCTCTAGTGGTGGACTTGATAAAAATCTAATTTGTTTGTATGTTATACGAAGTGGTAACATAAAACTACTGTAAAAATTTCAGTTTGTATATTTAAGTACATTTATATCTATGAATTTTTGAAAATGGTCCTTTTTGCGCCTATTTAGCAAGGGAGGTGGGGAAATACGGCGATAATGTTTTTCCTCATTCCCATTTTATTTTAAAAAAACTTAAGTATCGTTCGTTTAAGAATCGGACATACTTTACTCACACAATCGTTCGTTTAAGAATCGGACATACTTTAATCACACACTCGTTTTTAATGACTAATACTGAAAAACCTACTTGCAGGCAGTGTAACTTACCTCTAACAGTTAAACACATATTGACAGAATGTAGAAGACGTGATTACTTACAAATACCGCACGACATGACTGAACTATTGAAACAGGGTAGCCAATCGATAAACACTATTTTTCAACATCTAAAACACACACAGCTATACAAGAAGATTTAATTTTAGACTCTAAAGTTACTTCTGATATTTGGTAGCATTGGTGAAAAGATAATTTTCATTATAATTATTTGTAATTTTAAATTAATTTTATTTTCACTTAATCGTGATTTATATGCGTGAGTGTATGAATACGTATGTATGTACATGCGTATGACATGAATTACACATAGTGTATAAAAGCAATGTATATGCACGTGTTGTGCACTTGCATATACATCTGTAATGTATATAGTAATGTTTTAATATATATATACATGTATATAATATATATATTTATATGTATATATATATATATATATATGTATATATATATATATATATTATAGTGTGAATACTTATAACTGTTATATTAATTTGTAAAATACTTTCATTGTAAATTAATGTTTTTACTTTATATGAAATATCAATAAGAAATTGTAACAACTGTTTAATTATAAAAACACATTTGTAATTATCGACCGAATCATCTGCGTTATGAGAGTATTGATAATAAATAAAATAAAAAAAAATAAATATAAAAAACTTAACTAGAGAAACTCCAGGTCATCGCATTGGAACCTGGAGCCGGGCTATCGCGATATTTTGGAGCCATACATTTATTGTAGTGGTTGTCACGATCAGAGGTTTGCTTAGCTAACAAAGCTCCTACGGGAAGGACATCAGAGTATATAAATTATTTTGGAGCCATACATTTATTGCAGCGGTTGTCTCGATCAGAGGTTTGTTTAGCTAACAAAGCTCCTACGGAAAGGACATCAGAGCATATAAATTATTTAGGAGCCATACATTTATTGTAGTGGTTGTCACGATCAGAGGTTTGCTTAGCTAACAAAGCTCCTACGGGAAGGACATCAGAGTATATAAATTATTTTGGAGCCATACATTTATTGCAGCGGTTGTCTCGATCAGAGGTTTGTTTAGCTAACAAAGCTCCTACGGAAAGGACATCAGAGCATATAAATTATTTTGGAGCCATACATTTATTGTAGCGGTTGTCTCGATCAGAGGTTTGTTTAGCTAACAAAGCTCCTACGGGAAGGACATCAGAGTATATAAATTATTTTGGAGCCATACATTTATTGTAGCGGTTGTCTCGATCAGAGGTTTGTTTAGCTAACACAGCTCCTCCGGGAAGGACATCAGAGTATAGAAATTATTTTGGAGCCATACATTTACTGTAGCGGTTGTCTAGATCAGAGGTTTGCTTAGCTACCACAGCTCCTACGGAAAGGACATCAGAGCATATAAATTATTTTGGAGCCATACATTTATTGTAGCGGTTGTCTCGATCAGAGGTTTGTTTAGCTAACACAGCTCCTACGGGAAGGACATCAGAGTATAGAAATTATTTAGGAGCCATACATTTATTGTAGCGGTTGTCTCGATCAGAGGTTTGTTTAGCTAACACAGCTCCTACGGGAAGGACATCAGAGTATAGAAATTATTTTGGAGCCATACATTTATTGTAGCGGTTGTCTCGATCAGAGGTTTGTTTAGCTAACACAGCTCCTACAGGAAGGACATCAGAGTATAAAAATTATTTTGGAGCCATACATTTATTGTAGCGGTTGTCTCGATCAGAGGTTTGTTTAGCTAACACAGCTCCTACGGGAAGGACATCAGAGTATAGAAATTATTTTGGAGCCATACATTTATTGCAGCGGTTGTCTCGATCAGAGGTTTGTTTAGCTAACAAAGCTCCTAAGGGAAGGACATCAGAGTATATAAATTATTTTGGAGCCATACATTAATTGTAGAGGTTGTCTCGATCAGAGGTTTGCTTTGCTAACACAGCTCCTACGGGAAGGACATCAGAGTATAGAAATTATTTAGGAGCCATACATTTATTGTAGCGGTTGTCTTGGTCAGAGGTTTGTTTAGCTAACACAGCTCCTACGGGAAGGACATCAGAGTATAGAAATTATTTTGGAGCCATACATTTATTGTAGCGGTTGTCTCGATCAGAGGTTTGTTTAGCTAACACAGCTCCTACAGGAAGGACATCAGAGTATAGAAATTATTTTGGAGCCATACATTTATTGTAGCGGTTGTCTCGATCAGAGGTTTGTTTAGCTAACACAGCTCCTACGGGAAGGACATCAGAGTATAGAAATTATTTTGGAGCCATACATTTATTGTAGCGGTTGTCTCGATCAGAGGTTTGTTTAGCTAACAAAGCTCCTACGGGAAGGACATCAGAGTATATAAATTATTTTGGAGCCATACATTTACTGTAGCGGTTGTCTTGGTCAGAGGTTTGTTTAGCTAACACAGCTCCTACGGGAAGGACATCAGAGTATAGAAATTATTTAGGAGCCATACATTTAATGTAGCGGTTGTCTCGACCAGAGGTTTGTTTAGCTAACACAGCTCCTACAGGAAGGACATCAGAGTATAGAAATTATTTTGGAGCCATACATTTATTGTAGCGGTTGTCTTGATCAGAGGTTTGTTTAGCTAACACAGCTCCTACGGGAAGGACATCAGAGTATAGAAATTATTTTGGAGCCATACATTAATTGCAGCGGTTGTCTTGATCAGAGGTTTGTTTAGCTAACACAGCTCCTACGGGAAGGACATCAGAGTATAGAAATTATTTTGGAGCCATACATTTATTGCAGCGGTTGTCTTGATCAGAGGTTTGCTTAGCTAACACAGCTCCTACGTGAAGGACATCAGAGTATAGAAATTATTTAGGAGCCATACATTTATTGCAGCGGTTGTCTTGATCAGAGGTTTGTTTAGCTAACACAGCTCCTACGGGAAGTACATCAGAGTATAGAAATTATTTAGGAGCCATACATTTATTGTAGCGGTTGTCTAGATCAGAGGTTTGCTTAGCTACCACAGCTCCTACGGGAAGGACATCAGAGTATAGAAATTATTTTGGAGCCATACATTTATTGTAGCGGTTGTCTCGATCAGAGGTTTGTTTAGCTAACACAGCTCCTACGGGAAGGACATCAGAGTATAGAAATTATTTTGGAGCCATACATTTAATGTAGCGGTTGTCTCGATCAGAGGTTTGTTTAGCTAACACAGCTCCTACAGGAAGGACATCAGAGTATAGAAATTATTTTGGAGCCATACATTTATTGCAGCGGTTGTCTTGATCAGAGGTTTGCTTAGCTAACACAGCTCCTACGTGAAGGACATCAGAGTATAGAAATTATTTAGGAGCCATACATTTATTGCAGCGGTTGTCTTGATCAGAGGTTTGTTTAGCTAACACAGCTCCTACGGGAAGTACATCAGAGTATAGAAATTATTTAGGAGCCATACATTTATTGTAGCGGTTGTCTCGATCAGAGGTTTGCTTAGCTAACACATCTCCTACGGGAAGGACATCAGAGTATAGAAATTATATTGTACACATTCAATTCGAATACATGCACCTTTTCCCATATTTACAGGTGATATGAGATATTCAATCATAAATTCTTGGAGGAAAGGTAAATACGAAACTCTTTATTGACCTACTGACCCGACGCCGAGTAAATATTCCCTTTACATTCTCTCGAAATAAATCACTTCTATTTTGATTCCTTCTCCCTGCAATAAATATAGGATCCATCAAAATTTAATTTCTCTTCTACCATTGGAGTATGCAAGGGTATTTTTAGTGATTTTACCTTTAAATATTTATCCTTGCCGTATGGAGCTAATTTATTTTCGTCACAGTTGAGTTTTGGCTAGATAGAACTCAATACCTCCAGAATCTGAGTATTGTAAGTATATGTTTGCGCCACGTCGTAAAAGAATGTTATTGAAATAACTGATACTAATAAAATAATGATAACACGTTTAGCTGTTTTAAATGTTTTGGTATTAGCGCGGTTCCTCCCTCCCTCTATAGGGAGGAACTCCGCTTATAAGGTTGACCTGATGACGCATTCCGGAAGTGCCGACTAGAAAATTTTGCGTTTCAGAACCCCTAGATACCGAAAATAAAGGTGGTTCCAATATATATATATATATATATATATATATTGTATATATTTGTCTGTTCGGGCTCTGGCCACCTCAAAAATGATCCGATTTTCATGAAATTCGGTACATAAATCTTCGCGTGAAAAAGATCGTTGCGCTTAATTCATATGGTTGCAAGTACTCGTTTTATAGACTTCTTGGCCTAGGAAAATGAATGAAACCATTTTTAAGGCGATAGCTTTAACCTTTTTCGAGAAAAGTGGCTAAATATTTATTGAAATTCGTTTTTGGTTTGGGTACTTAGAATCATGGGATTCAGTTAAAAAAAAAAAAAAAAAAAAAAACTGCATGTTTGAAATTCATATCAACAAATATGATTAAATTTTGGTTACGTTTGGAGTTAAGGAAGGATTGGAATAAAATATTTTATTAATAGACATGAAAAGTTTTGGGGACTTCGTATATTTTCCTTAATATCTCAAAAACAGCTTGGAATCTTCATAAGCGGATCGTTACCATTCGAAAGCTTACCAAATGCTCTACAAAAAAGATACTAAAGCAATTTTCGATTAGGGATATGAACGGATCCGCGCTAAGATGATGCAGTTCCTGCGAGTCGAATTTTTTTTTTAGAACAGCCCTATCAGTGCTTTTCTAGTAACTGTTGTCATAATGATATACATTCATAGCTACAATATGACAGAAATAGCTAGACATTTATGCCAAGGATATGTATACGACAGTTCTGGATTTGTTCAAATTTGCGATAAATGAACGGCCCGTTTACACACATACATTTGTGTCCTGTGTCGTACATAATCAGTGTTTACATCTGTTGGTATAGAAGTGTCGACAATACAGCTAGTAGCCAAGATATTTATCTCTGAAATTAAATTCTTCTCTTTATAACAGTGTTTACACCTTGTGGTATAGAAGTGTCGACACTTATAGCTTGTCATAGAAATCTCAGAAAGAAATTGTTCGCAGTTTACATTTGTCACAATTACTGTCTGACATAAATATCCTGCAATAACTATCAGATGTAAACGCAGCCTTAGATTTCTCTCGGATAAAAGTCACCAACACTGTATTCATAAATACAAATTCGCCCTGCCTATTGATTGATCTCAAAGTAAAAATTCCAAAAAGGCTATTGACACATCAAGGAACGGAGCTGCTAAATGCACGCCGGTTCGATGGAATGAAAACAAGTCTGCATATACAGTTTGGTTTGACTTGTGCCAGATGGCCGACATCAAAGGACAGCCCGAAGAAGATGTAAACAACTTATTCCGTCACAAATATCGCTCAATTTATTCATATCAAGGCTTGCTACTTCCAAGGAACTGCTCCATCTTAGGTCGTTTAGATAGGCCTCATTTTGAAACATTATAAGAGGAACTATTATTATTTTATAAATTACCAGGAGTAAGAAATGTTGGCTAAGAAAAATGAAACTTTAAGAAATACGAGCAAAAGCATATTTTTTTCTCTTTTCACCCGTAGGGAAGAAGTCCGCTTATAAGGTAGACATGACGGTCATGAGGCAATCCGAAAGTTCAGACTAGAATATCGAAAACAAAAGAAGAAGAAATTCCGTCACTCAGGAGCTGCATAACTAAGTACATTCCTCAGATGATGAGTAGTGTACACTCTATTCACTAATGAAACGATTTAGTTTATTTTTGAAACATGTCTTTCTCTTTAGATACCGACGACGTAACGACGTATACCGTATTATGTTAGAATACACGAGAATGAACGATCGCTATGAGCAAAGTAGCAATATGGGTACGGAGTAACCGGAATAATTCTATTCCAACAATTATTATTCTCTACCTGGCAGAAGGGTCGTTTTCCAGAATTCATTGGGACATGAACAACATTGTTGCTAAAAATTTTAAAAACAAGTAGACCGAGAGCTGGCAACGCACTTTTCATGAAGTGTTTTATGCACCCTGAAATTTTGCTATAATGTACCTCTGAGGTAAATATGTGTTTCCAGGACATACCTAGGAACACCTGGTACCATAGGAGAAAGGTGCAAAACAATATTGCCCAAAAGTTATGTTTTATTCAGAAGCCAACTATTATTAATGAAGAAAATGGCAAATTAAGGCAATTTTCAAATTAATAATAAATAAGGCAGGCACTTTAAAGGGGGTTAAAATGATAATAATAACAAAAAACTAAGTACCTAGTTTTTATTTTTAATATTAAATGAAGTGTTTTATTCACGCTGCGATTTAAACAGAGTCTTCAGTAAACATATTTGAAAATAATTACAAAAGGCAGACACTTTTGTGGGGTATAATTATCAGGAAACATAAAAATAAATGTTGCCTATGATAGACTGCAATACACTGCGCGTAACTGTAAGAGTGAATGACAGCACCGCACAGTTGTGGTTATTCTCTGCGCTCTCATTGGTTCTTGCTCATGTGATCTTGTACAGTTATTCCGGTTTAAATGGCAGCGCGAATAAAACTCCATTTAATATTAGAATAAAAACAATTAATTTTTTTTTTTTTTTTTTTTTTAACGTGTTATGCCCTTAAAAGTTTCTGCCACATTTATTATTCCTTGTAAAATTGTCTTAATTTTACATTAAATATAGTTGGCTTCTGAATAAAACTCTATTTTTGGGAATTATTTTTTTGTACCTTTCCCCTATGCGCAGTACCTGGTGTTCCAAGGTATGTCCAGGAAACACATATCAGTCCAGGCAACGAATGCTTGAAAACAGTTATAGGTGGAAATTTTTGGAACACAATTTTTGACTTCGTAACTTTGTTTGGGCTGGATAGGAGGTGAACATATCAAAAGTCCTCGCCCCTAGCCTTTAAGCCGGGGGGAGGGGGGGGGTTTAAAAGGTACCATTTTTCGGGGTTTCACTTATATCTCGGAAACCCTGCGTCGTAGCGACATGACTATTCTATATCAAATGAAAGCTGATTAATAATAATAATCAGCTTTCATTTGTTATAGAATGGTCATGTCGCTAGGACGCAGGGTTTCCAAAATATAAGTGAAACCCCGAAAAATGGGACCTTCTAAACCCCCCCTCCCCCCGGCTTAAAGGCTAGGGGCGAGGACTTTTGATATGTTCACCTCCTATCCAGCCCAAACAAAGTTACGAAGTCAAAAATTGTGTTCCAAAAATTTCCATCTATAACTGTTCGTTGCCTGGACTGTATATTCCTTCTTATATATCCAATATGTACATTATAGCAAAATTTCAAGATGCATAAAACACTTCATGAAAAGTGCGTTGCTGGCTCTCGGACTAAAGGTTTATAGGGTGGTCTTAATGACACTAGCAGTCAAACACTTAAATAAAAATAGAGGAAAAAAAACTGGGTTTACATCAAACTAGGCTTTGACTCATTGTAATAGGAATTTATTTGGTATTAAATGCTGGAAATACAGCTTGGTATACCATTTCGAAGCTCCATGAAACAGACATGTTTATCCTTAATTTGGACTTCAGATAACAATTTAACAACGTTATGTTAAACCTAAGAAAGAAATAAGCTAAGCATGAAATTGGAGTTAGATCGTTCTTTTAAAAAAACTGTGCTTCGCCCAAAAAATCATAAACATTCGACAGCAAATTTATCTAGGAGCACTATTCAAAAAACAGAGTGAAAAAAATCCTTCATTTGGAGTCGTGGCACCAAAATGAGTGGCAAAAGGTGCGTATTTTTGGAATTCTCGAAAATGTCGAATATCTCGAAAATCGAAGGACTTTTACTTATCATAAAACATATTTTTCTAAACTGCCACAACGTCTTCTACCCGCAGGTACCATATCCACTCTTTGCGCCAAACCGTGGATGTATATATATTCATAGACATTCTGTGATCAGTGGAACTGCATAGCAGTCGGAAAATGCTAAAAGTTAAAATTTCATTGGAGTTAGATCGTTTATAAACTATATTCATTTCAGGCTTTCCAAATGACATTCATGATGACGCAGTTCCTGCAAGTCCGACTTTTCAACAGTTGTTGAGGGAATTGGAAAAATTGTGGCTCCAGGTACTCCTGAGGGTCGGAATTTAATGTCTTACTATTATATATTTTCTGTAAACATTATCAGTGCATAAATTACCGGTAATTGGATTTGAAAAGAGTGTATTTCTGTGTGAGTAAGAAGCGACGGCGTGATTTTCCTCATGCCGGCTAACATCAATATTTAATGCTTGACCCTTGAGGCTTGAGGTCTACCACATAACAGGCATGTGCTTCGAACTAGATTCCATCATCCAACCGCTGGTAGCACAAGTATATAATCTCAGCCGATGGGTCGGATATTCCATGAACCTTTATAATAACATCACGTCAATATATTTTTCGGACTCGGAGGGCTTCAAATGCTACAAAAACTTTCAAAACGAAGATACGTTTTCTTTAACAACCTTTTTTTAGGGTAATTTTGTGGCATAAGGGGACGTATATCAAAGTTGATTTTAGGCATGATAATAAACCTAGCTAATTAGCTTTTATTAAAAGTATTCTTAACCCTGATATTTGTTCCCTTATTTTTTTTAATGAATTTTTGCACTTTTTGATAACTTTAGGCTTTAATATCTCTGGTGGGGGACTGGATAAAAATCTAATTTCTTTATATGTTATACGTAATTGTAAAATAAAACTACTGTAAAAATTTTAACTTGTATATTTGAGCACTTTCATATCTATGAATTTTTGAAAATTGTCTTTTTTGCGCCTATTTAGAATGCGTAAACTTGAATAATTCATTAAAATTTTATTATTTATGAACTTTTTACTTTTAATAACTCTTTTTAAGTTGGTTTAAAACTTCTTATCTATGTCCAGTACAACACATCATATTGCAGTTCTATTTATAATTAGAATCTAGGCCTATTATTTTTAAAATTTTATTATTTTGTTTATTCAAAAAAATACTTAATATTATAAAGACAAACAAAAAAGGTATAGTATGATAAAGAGGTTCAAGTCAATTAAAAAAAAAAACTCCCATTGCAAGAACTCAATAAAAAGTTGGAGACTGTAGCTTTCATATCGTTACCAATGTTTATAAGTTACCAAATCTCCAGACCAGCTACAAAAACTCAAAAGTCATCATTTTGTGTCAAAAGTTCAAACTAAAGCTTTGAAAACCATTAAACATGAAAGCTACTGTTGCTAACTTGTTGATTTCTTGGCAGTGGGAGTTTTTTTTTTTTTTTCAAACTGACTTGAACCTCCTTATCACACTATAAATTTCTATTTGTCCTTATAATATTTTTTCTAAAATGCTCAAGCAACCACCTTTGGACCACTTGATATGGATTAAGCCAACTTTTTCCATGAGAACTAACGTTTTAGTAGCATACAGGCATTCTGTCTAAATTACTGGTTATTTTATAACTAACCTTACGAAGAGAAAGGAAACACGCTTAAAAAGGCATCGTGTAACCTATATTACCGCGCAAACTCTGAGAAGCCCACAGAAGCCCTATACTTACCGCAGATTTTTTTATCGAGAAACTAGCTGCGCGGTTAGGGTATTAGTTTTCTAGTTGTGCTTTACACTAGAGTGTCCAATTACCAATAAGAGGAATCTCGTTTCAAAAAAAAAAAAATATATATTATCATATCCAACGATAAACATCCGTGTGATCTAAAAAAAAAAAAAGTCCGACTTGCAGGAACTGCGTCATCTTAGTACATGTCGATAACCCACTTATTCCTGGTGTCATTTAGAATGCCTGGAATAATTTAGTTAATATTTTGAGAAAAAAGCAATTCATCCATTTCAGTGAATTCTTGAAGAAAGGTTAGATTTCAGGCCCCAATAACCAGAGATGGGCATAACTTTATTTATAAATAAAAATACGAATTTATTCTTACTTCACTTATTTGTAAATACGAATGTAGATAAATTCGTGTTAATGTAAATTTATTTTGAAGGTTTTTGATCATTGAGGTTCGGTGTTTCGATTGAATAAAAACTACATTATATAGTCAAAATGCGTTTATTTATGCTTGATATACAAGCCTTCTTTACGGCTGTAAAGCTAATATTGCAATGGTAAATACTAATGACACTATAGACAAATATATATATATATATATATATATATATATATATATATATATATATATATGTATCCAAATTAATGTTAACTCATTAATCTATCGAGCATGGATAGTGTAAAGTTCCTACGATTTCACCAAGGTAGAGGATAAACGTTCACGGGACATGTTAACAACACTGTTAACAAGGCAATAAAGGAAATGTTTATTATGTATTTCTACTTCAATAGACAATCCACACATTTCAAGCAGAACAAAACTCTGATTTATGTAGGCCAATATTAACATATGCTTGTCCAGTCTGGAGCAACACATCAAATACAAATTATAAAAGTCCGTCACGCAGGAGCTGCATAACTAAGCACTTTCCTCAGAATTTTTGTAGTGTAGACTACATTACTGAATAATTTCCTGTAACCTATATAAATAAAATAAAAACGTGAATAGTTCTGCTCATTTACATTTCTTATGAGGACTGTTCAATTATTAATTTTGTAAATAATTTGCTTCCAGAGTTATGTTTATACATGGTATTACACTACTTAATAAATACACAAACACTTCATATTCCGTACTGTCGCAGGAACAGGATACAGTGGAAGATAGCGCTCCTCGTGGCAGCTTTGCGAACCTACGTCTGGCCGGCTAATTGTAATGAAACAGAGTTTAAAGTAAACCCCCCTTTCCGATAGGCCGATTTACTTCATTTTTACAACACTTCTTTCTCATGAGATACCCACGACGTATACCGCGTTTCGTTACAATACAGCAGAAATTACGACCGGTATGAGTATATTAGTACTTTAGGTCCGGAGTAACCCCCCCCCCTCCAAATAACCCGATTTAGTTTATCTTTACAACCCATTTTTCTCTGTTGATTACCACCATGAATATCAAGTTTCGTTGAAATGTAACAAAAATTACGGCTGGCAGTGACCAATTGGTACTGTGGGTCCGGAGTAAACCCCCCCCCCCCTTCTAATAAACCGATTTAGTTTATTTTTACAACGTATTTCTCTCTTTAGATCAAAATAACGAATACCGAGTTTCGATGAAATATAACAAAAACTACGGCTTACGGTTGAAGACATTTTTCAAAAATTCTGTAATGAGTGCAACCTCAATAGCTACTTTCCTTCGGAGGAAAGTGCTAAAAAATACAAATAATTAAAAATAGATGCCTCCGAATAATAACTGACCAGCCAATTTATACAAAAACGACAAAACTTCGTTCTCTAGCTATTATTGTAAGTATAAAACGTTCATTCACAAAAAAAAAACTGGTGGCACAAAAAAATTGGTATTTTCCAAAGACGTCATACATAAATTTGTATGTATTTGGACAAACTGAATCCGAATCAGGAGTCCGTTTCACCCCATCACGTCAGGTTTAAGAGCATTTGAAGGTCGAATTTCGTACGACATCGTTAAAGAAGAAATATCTAGAGCTTCCATGGTTTTGAAGGTCGCTGAATTCGAATCCGAGGTCTGTTTCACCCCATCGACACAAAATCCAGGTAATTTCAAGGACAAATGTATTTATTTTGCAAGAAAGGAATCTGCAGTAAAAATTCTTTTTTTGCAAAATAGACATATTTTAGACAGAGGAGCTGCATAACTAAGCACTTTCCTCAGAATTTGGGTAGTGTAGACTGCTTTCCAGAACAATTTGCTTAAAATATCCTACATAAATAAAATAAAAACATGAATAGTTCTCTTTTAATTTTGTAATGAGTAACTGATAAATTATTAATTTGCTTCCAGAGTTATGTTTACACATGGTACCTACTACACTACGTAATAAATACAAAAAACCTCATATTATCGTATTTTGATCTAACGCAGGAACCGGATACAGTCCCTCTAGCGCTCCTTGCGGCGCCTTTGTGAACCTATGTCTGGCTGGCTTTTCTATTGAAATATATTACAAAGTAAACCCCCCTTTCCGATTGACCGATTCAGCTCATTTTTACAAAACTTCTTTCTCATGAGTTACTCACGACGTATACCGCGTTTCGTTACAATACAGCAGAAATTACGACCAGTATGAGTATATTAGTAATTTGGGTCCGGAGTAAACCCCCCCCCCTCCTAATGAACCGATTTAGTTTATTTTTACAACACATATTTACCTGTAGATTACCACTATGAATACCGAGTTTCGTCGAAATATACCTAAAATCACGGCTGGTAGTGGCGAATTGGTATTGTCGGTCCGGAGTAAACCCCCCCTCCGTATGAACCGATTTAGTTTATTTTTATATCTCACTTTTCTCTCTATATTACCACTACGAATACCAAGTTTCGTTGAAATATAACAAATATTACGGCTGAAATGGTCAAATTAGTGTTTTGGGTTCGGGGTAAACCCCCCCTTCCGGTGGACCGATTTTGGTGGTTAACGAACTCGTTCAATCGTTTGCTAATTGACTGCTATATACCAAGTTTCGTGACGAAAAAACAAAAACTCTGGCCGCTATCGTGTTGACAGACACACATATATATAGATATATAAATAAATTTTAACGGGGGTCATTTTCGGTGTCTACTAGGTAGGATCGATAAAGATTTGAAGAAATTTTTCAAAAATTCCGTCATGAGTCCAACCTCAATAGCTACTTTCCTTCGGAGGAAAGTGCTAAAACTATGTCAGTTATATGTATAAAAGTCCTTCGGCGTTGTTAAATTGGTTTAATTTTGTCATCTGACGGGCTGTTGTTCGTTTTATTTTTCCAAACCGCAATTAGAAAGATTATTTACAGATTCTTTAACAATTTAAACTTGCTTGACAACTTGAAAGAAGCAAATTTTTGCCTCGATGCCAAAACTTACAAAGCTAAACCTCCGGTTGGAAAAGCTACTTCTAGGTCGTTATAAAATAAGCAAGACGTCTTATTGTTGTTGTGTAGTTAATTGGGGATAGAGAGAACTTTCTTGTTGTTTCTCTCATCGTTTAATTTGGTCTCACTTTAGGACTACCTAACTAAAAACTAATTATATTATATTACGAATTATATTTAAATCATTAAAAGAAAGGAGTAAAATAGGTGGGGGGTACCGAGTAACGCCATACTTAAGGAATTTTATTGCGATACTGATATCCTCTGCACTGTTTAGATAGCAGTCGGAGAGCTGGCAACGCACTTTTCATGAAGTGTTTTATGCAACCTGAAATTTTGCTATAATGTACCTCTTGGGTTGATAAGAAGGTAAGTATGTGTTTCTTGGACATACCTTGGAACACCAGGTACTGCGCATAGGGGAAAGGTGCAAAACAATATTGCCCACAAATAGTGTTTTATTCAGAAGCCAAATATTATTAATGAAAAAAAAATTACAAATTAAGACAATTCTAAAATTATTAATAAATAAGGCTAGCGCTTTTAAGGGGGTTAAAATGTAAATTAAAAAAAAAAAAAAAAAGTACATAGTTTTTATTTTTATTATTAAATGAAGTTCTGTATTCACGCTGCGATTTAAACATCGCATTCAATAAACATATTCGAAAATAATTGCAAAAGGGCAGGGCAGGGGTTTAATTATCAGGAAATATAAAAATAAATGTTGCCTATGATAGACTGCAATACACTGCGCGTAACCGTAAGAGTGCATGAGACGACCGCGCAGTGTTGGTTGTTTTCTGTGCTCTCATTGGTTCTTGCTCACATGATCTTGTACAGCTGTTCCGGTTTTAATGGCAGCGCGAATAAAACTCTCTTTTAATATTAGAATAAAAACAATTATTTTTTTTGAGTTGATAAGTGCTGCCACTTGTTGCAGGGGGTTATATCATGTGAGTTACAGTCTGGGGACAGTCATATGTAGCATCTATATTTATGGTTTGTAATAATAAATGACGAGCAAAATTGTGAGATTTTTGTGATATATATTTTTTAAGCTGTGATATTAGTGATTTCCTGATGATGGCATGAGCCGAAATATTGTTTGAATAAAGGATTGTGAAACTGGGAGACCTCATTGGCCTTTTTCATTTGTTGTGAAACCTAGACAATTATTTTTTATTTATTTTTTTTTTAAGTGTTATACCCCTTAAAAGTGTCTGTCATATTTATTATTCATCGTAAAATTGTCTTAATTTTACATTAAAGATAGTTGGCTTCTGAATAAAACTCTATTTTTGGGAAATATTTTTTTGTACCTTTCCCCTACGCGCAGTACCTGGTGTTTCAAGGTATGTCCAGGAAACAAATATATATCTTCTTATATATCCAATATGTACATTATAGCAAAATTTCAAGATGCATAAAACACTTCATGAAAAGTGCGTTGCCGGCTCTCGGACTATAGGCAGGTTAAGATGGCTTTGGATGAAGAAAGAATGATGATCTAGTTCACGAAAATATCAATAGTGAGCGATTCGTTTGAACGATTTTGAGCGGGAAAGCGCATGCTTCAAAAGGGATGATAATTTGAATTTTATAATTAAGTACAAAAAGAAACAAAGATGGTTAAAAAAAATTGTTATTTATTTACCTGTATTTATTTTTTTTTTTTTTGGCTTTACAGGTCTTTCCCTTAGCAAAGGACTTTGGCTTATATACTTATTTAGTTAGTCCTAATGTTAGTAAATTTTAAATATTATAGGAATACAGTGGAACATGGATAATTCGAACTTCGATAATTCGAAATCGTCTTTAATTCGAATATTTCTCTCGGTCCCTAGAATTTAGTCCATAAACAATGTAAAAACATTTTGGTTAATTCGAATAAAATTTTGGATAATTCGAATTTTTGACGAGTCTGTAGCTCGAATGGGAAGTGGACAGAGAGGCGGTCGATCTTAAATCTTGAGAAAATATTCTCCCATCAGGAAAAGCGGATAATAAGATACGGATGTAGAGGTTGCGGGACAAGAATAGCGGTGGTCTCATACCCTAGTTCTTGGACTCTAGGAGTTCTGCAAAGTGGTGGGTCGCGCTTCTTCCCTTCCAGGGGTTGTTTTATCCTAGAATTCCCTCCTAACATCCCTCTAATCTTCATTTCTTATTCAGTTAAAAATAAGTCAGCGCTTAGATCTGTTGTATTCTGTTGTTGTTATTTGTGCCTTGAATTTTTAGTGTACAGTGCAGTTCTGTGAGTTGTTGATTTGAGATGTTGAAGCCTAGAAGTTATAAAACTTTAACGTTGTCAGAGAAAATAGCTGCGATTAAAGAAGTTGAAAAAGGATTTTAATAAAATCTGAAATTGCCAAGGACTTTGGAATTCCTCCTAACACTTTACCAACTTACCTGAAAAATAAAGATCTTTCCTATGAAAATGACTTTTTTTCTAAACAATAGATGTTTATTTTTATTTTGTTGATAAGTTATTTATTAATTATGTACGTAATCATCAATTCATGAAATGTTTGTTGTTCTTTAAATAAAACATTTTTTTTTTAATTAAAAAATGTGAAAATATGAAGTTCGATTTTTTCCCCCTTTATTTTCGAAAACTTTTGTAATTCGAATTTTGGATAATTCGAACTTTTTTATGGGTCCCTAGGGGTTCGAATTACCCAAGTTCTACTGTATTTACAATAATGTTTATTTTTACTATTATTTACTTACTATAATATCTAAATGAGTTACAAAATAACTAGATTACTACTTGCCAATTAAAAAAAAACTAATAATTTATAATAAAAAAAATCGTCATTAATAATATTACCATTAAATTAAAATAGAAAACAAATTTAAACTAACTGAAAAGTAAATTATTAAAACAACAAAAATCCAAACAATTTAAAATAAGTTATCGGGATCTTAGCATCTCCTTAATATAGGTCTACCTAAATTGAAGGTGTCTTTTTTCCTTCTAGTAATTTTACAACTCTAAAACTCTCATTTTACAACTCTAAAACTCTCATTTTACAACTCTAAAACTCTCATTTTACAACTCTAAAACTCTCATTTTACAACTCTAAAACTCTCATTTTACAACTCTAAAACTCTCATTTTACAACTCTAAAACTCTCATTTTACGTTTTTCAATAATTTCCATACTATATACAAAGTACAAAGCAGGAACAAAAATCAAGAGCATATCTTTCTGATAATTTTAGTGTTTATTCCGGTTTGATATCTATGTAATTAAGTGAGTAAGATATATGTACGAAAAACTTGTAAAAAAATTAGGAAAATCAAAAATGTCGAGTAACAAATGTTATTCAATTTGAGTGATTTCAAATGGATTGATTTGTAGATATTACTATAAGTGTAAGTCTATTATTACTATTGACCGGGTGGAGAAAATTCATTTCTTGATCGTTATCAGTAAGAAAGATAAGATGTTTAGCTCTTATCTCATCCATGGGCGTATATAAGGGGGGCGCTGAGGGACTGCAGCCCCCCCCCCCGAAATTTTGATTTGATCGGTAAAAATTTGAAAAAACCCTTAAAAATAAATTAAATAAGATCATTTAGTTCATAAAAAATAATCTATTTTGAGTGTAATAGCGTTTTAGTTGGCTAAAACTCTTCCAAGATCTAAATAGTTAGTATTCCATACACCGGAAATGGTCTCAGACCCCCCCCCCGAAATTTTCCCAGTCCCCTCCGAAATTATTTCCTGTATACGCCCATGATCTCATCATATGCAGGGCAATATATAATTAAATGATTAATGTTCTCTAAAACATTTAAACTATATAAAATGCATTTCTTATGCGCGCCTATTGTGTAAGTTATATTTTTTATGTTGAATTGTATTGTGCAGTTACTACAATTTCTCAATTGAAATATTGTTTTGCATATTAAAAATGGCAAGTTAATAATAATGAATTCCTGGACAGTATCTGGTTTTAAGGTAATTCTATTGTAAAGACTGCTGTAATGGGAGAATATATAGACAAATATATACATAATATAATAAACAGACATATTCAGAAACCAAGCCACTGAAACTCAAGAACAGAATAACCATGAAGTTGATCGCCCAGAAAAAACTTTTCCTTAAAGAATTTCTCTATTTCAGAAAAAAAACAAAAAAAACATAGAGGACAGATTCATAAAGAAGATGAGCTGTACCTCAAGGTGCAAGATTAAGTTTTTATTTCTTGTAATTTTTTCCAGAAATAATATATAAACATCTTTAGGCAGGATAATGGATTTAAAGAATTTAGTATAAAAATTTGAGGAATTTTTTAAATGAATTTTATTTTTTCATTAATTGACCTATAGATTAAATTTCAAAATTTTTTACTTTCCCGTTTTGAAATATTTTATGAATTTGAAATAAACTTATTGTTGCTAAAGAATAAATTAGAGGCCTAATTAATATTACTGCACATTGACAAAACAATTTCATCAAATAATTGAGAACCTTTGAAATTTGTAAAAAAATAAAACGAAGCAGTAAATACAAACAATTAGTGATTATTCTTTAATATTTAAAAAAAAATCATGTTTTAAGACAGAAATACTAAATTTGTTTTTCCCTTTTTATAAACTAAATAATCAAACATCATAAAACTAATCAAACGAATATTCGAATGAATGATTACCAGGCTGTGTATATAGCGACCCATTTATTTGGGCAGTACTCTTTATTTACCACAAATAAAGCTTTTTTTTTTTTTTAGATTCATAAATCGATTTATCAACAATTCGTAAATCCTTTATTCAAATTAAGAATTAAGTGAATAAAAATAAACAGGATATTAAATAATTACTATTCGACAATTGGAGATTATTTTCTATATTTATTTTTTGCCTTATATACAATTAAATAATGAACTAAAAATGTTTACAGCTTTAAAGATTTTAAATAAAACCAATTATTCACTACTTCATACATAATTATCTTTTTTTTTAAAAATGTAGCCTTTTTTTTCTCGAAAAGAAAAAGGAAGGAATTCTGAGGTCAGTCTTATTTCAAGCCTAAATTGGTTTGATCTATTCCTCAGACCTTAAGTCCTTTATTTATTTATAAATTTAACGTTTCGGCCTTCAGGCCATTTTCAATTTGTAGAAATAACACTTACTTTATTTTACTTCTAGAAATTGAAAATGGCCTGAAGACCGAAACGTTAAATGTACAAATAAATAAAGGACTTAAGGTCTGAGGAATAGATCACAACAATTTAGCCTTGAAATACATGATAATATTATATGAGCGACAAAAATTTCGCTACAAAAAAAAATCTCTATTATAAGGAAATTTTTAAAAAAGGCAATAAACAGTAAATAGTCTATCTGCCTAATGGTAATTTTTATACCGTTCAAAACTAGAGAGGAAAAACTTTTTTTTACAATAAAGTTTGGGTGCC
Source organism: Gonocerus acuteangulatus (assembly GCA_946811695.1). Lineage (NCBI taxonomy): Eukaryota > Metazoa > Arthropoda > Insecta > Hemiptera > Coreidae > Gonocerus > Gonocerus acuteangulatus. Next base: position 20,595,854 of record OX328130.1, read on the forward strand.
CCACTAAATTGGGCTGCTCCATACAAAACATCAACCTTCTAGGAATTTCAACGAAAATAAAAATAAAAAATAATTAAAAAAGAACTATATAAATTATTTAAATGATAATGATAATGATGAAACTATTTATACAGATGAACAAAACAAAGACAGTATAAAGTACTACTAATAAATATTAAAAAAAATAAAATAAAAAAATAAATGAAATAACAATAATGAAGTAAAAAATTAATATTGACGAAAACGCATTAACATATAAAAATAGCAGTAAACACATTAATTTATTTCTTCTTCTTTTTTCGATCACTATTTCTGACTTAATTGTTTTAGAATTATAAAAATTCGAGCAAACGAGGGTGCACCCTAATAAATGACGAATTTATCAATTATTTTTATCAAAATTATTTAGAGTTGACTTCGTGGTATCATTCAATTTATCTTCATAGACGTTTTCTAATAGAGATTAGTAAATATATAATATTATGCAAGGACTTCAAATTTATTAGTATTTTGAAATGTCTGACAAGGTGTTATTAAATAAAAATGTATTATAAGAAAGAATTAAAAAGATAATTTTTTTTTATATTACTAACCTATAGGTTGTCCTTTTGAATAAGAATGACTCGGTGGAAAGAACGATCTGGAAGACGCGAGTAGATGAAACTAGCTCGAGAGACATGGCCCCAACTCGGAGTCGGGCCGAAGACTGGAGTTTCGCCCCCCTGTCAGCTGGTATACACCCCCACCAGTCTTGCCAACCCCCGACCAACGTCAACAATTCTAGCTTTAAGGGAGGGGAGGTTGTCTTCCTGCACCCCTATCATTGTTCTTGTCAAATAAAGAAGAGAAACTGTGGTCGATTTTTTTGGATTAATTCGGCATATATAGAATTTTTTTCCATAAAAAATCTCATAAAAAAAATTTTTGGGTACATTTTGTATCAATCATTTATTGGGAAGATCATTGTCTTGCCAGTGCCCAGTCAAATGATTCATAATTAATATATAAACACTTTTTAATTTAGGTACCAAACAACGTCAGAATAACAGGAAATGAAAACATGATTCTATTCACAAGTATGACCAGTCCCTTGCATCCTGGTGGCTTATTAATTTAAATCCTAGACTTTGGGCTTGTACAACCATGTTCAGTTAGAGGATTTTCGAAGTTTCCTAATGATTTAATTAACTTCGAGGAATTAATAATTTTCCTTATATATATATATATATATATATATATATATATATATATATATATATATATATATATATATATATATATATATATGAATATAGCGTCTAGAATCAAAAAAAGACACATCACAATTTTTACGATTTTGAGATAACAGTTGATTTTACAAGTTCAAAATGTCCTCTATATACTGCAAAAGAAAAGGTTTTAACAGATAAACTTCACAAATTCCTCAAAAACATTCTTCTGTTATACTAAGAGTTCTTATTACTATTAAAATTTTATTAATTTTAATTTTCTTTTCGTTTTAGAAAATTATGCACATGTGTAAAATTAAACAAAGTACTTCTGTTTTTTGTGTTTTATGAACAAATTGGTTTCAATGATGTGTCTTGTTTTGATTCTAGATGCCTAGAATGATATATATTCTAGACTCCTAGAAAAATATGTTATATACACATATAAGCATATATACATGTACAGGATATTTAACAAATATAGCACCATTCTCGTTGCATTATTTATTTAAATTTTAACGTCCATTTATTATTAACTACGAATTTTAGGACGGGTTATCTATAGGTTACTACCCTTTTCTAGCCAGGATAGGGATTTTTTCTAAGGAAAACCCACCCAAGTGCTCACGCCTTAACCCTCACGGTCATTGGGCCTCCTCTCGCTGTATTAGACAACGAGTTGTTATTACAATTGAAATTTTATTAATTTTAATTTTTTTTCGTTTTCTCCTCCGTTCTCAGGGATATTCTCTCGAGGGTGAATGACAAACGAAAGAATTGTTGTTATTATCTATTTGTTAATTTTTTTTTAACAAATTAACAAACGAAAGAATTGTTGTTATTATTTATTTGTTAATTTTTTTTTAACAAATTAACAAACGAAAGAATTGTTGTTATTATTTATTTGTTAATTTTTTTTAACAAATTAACAAACCAAAGAATTGTTGTTATTATCTATTTGTTATTTTTTTTTAACAAATTAACAAACGAAAGAATTGTTGTTATTATCTATTTGTTAATTTTTGTTTTAACAAATTAACAAACGAAAGAAATGTTGTTATTATTTATTTGTTATTTTTTTTTTAACAAATTAACAAACGAAAGAATTGTTGTTATTATCCATTTGTTAATTTTTTTTTAACAAATTTACAAACGAAAGAATTGTTATTATTTATTTGTTAATTTTTTTCGGGCGTTAGTTGAAGAATTTACTATTTCCCCCATTATGGAACAGAAAGCTTGTTGGACGTCTCTAATTAATTCTTCCGATATTTTAAGTAACTTGTCGCTGTAACTGTGATCTTTGAGATGAGCCCATTGGTCGACACAATAAAAGCTTTTATTATCTAACACTATACATTCAGCTCTATAACCAAGTCCTGGTATTTTTGCAGTTTTTCGGCATAAGATATCGGGGTATTCTCATAACCCGAGACTGTGATATCAAAAATGTCAGCTGCCGTATTGACCTTGGCTGAGACTCAACCCTCATCGACAGGGGGGGGGGGCCGGAATTTGAGGCCGACACATTGCGTCCAGGGTGCCACTAAGTGGACAACTTCCAGTGCTGTCTGGGAGTGCTTGTTGGACTTGTTGGGTTCCGGCAAATGTCGGAGATGCCGAAAGGGTTCAGGACAAGGGAATCATTCGGCATTTCAGGTAAGTAGCCCGATATTCTCCTCTGGAGAGAAGGCATCGAAGGCTTTTCGTCCGGGCCGCTGACCATTCTTGGCCTGTGGAGACCCTAAGGCTCCTGAGTACTTAGTACTATGGGCACTCAACAAAGGTTCTTCAAGGGGTGGGTGGGCCACGTTGTGGTTCGCCTGTCGTAGCGTAGTGACCATGTGTTGGAAGCACTGCAGTTGTGCTGATCCCAAGATCATCTCACGAGTCCCACGGTCTTGCGAGACCCCAGGGACTCGCGGGGATATCCTCATCTTGATGACCTATTTGGGGGGGGGGGGGATTTGAAGGGGCCTGTTTTAGAGGCTATAAAATGCTGGGCACGACCCCTTTGCTATTTCTACCTCCTGAGGCGTACACTCTTGTCTTATTTCCCTTATCATTGATAAGAATATCCTGTTTATTGTGATGGATAGGTCGGCCAGTTAACGTTGCATTATTTTAATGAATTTTGGTAAGTAAGTGCTTTGTGAGATTTCAATGGTCAAGTTCGTTAACCAGGGAAGTCCGTCCAACGGAACATGGTTGTTTTTTTTTGAAAATTATTGAGCGAAAAAACATTGTAGCGCTTATGTTCATAAATTACTACGCTTCCAGGTAAATGTTTTATACGTAAATGGAAGCAGGGAATCTAATTAAACAATTCCATGTATAGCCATTTTCAAGAACGGATGAAAAACTAGGTTTTTCTTGAGATTTTCGGGGGTGTCTTAATATATATCTCGAAACCGGTGGGGAAATCGTAGTATATGTCAATCTATTCGAAAGCCCATACAATTTTATGCAAATACGGTCCTTATGCGATTTTTTGAAGAGCCATCTCGAAATCGGCGCTTAAATGCATCAACGGCTGTGTCCGTCTGTTGTGGCGCCTAAAATCTTGACTCGCTTTGGGATTTAATTTTTTAGTTTGCCATATTTTCCCCGAAATTATAAGACAAACATTCCGTGTTTTTATTGTAAGCTTTCCAAGGAACACTAGGTATAATCTACTATATATTTCTTAAATACCTCTCACTCATTGACCTATCATTGCCCAGCCCAAACTATTTGACAGAAAAATTGGAAATTTTGCTTGGACACCCCTTTGGGATGTAAACACTCACTAAGGGTACGTTCATGGTGAGGATTCATTCTGCGATGCTACGATAGCTACTCCCATGAGCGCTGCCCCCATGTATTCTACATCGATGGAGGGTGTTCATGCTGACTCACCATTGCATTGGTTCTTGCTGGGAGTAAAGTAACCTTCAACAGTGAATTAGCTTTTGTTTATGAAAAAGCTCTGCTTATGTTAGTGAGAAAAAATGAGCCTTTACAATTAGTTCGCGATGTTCCTGACAAAGAAAAAGGGATTGGTTTCTTACTCGGAAAAATTAATGGATCCTATTAATTTTAGCGAGTTGGATAGACTAGAGTCGCTTAAATTAATATAATTCTATTAATTGCGAGTTGGATTGGCTAGAGTTTTCTCATATCTTCTTGAGCGAGTGGAGCGTAGCGTAGCGATCGGAAACGCATATCATGTATTGCTTTATAAATGTAAAAGATCCAAAAAAGAGAGAGAGAGAGAAAAGGAATAAAATATGTTTGTTTACAAATATCGTTGTCATCCTTCATAACCTGCAAAACAGTCAACTTTAATGCTTAATAACTTTTTTCATAGTTGAGAGAATTGATTTTGATCATATTAACCTTTTTATTAATAAATATTACTTGCCATTATCTAATATGAATTATAACCGTAGATAACGAGTCAAGTAGTAAAAGATAACCAGCAAAGAACCTGTAAGCTAATCAGTAAGCTTATCAGCGAGTACGAGTAACTGTTATAAATCACTTAACTAAATAAATACTTCAAAAGTAACTGGATGTAGTCTTCGCAAAAAGACCCAATTTTCTTTCATCTCGACAACGAAATAACCAAAAAAGAATAATCACACAAGATGAAGTAATGAGAGATGGTAGGTGACCTGCGCACTAGAGTCCTTTTGAAGGAACCAATCACAGTCAGGCCCACATCGCGGCTTCCCTCCTCACTGCGAGGAGAAAACAAAATATTTGTTTTTCCCCGCGGTCACTGCGCGAGTGCGAGAATAGCATCGGAAGTAAGGATCCTCACTATGAACACTCCCACCTTAATACATGTGTTTGTTTTACATCGGGGCAGCGCTCATCGGAGTAGCTATCGTAGCATCGCAGAATGAATCCTCACCATGAACGTACCCTAAGGGTGAAAACATAGTGGAGCGGCGAGGGTAGAGGGTAGCCGAGAGGGTTGAAAATAATGCATGTATTTACACTTGCCAAAATATAGTGGAGCGGCGAGGGTAGCCGAGAGGGTCAAGCCCATCTGAGCCACCCTCTTGGCTACCCTCTACCCCCGCCGCTCCACTATGTTTTCACCCTATGAAAGGGTTTTTTGATTTTCAAATTTTTAAGTATTAAGAGAGCATGCTCGCCTAGGCAGCACGCGTTGCTAGGACGATAACAGAACAGCTGTTATCGTACTGTATCTATAAGGGGTTATAATATAGTCAAAAAGTCCGACTCGCAGGAACTGCGTCATCTTAACGCGGTTACGTACATCTTGAAGAAATGGAACAGATTAGCATCACAAATCACAGGAAACTGACAGCCACTGCCATCATGATTACCACAGCCACTCCAAACTTATTACCAATACCTTTCACCGTGTGTTAGCTTATTTTACTACAATACTAATTTTACTGATAAATGCAATTTAAAACTAGAAACAACCAATTAAAAAGTGAGATAAAAAAAGAGAAAAACCATTTCAAAACAACAAAACAAACTCTTTTTAAGTTTTAAGCGCTTATATCTCTCATTGACGTTGTCCCATCGAATATTACTTCAGAACATTTTTTGTAGAGAATTTAGTAAGCATTCGAATGGTCACTTTCCACTTACCACGATTTCCCAACCGTTATCGAGATATTTACGAAAAATGTATGGAGATCCGAAAACTTTTCACGTCTATTGATAAAATATTTTTTTCGCATACTTCCTTAACTTCAAATATAACCAAAATTTAATCATCTTAGTTGGGATTAATTTCCAAGATGTAGAAAATATTTCAATTGAATCCCGCGATTCTAAGTACTCACATAAAAATAATGACTCACAAAAACATTGATTCCACTTTTCTCAGAAACGGTTACAGATATCGCCTTAAAAATGGTTTCATTCGTTTTCTTATGTTAACAAACCTATAAAACAAGTACCTGCAAGCATATAAACTCAAAAACGTAAGCGTTACGATTTTTTTTGCACGAATTTCGCCCCAAACACTATCTTCTAGTGAGCGGATTCTGCTGGTTAACGAACTTGACCTTTCAAATTAGAAGACAGATTTTTGTGCCAAATTTCATCAAAATCGGACCATTTTTGAGCCGTCAGGAGCGCGAACAGACAAGCATATATATATAAATATATACATATATATATATATATATATATATATATACATATATATATATATATATATATATACAAATTTTAGCCACCTATATTTTCGTGATCTATATGGTCTGAAACGTGAAAGTTTCTAGTCGGCACTTCCGGATTGCGTCATGAGGTCAACCTCATAAGCGGGTTCTCCCTATGGAGATAGGGAGTAACCGCGCTAAAAAATCTAAATATAAACCGTGAACTTTTAAAGCAAACAAATAAGTTTGATTTTAAAAAGTATTTCCCAATTGTCATCACCATTAACTCCGATATACCAACCTTTTGTTCTAATCCAAGATTTAATACAAATAAAGCAGACTGGAAGGTATTACATCGAAGACAAACTAAAGATAACAAGAATTGCTTCTATCGACGCTTTCCAGACTCTAATACTCGAGGCAGCTGAGCAAAGCATTCCAAAAACTCCAAACACCTACAAAAGACTTCCGGTGCCCTGGTGGAACGATGAATGCAGAACGGCTGTAAATGAGCGGAAGAAAGCTCTCCGGCTTTTTAGTAGGAATCCATCGCAAACTTATCTTGAGGATTATAAAAAGAAGAAAGCCAAAGCTCAGTGGATGATAAAATCTAGTAAGAAGAAATGTTGGATTGACTTTTTGACAAACATTAACGAAAATACGACTTCAAAGAACGTCTGGTAAAAACTGAACCAAATTCAACACAAAAAATACAGCGCACCTGTAACTGGACTTAAACATCAAGACGAAATAATAAGAGACCCTCGAATGATAAGTAATATTCTAGGAAGTCACTTCAGCAGAATATCTAGCACTGCAAACTTTAGTGAAGACTTCCTAGACCACAAAACTTACACTGAGAACATAGAAATACCTATACTTACTGACGTAGAACATCCACTGAATGACGACTTCACGCTAAACGAATTGAAATGTGTTCTTTCAGGCATCCGTAACACTTCTCCGGGACCAGACAACATTTCTTACGAGCTGATTAATAATTTACCCACTAGAGGTCTGGCTACTCTTCTCATGCTATACAACAATCTCTTCAAGACAGGTACCTATTCTAGACCCTGGAACGAATCTGTTGTCATTCCAGTTTTAAAGCCTGGTAAGGACAAGTATAGCCCGTCAAGTTATAGGCCTATATCGCTGCTTTGCTGCTGTTCTAAGATTATGGAAAGAATGATAAATAAAAGGTTGGCTTGGTTTTTAGAAAATTATCACCTTTTGTCAAATTTCCAGTGTGGATTCCGACCGAACCACAGCACGCAACACCATATTGCCAGATTAGAGAGTGACATTCTCAATAGTTTCATGCTGAAAGAAACGGTTATTGCGGTGTCACTGGACTTGAAAAAGGCATATGATCGGCTTTGGAGACGGTTAGTCTTAGCTCAAATGAATGACTGGGGGATGCAAGGAAATATCCTAAGATATATTTCCCAATATCTTTCAAACAGACGTTTCAGGGTGAGGATAGGTACCACGCTTTCCGATGAATTCCTACTAGAAAATGGAGTGCCTCAAGGAGGCGTCCTGAGCACCACTCTATTTAATATAGCAATCAATTCCGTCGGATGCTTTATCCCTCGGAATATATCTTACTGTCAGTACGCCGACGACATCCTTCTGTATCACTCATCCAAAAGCTTTGAAACTGCTGAAGAAATAATGCAAGATGCAATCCACGCTCTCGAATACTGGTCCTCAAGGAGTGGCTTCCAATTTTCGGAGGAAAAATCAAAGTGTATTGTATTCTCTAAAAGACGCAACCTCCCAGCACCAAATTTAAAGCTTAATAACACGAACATTAAACACAGCGACACATTAAAATTCCTTGGCATGACATTAGACAAGAAACTAACATGGGGACCCCATATCAAAAGTATTCTTAACAAATGTTACAAATCGCTGAATTTCTTAAGAATTCTTTGCAATACTAAATGGGTAGCTGACAAATGTACCATGCTAAAGTGTTACAGAGCCTTCACCAGGCCTCTGCTGGATTACGGCTGCATAGCATATTCATCTGCCAGTTCGACAACACTAAAAGCATTAGACTCAATACACAACACAGGTATAAGACTTGCAACAGGAGCTTTCAGGTCGAGTCCAATAACTAGCCTTTATTCAGAATCTGGAGAACCTTCGTTGGATTATCGACGTCAAATGATCTGTCTTAAATTTATCGTGAGATCAAAAACTTTGAACACCCCATGCGTAAACATGTTTTTAAACAACCCTTACATGAACAAATATATACAGGAACAACCAAGGCAAAAACCACTCCTAATCCGATTCCATGAAAACACAGAAAATGCTACATTGATCAATACACCTACACATCCTTACAGAAACCTCTCAATCCCACCTTGGAGAGTAAACAACCTAAGAATTGACTTGACTATGACAAAATTTAAAAAAGCCGACGCATCATCTCAGAACTACTACAGGGCTTCATTTAACAAGTTGACAAGGACTAACGGAAATACTCCAATAATATACACGGATGGGTCCAAAACAGCAAATGGCGTGGGTGCAGCTGCTGTTTTAGGAGAAATTATATACAACATCAGCCTCCCAGTAGATGCAAGCATATATACAGCAGAGCTGCACGGCATACTTTTGGGCCTATCCAACGTACAGACTACAATACGGCACATAATACTGTGTACAGACTCCTTAAGTTGTTTACTCTCCTTAAAGAACATCTACACCACCAACCCGATCCTCGTTCAAATTTTACAAGAACTATCGAGACTAAAAGACTTACACACAATGGTAACAATGGTGTGGGTTCCTGGTCATGAGAACCTCGGAGAGACTTCAAAAGCAGACGAACAGGCAAAACTTGCTACAACTAGCCGACCACATGACCAGTACTTACTTACATCACAAGACTTACAAACAAAAATAACACACACTATACTGAATAGATGGCAAGCAATGTGGTACTGCACACAAGATAACAACCTCAGTGAAGTAAAGTGCAGTATAAAACCATACTCGTCAGGTGAACTAAGGACAAGACGCGACGAAGTAATACTAACACGACTTGGAATCGGACATACAAGACTCACCCATTCATACCTCTTCACAAGACAAGACAAACCACTATGTGAGGCATGCAACGTACCTTTAACAGTAAAACACATCCTAACAGACTGCCTTAAAAGAGACAACTTACAGATTCCTCGAAGCCTCAGTGAACTGTTATCTGATAGGAGCCCCCACATTGATACCATACTGACATACTTAAAGACGACAAAGACATACAATAAAATATAATAATACCAAACATTACTCCCAAGTCAAAGTTTCTTATTTCAGGATAATATTCCTCAGATATCAACTCCGCAAATATATTACTACTATTTATTATTACCGTTAAAATTATAAGTTTAATTCTGTATTTTTTTTATTTTATTAATTCCTTACACATTTCTTTTTTATTTTTTATTATTATTCTTTTCTTCATTTCATTTTCCGTACCCTTTAATTTTGTTACTGATCCTTAGCTTATAATTTATTATTTTATTTATTATATTTTATATAAATTCTTTTAGGGCAGATCACCATTGCTGTGCAGCTCTTAAAGTAAAATAAATAAATAAATAAATAAAAAGTATTTTATTTAATAATATAAATTAATAATTACCTAGTTTAAGTTAAAGCTGGAAGGGGGCCTCGGCATCTATCTAAGAGCTGTCTTAGGGATTACCCTGCTTAAAAATTAACGTTGTTCCTCGGAATGAGTTGAAGTGTCTTTATCAAATAATAGAAGAATAAAGGGAGAAGGATGTATTTTTAGCGCGTTTCCTTATCACTCATGGAAAGGAAAATATTCTTACGACGTCGACCCAATGAGGCAATCCGGAAGAGCATACCTTCATTGAAAGTTTAGTCGGATTCCTTCATTAATTCTACACCTGCGTTGTATCAGGGCTCAAATATAATACAAACATATGCTGTAAAGTTGAGCACATTGGACCCGACAACGGCCGACGTGTGTGCCTACATTGGTCCCGACCCGATCCGATCCGATTTAGTCACAGTTCGGCAGTAATGACCTCGTAGTGAAGTGAAAAAGAGTGATTAATTTAAAAAATACCACTTAATAAGCATATAAACCTTCGATTAGGTTGGATGTTGGAGGTATGATGGAGGAGTTGAGAGGCCAATCAATCTACCGGGAGTATATCAGTCCCGAAAAAATAAATCTTAGTGTAACAGTTAATTTTCAACTTTTAACTTAAGAGCAGAACTATTAATGTTTTTATTTTATTTTATGTAAAAATAAATAAATACAAATATATATATAAAAAAAGAATGAACAAAAGAAGAAGGAAAAAAATAAAAGAGAGAAAAAATAAATAAAAATATGTATGAATGACTAAACATGTCAAAAGTAATGACATAAAAAATTTAAAAAAATAAATAAATAAAAAATAAAATGAATATATACATTTTCTATGTGTGTTTTTCTTTCTTTTTTACGGACATCTGAATCTGGTTCTTATATCTATGCAATAAAAATGGTTTACAAAGCAAGATTCTAACAAATGCAACTTTAGAAACACAACTCTGTCTCAAACAATACTGAAAACACTCTCCATCTTAACATTAAACTCGCACAATTTAATTATACTCTTATGGCGGAGATGACCAAGCAGTTTTCTGCCCTTAATCTACCAACTCAACCCGTGAGAATTATAGAAAACGTAATTTCATTGTCTTTACAAGTTTAAATACCAGCTATTGGCATTGGCGGCTGAAGGGGGGGGGGGGGCTTGGCCTCCAGAATGATTTTTCGATTAGGAAAAATAAATTGTTTAGGCCAATTAATAGTGATAAGTTCTAATTAATGTATATTCTTAGTTTCGAATACTTCCTTAATGATTTCCAGGTGCCTGGTTTTAAAAATTGGTATTCTTCACCCACAGGCTCGGGGCTAAATTACCCCCCCCCCCCCCCAGAAATGTTTGTCTAGACTCGCCTATGGCTATTGGTGCGACACATCCTGATATAATATCCCGAGATCTTGAAATGTTTGCAATGGATTTCGAAGCGGTAGAAACGTGCCCAGGAGGCCTCTGGAGGTGTAACTAGGCTCTAAATATAGCCGCCAATTAAGCCAGAGGACTCAAGCTCAAACTAAATCCAACTATTGATTAGATCTGTTTGTCTGGAAGAGGGTCGTCCGACCTTCGGATTGTGGAAACCGCTAACTAGCATCAACTTAAGTGGAGTTCGTCTCGTGGTCAGGATATGAATTGGAACGGCAAATTGAATCAGAGGAGGATTTTTTTTTTTAAAAAAAGAGGCAATCGTTTGTGAAATATGACACGACTAGTCGACCCGTGCGAAGCACTTTGCCGAGACACGGTTGAGGATCTGTGTTCTTCCTCTCCGTGGTGGTCTGCCTCTTGCACTTGAAGCTGAGACCTAAAAAAGTCCGATTCCCAGGAACTGCGTCATCTTAGCGCGGTTCCGTTCTTATCTTTAGTGTTTATGAAGGCATAAAATAGAAACAGTTATTACTTTGTTTATGATGATTAGATAGTTAGCCGTCGAGGTGATAAGTAAAGATGGAATGGTTGGGATTCGGCTAAATAAACCTCAATATGATTTTGTTTTAAAAAAATCTATATTTCGGACGTTTCGGCTACTCATTGGTAGCCTTCGTCAGCTAAAATGACAAAAAAAAGAAATTAATACAAAAACAAAAAAAATTATGATTGTTATAGGTAACAGAGCTATAGATACAATTAACTTATAAAAGAATATGTCGTCTTAAATTCTTAGAATGAAAAAGTAAATAGGTACAATAATTACTATTAAATAAAAAGTTTATAATTAAAAAGTAAATAGGTACTAATTACTATTAAAATCAATTATTGTACCTATTTACTTTTTCATTCTAAGAATTTAAGACGATATGTTCTTTTATAAGTTAATTGTATTTATAGCTCTGTTACCTATCACAATCATAATTTTTTTTGTTTTTGTATTAATTTCTTTTTTTTTTGTCATTTTAGCTGACGAAGGCTACCAATGAGTAGCCGAAACGTCCGAAATATAGATTTTTTTAAAACAAAATCATATTGAGGTTTATTTAGCCGAATCCCAACCATTCCATCTTTACTTATTACTTTGTTTAGATCAATAGCGAAACACCTATCCAAATGAAATCTCAAACAAACCAGTCTTGAAAGGTCTTCATTTACAATCTTACCTGTATGGGTCAGCTATCCCATAAGTCGGGCAGAAAGGCCTCCACTCAGAGGCATTTGGAAAGCCTTGGGATCTCTCTCTTTGAACGCTACATATTTAACAATAAATTGATCTTATTTTACTTAATCTGTTTTATTGTCAAATACATTATCCGACTATAAGCAATTTAAAAATAACAAGGAATAAATTAGACAAAAAGAACAGTTCGAATAAACGAAATCAATTACTTTAAAGTTTTAAGCACTTATTTCTCCGATTGACATCGCCTAATTAAAACTTTCTTTAGAACCTTTTTTGTAGAGCATTTAGTAAGCTTTCGAATGGTAACCTTCTGCTTCCCAAGATTGTCAACGGTTTTCGAGATACTAACGAAAGTATGCAAAGTTACCAAAACTTTTCTAGTCTGTTAATAAAATATTTTATTCTAACCCTTTCTTTTCTCCAAACGTAACCAAAATTTGAACATATTAGTGTTGATGAAATTCGAACATGCAGAAAATGTTTCAACTAAATCCCATAATTCTAAGTACCAAAATCAAAGACAAAAAGAACAGTTCGAATAAGCGAAATCAATTACTTCAACGGTTTAAGCACTTATTTCTCCGATTGACATCGCCATTTTTGTAGAGCATTTAGTAGTCTTTCTAATGGTGATCTTTCGCAAGATTCTCAACCTTTTTCGAAATATTAAGGCAAGTATACAAAGTTACCAACATTTTTAATGTCTGTTAATAAAATATTTTATTCTAACCCTTCCTTAACTCCAAACGTAACAAAAATTTCAACATATTAGTTTTAATGAAAGTAGAACATGCAGAAAATGTTTCAACTGAATCCATTGATTCTAAGTACCCAAACCAAAAACGGTATTCAAAAACTATTTTTCCAATTTTCTCGAAAACGGTTAAAGCTATCGCCTTGAAAATGGTTTCATTCGTTTTCCTAGCCCGAGAAGCCTATAAAACGAGTACTTACAAGCTTATGAACTCAAAAACGTAAGCGTTACGATTTTTTTTGCGCGAATTTCGTCCCAAACGCCATCTTCCAGTGGGCGGATTCTACTGGTTAAAGAACTTGACCTTTCAAATTGGAAGACGGATTTTTCAACCAAATTTCATCACAATCGGACCATTAGGGAAGCCAGAAATGAGCGAACAGACAAATATATATATATATATATATATATATATATATATAAATATATACATATATATATATATATATATATATATATATATATATATATATATATATATATATATGTATATATACAAATTTGAACCACCGTTATTTTCGGTCTCTAGGGGTTCTGAAACGCGAAATTTTCTAGTCGGCACTTCCGGATTGTTTCATGGTATCAACCTTATAAGCGGGGTTCCTCCCTATGGGGGAGGGAGGAACCGCGCTAAAAGAAAAGTAAAGGAATAATTGTGGCCAGCTCATATGCACTAAATGATTTGTTAAAGTATTAGATTGTTTCCTTAAGGCGAGATTGCGTGAGAATGTGAACAGTAGTTTATATCATAGTAGTTGGAGTTTATATCATAGTACTTGGAGTTGAGAGCAGCCATGAAATAGTATAGTTTCATGTTTATAATTCCTTTAAAGTGAATCTTCTTTTGGGGGGGCGAGGTTAGCACGGTGGTAGAGCACTGGACTAATAAGTTGGAGGACCTGAGTTCAAATCCCGAGCAAGCACTAGATTTTTTCTTCTAGTGTCTTCGTTCATGGGTTGAATTCGGCCTCCCTGACCGTCCCTAGGCCAACCCAGCTTTTAATAAATTTAATAACGGGTACCTTGGGTCTAATGACCCTAGCAGTCCAAGCAGCAAGGGGAAAACCAGGCGGCTGGAGCATAGTATTGACCACACTATCTCCCTAGTATGCCTTATGGTCATGAATCAGATACCTCTATAGTATCTGCCCCTCAGGACCCTCGTGACCTGTTACGGGACTGATTTTATTATTATTATTTTTTTTTTAAGTGAATAATCTGATTTGATCGCCGGGTATGTTTATCGTAGAGACTAGAGACGAAGTAATTTGGTCGTCATGGACTAAGTTAAATCAAATTACTAGGTTTGGGGAAGTAAATATAAATTCTAATTAATTTAATTTAATTAGTCGTATAAATAAATCAGCAGATCGAATACCTTGAATCAATATTTTAAGTCGATATTAAATTCGGAATGAGAAAATAGATGCATGAAATCGAAATCGGATTCATTTCGATATTTTCGATAGGTCGAGGGTGGGATTCGCCTTTTCGATGATAAATTTTCGAAAAACATCTAAAATGTGAGTAATTTGTATATTTTTCCGTTGTAACAGATAAGAAATGCTTCAAAATGATGCCTCATTTATGAAAATTTATGAAGTATTAAGGACGTTATGGCGTACCGGCAAAAAAAGCCCTTGAGAAATAATAATATATATAGATAGAGATAACAAAAGGAAATATTTAGGAAGAACGACAGTTAGGTTTTGAGGAAAATATTCTGAACTTTGCTTAAACAAAAATTTCATACCTAATTTTCCTATAGACAGGTTGTGTGTCAGTTGGAAAATACAATTTTTATTGACTACTTCTCCTAATATTTTTCTCAGGATATCAAAAATAATAATAAAGGAATAACCGAAAGCTCCGAGAAGAAGTACGCGGTCTGCAATAGAGATGGGGAGGATACCTCACAAGATCAACGGATGAACAGTGCAGTAAAATACACATCGAGAAGAATCCCATGGAACCTACTATAGTCCAACCGCAAACATAAGAACAAGGAGGGGCGTGGCCGGAGTGGAGGGTTACTCCTTAATGAATTTTGGGTCTTTCATATTTAATTTTTATATCCAGAGAACAAATAATAAGAAAAGTGGTCAATAAAAATTCTATTTTTCAATCAACACAAAACCTACGCATAACAAAGTTATGTGCTTTCGGCTAAAGCAAAGCTCAGAATACTTTCCTTAAACAGTGTGTCTGAAAGCCAATTTCATGACTTGAAATAAAAATTCCATCCCCATTCAAAAGAAAATAATTTCACTTTAAAAGAAAAAGCCTTAACTTTTAGCTTAAAGTTATTTGTAACATTAAATTGATTACCGGATTGCCCATGATATCTATAAACTTACAATTTTATGTACATACAAAACAATTAATAAAACTGTATAAAATGTACATCATATGTTAAAGAGGATAGTTACATTAATTTTAAAATTAAAAATAGAAGCCTAAAAAGTAGAAATAGCAGCCTAAAAAATAGTTATTACCAATGTACATAATATAGTAAATTAAAGGAATCACAATCTCGGAGACCCAGTGGCCGTGAGTGATAAGGTGAGAGCACTTCACACTCCGTGCCAAGGGTCGTGGGTTCGATTCCTACTATGGGGTGATGGCCATTCTTTAGGAAAAAGAAAAGGCATCAGTTAGAAAAGGAGAGTCCTGGCTAGAAAAGGGTGGTAACCTATATAAATTCTTAGTTGATAATAATGGACGTTAAAACTTAAATAAATAACACAATCTCAATAATTAGGTCTCCATGAAAAACTCTGCATAAATAAAAATATATGGAAATAATGTGTAAATGACAGTGGAGGTAGATAGAATTGTGTCACCATACTAAAACATCGATAATTACAAATGTTTGATTCCAGAAAACTGAAATTTCGTGAAATTGTTTCAAAATTCATGACATTTTTGTACTCTATTTACAATTTAGTGACTTTGTTCCCTTGTTTCTACAGGGTATAGTAGACACCCTGGTCAACACTATTAGGACCCATTCATTATTTCAATACTCTATCATTTCAATTTTCTCATTACGACTGCTAATGTTAAGAACTATTGGTGGCTGATTTGTGTTTTAGTAGCCTGTTTACAAATTATTCTTCTATCAATTATCCAGACTCAAAATGTTACGAGAGAATACAAACTACACATGGCATCTAATATATCAAGTCCACGTTATTTTTGTTATAACATAAAACCGTTTCAGGCTTCTTTAACTTTTCTTCTTAAACCAAAACATCACTACGTACTAAACTCCAAATGTGTACTATTTTTTTACCTCTGATAACAAGTAAAAAAGTTCCCTTATTCATTTTTAAAGTTTTGTTGGATACAATTCATGTTTACTTCTTATCATGACCTTTGTGATAAGTCTGCCGGACCTTGAATCCATGTATTGTTGGTGTCCTTAGGACCAATTTATGTTCTAGCTTTCTGAAGAGTATAAATTAATTCTTTCCATAAAGAACAAAAATATTTTCTTATTTTCAGTCTGATCAAATCCGATAGTATCAATTAATTACTTGTACCTTTTGTTTTGAGTAAAAATTTTCAAATTTTAGGTTTGAGAAGGTCTAGATGATAAAAATACTGAATAATACGTTTTAAAACAACAAAAAGAATTATTAAAAGTAAATGGTTCACAAATAATAAAATTTTCATGGATTATTCAAGTTAAAACATTGCTAAATAGGAGCAAAAAGGACCGTTTTAAAAAATTCATAGATATGAAAGGACTCAAATATACAAGTTGAAATTTTTACAGTAGTTTTATTTTACATAGTTCAAAAATTTATAAAATAATAAGGAACAAATATCAGTATCAAGAGTACTTTTAGTACAAGCTTATAAAAATCCCAACTTTCCTTGATGAAGAGCTTGAGAGTTACTGCCTTCAAATATCTAATTCGGCAATACATTACCAATTAATGTACATAACTAAAATCTCAAGACAATGACAGTGAGGAGGGAAAGATCCAAAACCAAGAGAAAAAAGCACTCTCAATTTTTCACAAAATATAATAAAAATAACGTACTCTCAACATTACTGCATAAACTTCACAGAACACTTCAAACGACACGAAACTGCCACAAAATATTCACAGCTGGTTGAGTTAATCCAGATAATTTGGGTAGTATTAGTTATTTTACTGTAAATAATGATTACTATTACTATCGCCAATGGTCATAGCCAAGTTGAATGCGCCGGTTCCCATTGATCACTGAAGTTAAGCAATGCCGGGCGTGGCTAGTACATGAATGGGCGACTGATCACGTGCTGTTGGCCATCATAAAAGGGTGGCAACCTGTTAATAGCCCAATTGTTGATATGCCGTTAAACAAACACACACAAAAAAAAACTATTACCATCTTAAGTCTATTTTAAATACAATGTTATTGCTAAAATATTTCTGTAATTAATATTATTCATACATGGCCGATGGCGGATAACTCTATTAATTAACTCTGATAATAGCGGGAAGAGCAGAGATGTTCCACCTTAATAAAAAGCCTTGGTGAATAGGAGAGAGGTCCCGCTGCTCTATATGCAAGCTGAAAAAAGAAGAAGATATCTTCCATTTCCTTGCAGTATGTCCAGTACTGACGTATTATAGTAAAATATATTTTACTAAGGAAGATTTAATGAAAGAACTAAATGGTAGAAATTAGGAGTCCTCTGTTAGTATCTCGACACCATTTATAAACACAACCAATTTTTAATCCAGGAATTTAATTAGTAGCATGATTTATGCTTTGTTTATATTATTGTATATACTTTCCTATTAGATTAGTCAGAATTTGATATTATTCTAATTCTATTGTTTCATAACTATCTATTTTCATTGATTCTGAACAGAAGGATCACACCTCTATAATCAATGAAAATAAATAATATAATAAAATAAATTATTTGTATTATATTTTAATAAAGAAAAGGCATCACCCCTATCCTGGCTAGAAAAGGGTGGTAACCTATAGATAACCCGTCCTAAAATTCGTAGTTAATAATAAATGGATGTTAAAATTTAAATAAATAAATTTATATTTTAATATAATAGGGGGCGAGGTAAGCTCACTGGACTAATAAGTTGGAGGACCTGAGTTCAAATCCTGAGTAAGCACTAAAGATTTTTTCTTCTAGTGTCTTCGTTCATAGGTTGAATTCGGCCTCCCTGACCGTCCCCAAGCCAACCCAGCCTTTAATTAATTTAATAATGGGTAGCTTGGATGCTAATGACTCTAGCAGTCGAAGCAGCCCAGGAGAAAATCAGGCGGCCAGAGCATAGTACTGACCACACTAACTCCCTAGTATCTGCCCCACAGTGCCCTCGTGCCCTGTTACAGACTGATTTTTTTTATTTTTAATATAATAATTATTAACACCAACTACAAGATGTTCCAAGATGTAGGTACTTAGTGAGTAAATTTTAGAATTCTTTAAAGAATTAAAAGTTTATTTGTCAAATTTTAGAATAATTAAATCCATCGGTTTTATTAATTATACAATTACTTGTTCAAAAATTATAAATTTATTAATAATCATAAATCTTTTAATGGTTTCATTGAACTCTCATGAGTCAATCCATATGATATGGTCCATAAAAAAATAAACTGGTTGCTTGACCATTTTAGAAAAAAATTGATATTTTTACTATCAATTACGTATGGAATCACAAGTTCAAAACCATTTTTAAATTTTATTCCAGTGAAGCGTTTGAAAATGGTGGTAATATTTGTATCACCACTCATGCTGATTTTTGTTTATGTAAGCTCTTACAGAAAACTCATTTTCACAGGACTGGTAAGTAATAGACAAATATCTCAAACACCCTTGTTTTTCTTACAGTCTGCTCCATCTTTTATTCTGTCTTTACTATTTAAGTATTTTGAAGTCCAATACCTGAAAACTGCCATTGAAAACAACTGTTTTAATTTCTCAAAAGGCCTCTTTTTAGGGTAATTTTTTAGCATAAGGGGATGTATATCTAAGGTGATTTTTGGCATGGTAATAAACCTAAATAGGTACCATGTATTAAAAGTACCCTTACCCTGATTTTTGTTGTTATTATTTTATAAATTTTTAAACTTCACATTTTTGCAATTTTTGATAACTTTAGGCTTTAATATCTCTGGTGGGGGACTTGATAAAAATCTATTTTTTTTTATATGTTTTACGTAATTGTAAAATAAAACTACTGTAAAAATTTCAACTTGTATATTTGAGTACATTCAAATCTATGAATTTTTGAAAATGGTCCTTTTTGCGCTTATTTAGCAATGTGTAAACTTGAATAATTAATGAAGATGTTATTATTTGTGAACTATTTACTTTAATTACTCTTTTTATGTTGTTTTAAAACTTATTATCTATGTCCAGTATTTTTATCTTTTAGAATTTCTCAAACCTAACATTTGAAAATTTTTACTCTAAACAAAAGGTACAAGTAATTAATTGATACTATCGGATTTGATCAAGCTTAAAATAAGAAAATATTCTCTTTCTTTATGGAAAGAATTAATTTATACTCTTCAGAAAGCTAGAACACAAATGGTCCTAAGGACACCAACAATACATGGTTTCAAGGTCCAGCAGACTTATCATAACAGTCATGATAAGAAGTAAAAATGAATTGTATCCAACAAAACTTTAAAAATGAATAAGGGCACATTTTGACTAGTTACCAGAGGTAAAAAAATAGTACACATTTGGAGTATAGTACATAAAGATGTATTGGTTTAAGATAATGAAAGAAAAAAGAAGCCTGAAACGGTTTTATATTATTAGAAAAATAAAGTGGACTTGATATATTAGATGCTAAGTGTAGTATGTATATATTCTATCATAACATTTTGAGCCTGGATAATTGATAGGATAATTTGTAAACAGGCAACTAAAACACAAATTGGCCACCAATAGTTCTTAACATTAGCAATCCTAATGAGAAAATTGAAATAAATGACTATTGAAGTAAGTGAAATAATGAATGGGTCCTTATAGTGTTCAACAGTGTGTCTACTATACCCTGTTGAAACAAGGAGGAAAAAAACACTAAATTGATAATAGGGAATGAAAATCACGAAGGTCATGAATTTTGAAACCATTTCACAAAATTTCAGTTTTACCGGAATCAAACATTTGTAATTGTCAATGTTTTGGTACGGTGACACAATTCTATCTGCCTCCACTGTCATTTATACATAAATTATCCATTATTTACATATATTTTTATCTTTGTTTATTCAGAGTTTTTCATGCAGACCTTATTATTGAGATTGTGTTATTTATTGAAATTTTAACGTCCATTATTATCAACTAAGAATTTTAGATAGGTAACCATCGTTTTCTGGCCAGGATAGGGCTGATGCCTTTTCTTTTTTCCAAAGAAAAGCCATCAACCTATAGTAGGAATCGAACCCACGACCCTTGGCACGAAGTGTCATGTGCTTACACCTTATCATCAGGGGCCACCGGGCCTCCAAGATTGTGTTCCCTTTAATTTATTAAATTATGTAAATTGGTAATAAATATTTAGTTAGTAACATTTTTAGTAATTTTGAAACCTGCTACCATTGTTCAATATTTTTTAGGCTGCTAATTGTACATTAATTCTAAACTGTTTTAGTATCATCGTTTCATCACTTTTATAATTAATGTAACTATCCTCTTTAACATATGATGTACATTTTATACAGTTTTATTAATTGTTTTAAATGTACGTAAAATTGTAAGTTTATAGATATCATGGGCTATCCGGCAATCCATGTAAGGTTACAAATAATTTTAAGGTAAAAGTTAAGGTTTTTTTCTTGGAGTGAAATTATTTTCTTTTGAATGGGGATGAAATGTTTATTTCAAGTCATGAAATTGGCTTTAAAAAAAGTAGTAGACAAATTTTTTCATGAAAGTATTCGGAGCTTTGCTTTAGCCAAAAGCGCATAATTTTGTTCAGGGTGTCAACGATTTAAATCAATTGATTTAAATCAGTGATTTAAATCATGATTAAAATCATTTGATTTTTTTTAAAAAATCATTGATTTAAATCAATTGAATTAATAAAAACAACCATTGATTTAAACCAATTGATTTTATTAAAAACAATAATTATATATTTTTTGTTAACTTTAGTTTATTTTTTAAACATAAATCTAGCTAGTTCTGCCTTTTTTTCAGCCATTTCAACATTTCGTCTTTATTTTGTCCCTAGGGCCTACCCTCACTTGACCGTTCTTATCTATTCAAAGTCTGTTTCTTTTATGACCCTTTCTTTGTTTTTAATTCTCCATATACACCTTTTAAGTTTAAGATAAAAGAGATTGGCAGGTAGAGGGCGAAGTGAATGCTTTAAATTGGTGGAAGTCTTCGTCGGCCTTAAAATATTGTATTTATTCAAAAGAACTGTTAATAATAGAGCAGCTTATGACAGGAAAGGCAACTTCTGCAGGAGTTGAAAGAATGTTTTTAACCCTTGGTTTTGTTCACAGTCAAATGAGAAACTACCTAATTAGTTATGAAAAGGCTGACAAACTGGCGTTTTTGTTCAAAGCTTTAAATAAATAATATTACTGTTGTTATACGTGATTAATAGGGAATGGATGTTCATGTAATATAAAATTGAAAATATGTATTTATATATTTAACTATTTATAATAAAATATGTAATAAAAAATTGAAAATATTTAGTAAACAAATACCTTAAAAACTATAAAATATTGAAAAGAAAAGCATAAATAATAAGTAGGAACTCTGTTATTATTAATGGAAAGAACAAAAGTATAGAACAAAACAGGGTGTCAACGATTTAAATCAATTGATTTAAAAAAAAAAAAAAAAAAAAAAAAAACATTGATTTAAACCAACTGATTTTATAAAAAAAATTATTATTATATATATTTTTTTAACTTAAATCTAACTAGTTCTGCCATTTATGTCCCTAGGGCCTACCCTCACTCGACCATTCTTATGTATTCAAAGTCTGTGTCTTTTATGACCCTTCCTTTGTTTTTAATTCTGCATTAAATAAATAATAAAGCTTTAAATAAATAATATTACTGTTGTTATACGTGATTAATAGGGAACGGGTGTTCATGTAAAATAAAATTCAAAATATGAACATATATATTTAACTATTTATAATAAAATATTGAAAATATTTAGTAAAAAAAATACAATAAAAACTATAAAATATTGTGAAGAAAAGCATAAATAATAAGTAGGAACTCTATTATTAATGGAAAGAACAAAAGTATAGGATAGGAGGTAAATATATGAAAAGTCCCCACCCGTGGCCTTTGATCCGAGGGGGGGGGTTAGAAGGTCCAATTTTTCGGGTTTTCACTTATATCTCGGAAACCCTGCGTCCTAGCGAGATGACTATTCTATAAGAAATAAAAGCTGATTAATAGAGCCCGGAAGTTAGGCATTTATTTTTGGTTAAAATAGGCAGGCAAAAAGGCACTTGAAATACTGAAAATAGGCAGTACTGTAATTAAAATAGGCATTTATTAGGAGTGAAGGAAAAACTTGAGGACTTTTGATATGTACACCTCCTATCCAGCCCAAACAAAGTTACAAAGTCAGTTACAAGGTGTGTATTTGAAGGCAACAATCAACTGCTCTGAAGAGTGGGATTCAGCTCAACTGTTAATCGTTTTCCCACTATGGATATCCCCAATAATGTGGATATTTTTCCACCCAGGGGTTTTTTCTAGACTGTCTTTTCACTTTATTTTTAATTTATTCCCAGTATCTCCTTCTAAAACCTGGATTTTCTCTATTCCTCTGTATGATTCTAATGCTATCCACTAACAACATGCCTTTTGTACCTAGTATTGACATAGTATATACACAGCCACCTTCTTGGAATCAGAGAAGACACGGTCATCTAGACTCAATGGGTAAAGTTTTATTTTCTTTCTCGGTTTTCCTTTATTTCTTCAATTACAAAATAAAAAGAATATTAAAATATGTAGCAAACATATGTATTTATGGCAGAATATGTAAAAATATGGGGTTTTAACAAAATATGTAAAATAAAAAACTGTTTAAATACTTTAAAATCACTTAAAACGTGCAGAATTACATCAATACTTACAATTTACGAATCAGAAAAAAATATGTAAATACAATAACATCCGTTCCATAGTGATTAATATTTCTGTAAAGCTCCATTTGTAAAATCTTTGTTTTAAAATTTGAAAATTAAGCCATTATATATACAAGGGTCAAAATTATCCTATATTTTGAGACCAGAGTTTCTGTACATTTAAATTTAATGTCTTTAATCGCCAAAAATTACTGATTTTCATCAATTTAATTCTTCAAATTTACAGAAATTCCGGTCTCAAAATATAAAACAACTTCAGCCCCTGTATATGTGATCTGTAAATTCTACTATTCTCCCAAAATTATCCACTTAAGACAAAATACTTTAGAATAACTATTTCATTATTTGCATTGTAAATAAACAAATATTTTAGTTACAGGTTTATATAATGAACAACTAGGTAATAACTAGCTCTTTATATGGACTAGATACATTTATTATACTGATTTCTTTTTTAAATCCGGTTTTAGTAGAAAAATCCAATTTAATTAAACAAATCCGATTTAAATTTAAAAAAAAATTTGATTTAAATCAAATAAATACGATTTTTTTGTGTTTTTTTTTTAAAAATCATGATTTTTTTACACCCTGCCCTGTACCTAGTATTGAGATAGTACATATACAGCCACCTTCTTGGAATTAGAAAAATCACAGTTACCTAGACTCAATGGGTAAAGTTTTATTTTCTTTCTCGGTTTTCCTTTATTTCTTCAATTACAAAATAAAAAGAATATTAAAATATGTAGCAAACATATGTATTTATGGCAGAATAAGTAAAAATATGGAGTTTTGACAAAATATGTAAAATAAAAAACTGTTTAAATACTTTTAAAACACTTAAAACGTGCAGAATTACATTAATACTAAGGATTTACGAATCAGAAAAGAATGTGTAAATACTATTACATCTGTTCCCTAGTGATTAATATTTCTGTAAAGCTTCATTTCTAAAATTGTTGTTTTCAAATTTGAAAATTAAGTCATTATATATACAGGGGTCGAAATTGTCCTATATTTTGAGACCAGAGTTTCTGTACATTTAAATTTAATTGCCGAAAATTAATGGTTTTTGTTGATTTAAGTCTTTAAATTTACAGAAATTACTGTTTCAAAATATAGGTCAACTTCAACCCCTGTATATATGATCCGTCAATTCTGCTATGCTCCCAAAATTATCCACTTAAGACTCACCACTTTAGAATAGTTATTTTATTATTTGCATTGTAAATAAACAAATATTTTAGTTACAGGTTTATATAATGAACAACTAGGTAATAACCAGCTCTCTATATAGACTAGATACATTTAAGAAGTCCGATTTCTTTTTTAAAGCCGGGTTTAGTAAAAAAATTCAATTTAAATAAAAAAAATCCGATTTAAATCAAAAAAATCTGATTTAAATAAAATAAATCCGATTTTTTTGATTTTTTTAAAAAAATCATGATTTTTTTACACCCTGATTTTGTTATAAGTAGGTTTTGTGTAGATTGAAAAATGATGATGGTTTTGTGTTGAGTGATTTTTATTTACTGCTTTTCTTCTCTGGATATAAAAACTAATAATGAAAGACCCAAACTTCAGGAAGGATTACACCAACTGAAATTAGATGCAAAGGCTAAAATGTACCCAGATACTTTTGGGAATCTAAACTTCATTTATAGGTTGAGGATATAAAGGATAAACTCGGATAAGCACAATCATATATTCATGGTGTAAAGTACAAACAGAAAGACATATACCAGTGCAAAAACCGACATTACTGGTTCTCGGAGGCCTTTATAGAGCTGTACAATATAAATATTTCATTAAATTTTAACATCCATTATAATTAACTCAGAATTTTATGACGGGTTATCTATAGGTCACCACCCTTTTCTAACCAGGCTAGGCCTGATGCCCTTTCTTTTTTACAAAAAAAAGCCCCCATCCCTAGTGGGAATCGAACCAACGTCCCTTGGCTCATGCCTTAACACTCACGGCCACCGGGCCTCATACAATATAAATATATTAGCCAAGAATACACAAAAATGCATTAATGCATTATTCTAGTAATTACTAGAATAAATAAATTCTAACAGATACCATGGTATACTTCAAAACTGGTTAAGTAAGTAAATAAATATTTTCTTTCCTCTTAGTACTTCCCAAAGCAATATAGCAATTAAAATAGCACTCAGGAAAGAACTTTTGAAAAAATTCTTTAAATTTTCATTATCTTATTTTACTGGAGGCCGATAATGACTAACATGATATATATGTCTGTTAACAGGGTATCAGCCACAGTTTTTGTTTTTTCCGCCCTGAAACTTAATATATATATGTATATATATTGTTATAATATTTTATATAAAGAAAAAGAACAAAATGTAATAATTTTATTTTATCTATAGAATATTTGATATGCCACGGCTGCTAATACTATTTAAAATGAGCACTCTTATCTCACGGGTTCGGGTTCAAAGTAAGGTAGACGAAAACATAGATTATTCTGTTGAAATAAATTCAAATGTAATACACAAAAGACTCAACAAGCCAACATCCATGCAATTGGAAAAGCAAATTTTACCTGCTATAAAGCTGCAGACAGCATACACTGGAATTTCTGGGATTACATCCGGTGACGAACAAATAATTAATCTTCTTTCTTCAATTCAAAATTAGCCAATCTGCGACACTGGGCGAACCTTTGCGATTATTGAAACACAACTCTAAACTCCGCGTAAAAACAACCGTGGAAGACTATACCACCACTAAGACTGTGACCAATCGACTGTATCATACTATATCTCCATTAGAACTGTATAGGACTAGCTCTCCATTCGGACTGTATGAGAATAGAGATTCTTTCGAACTGTATGAGACGAGTTCTCCATTATAACTGTCTGAGAGTTTTTTGGCGGGAGGGTCCAAACCGTACGTAGTGCTACCTGTATCAGCTGCTAGACCTTATATCAAAATAATATTTACTTGTTCCTGAAATTCAGATTTTAACATATTAACGAATCTATTGCATTTTATGTCAGAATTTTCTGTGTTAGTTTTGAATGTAAATTTAAATTAATATAAAACCATTTATTTTGTTTTAGCGCGGTTCCTCCCTCCCCCATAGGGAGGAACCCCGCTTATAAGGTTGATCTCATGACGCAATCCAAAAGTGGCGACTAGAAAATTTTGCGTTTCAGCACCCCTAGAAACCGAAAATGATGGTGGTTCAAATTTGTGTGTGTGTGTGTGTGTGTATATATATATATATATATATATTTATATATATATATATATATATATATATATATATATATATATATATATATATATATATATATATGTCTGTTCGCTCTGTAGCTCCAAAACGAATGGTCTGATTTTGATGAAATTTGGTACAAAAATCTTTCGTCTAATTTGAAAGGTCAAGTTCGTTAACCAGCAGAACCCGTCCACTGGAAGATGGCGTTTGGGGCGAAGCTTGTAAGTACTCGTTTTATAGGCTTCTTGGGCTAGGAAAACGAATGAACCCATTTTCAAGGCGATAGCTTTAACCGTTTTTGAGAAAATTGGAAAAATAGTTTTTGAATACCGTTTTTGGTTTGGCTACTTAAAATCATGGGATTCAGTTAAAACATTTTCTGCATGTTCTACTTTCATTAAAACTAATATTTTGAAATTTTTGTTACGTTTGGGGTTAAGGAAGGGTTCGAATAAAATATTTTATTAACAGACATAAAAAGTTTTGGTAACTTTGTATACTTTCCTTAATATCTCGAAAAAGGTTTAGAATCTTGGTAAACGGAAGATTACCATTAGAATGCTTACTAAATGCTCTACAAAAATGGTTCTGATGAAAGTTTTGATTCGGCGATGTCAATCGGAGAAATAAGTGCTTAAAACTTTAAAGTAATTGATTTCGCTTATTCGAACTGTTCTTTTCGTCTTTGATTTTGGTACTTAGAATTATGGGATTCAGTTGAAACATTTTCTGCATGTTCGAATTTCATCAACACTAATATGTTAAAATTTTGGTTACGTTTGGAGTAAAGGAAGGGTTAGAATAAAATATTTTATTAACAGACAAGAAAAGTTTTGGGAACTTTGTATACTTTCGTTAGTATCTCGAAAACCGTTGACAATCTTGGGAAGCGGAATGTTACCATTCGAAAGCTTACTAAATGCTCTAAAAAAAAGGTTCTGAAGATAGTTTTAATCAGGCGATGTCAATCGGAGAAATATGTGGTTAAATATTTAAAGTAATTGATTTCGTTTATTCGAACGGTTCTTTTTGTTTTATTCCTTGTTATTTTTTAATTGCCTATAGTTGGATAATGTATTTGACAATAAAACAGATTAAGTAAAATAAGATCAATTTAGTGTTAAAAATGTAGCGTTCAAAGAGAGCGATCCCAAGGCTTTCCAAATGCCTCTGAGCGGAGGCCCTTCTGGCCGACTTATGGGTTAGCCGACCCATAAAGGTAAGATCGTAAATCAAGACCTTTCAAGACAGGTGGAACCAAAATAATAACTGATTCTATTTTAATCTTTCCAAATTAGACTAGGGATAAGAACAGAACCGCGCTAAGATGATGCAGTTCCTGCGAGTCGGACTTTTTTTTATTTTCCTGGAATCTTCTGTTGGTCTTTACGCGCCATTCTTGCCTTTAACGGTTTTTCGAATTTATAACTATTAATTTGTAATGTAAAGTATCATTACAATATATATATATATATATATATATATATATATATATATATATATATATATATATATATATATATATATATATTGTACGAGGGTCCTCCAGCTTATTAGTCCAGTGCTCTACCACTGATCTAACCTCGCCCCTTATATATATATATATATATATATATATATATATATATATATATATATATATATATATATATATTTATTACAAATATATATATTTATATATAAATATATATTCACATATATTTTTATAAAATTTATATGAGCAAATTATTAGGCCACACGTTGGTTTGCCATTTAATGTAGTGATTCTTTTTTTTTAATATTATAATAAAATATTATATAAAATATTTATATTTAAATTTTTATTTTTAATTGCCACGGCTGCTAAATATATTATATTATGAGCACTCTTATCTCAAAAGGTTCTAAAGTAAATGAAAATGAATATCCTAAACCCTCCTGGGAAACAATCAATCAATCAAGACTCACTTATACAGGAAAATAATTCTCCTCCCAACATGAGGTACCTACTAATTTGCTCATAACAGCCGTAATTTTTGATATATTGGAACGAAACTCGGTATATGTCGTGTCTAAATGTTTAAAAAATAAACTAAATCTGGCTATTATGAGTGGGGGTTTACTGCAAATTCAAATTATGAATTTGCCTATGCAAGCTGTTATTTTTACTTCCTTGCAATGAAACTGTGTAAAAATGATGACAAACCAATAAGGAACAATTTTTAAAACAAGAGTTTTGAGTCAGCTGTTCGTTAAAAAGTCCAACTCGCTGGAACTGTATCATCTTAGCGTGGTCCTTATCCCTAGTATCATTTGAAGGGGCCGGGCAAAATAGTGCCAAGCAACCTTTTTAAAAAAAAACTTAACAGTAGCTGCTATATGTTGGATATTATGTGGGACTATCATCCTATGATACAAATGCTACTAAAATATGACTGCAAAGTGCTCTATATGCTACTTAATCTGGTTGCCCCTAACAATTTCAACTGTAAGTCCCACATGTGCTGTTGGCATTATAAAAGGTTGGTAACCTGTAGATAGTCCGCCGCTAATAGGGGACTCGAAAAAAAAAGAAAAAAGTCCCGCATATTTTGGGGGGGGGGAGGGGAGACCGACTTCTGAGCCATTAACGCCGACATCCCTGGTGAAGCGAGGAAATTTCTCAACGAGCCGTGAGATGAAAAAATTCCTGCCAACGGTGTGAGTCGAACCAACTATCTCCCGCATGAGAATCTAAGGCGTTAGCCACTAGACCCCTGGCCCACAAAATATCCAACATAGCAGCTACAGTTAGGCTTTGTTAAAAATTCTGCATGGCATTATTTTACCCCATTCATTTGGAAAGCTTAGAATAGAAATAAACAATTTTTTTTTTTTTTTTTTTTTTTTTTTTTTGTGAAAATTGTCAATACCCACTGGAATGTCTCGAATAAAAGTGATATATCAAGACAAAAGACACAGGAAACTGACAGTAACCAACTTACACAGAAGCGGAAATTGCACCATCCGGCTCTCCCAATTCTAATGCAAGACTCTATAAGTCAGTACAAAATACAAACACGCTTCTCATTTATTTATCATGTTTTATTGAAAGAAAATGCAATAAAAATAACAACAACCAATTAAAACTTAAGGCAAACAGTAAAAAAAAAAACAACAACCAATTCATAAGTGAGGTAAACAGAGTAAACCAAAAATTAAAAGAGGAACTAATTTATCAGCCCGTTTGAGTTTAATGTATTCAAATGTCGTTTTATATGTAGTGGAACACCTCAAGCTTCATGGCAGTAATGGCAATTTTGTTTGGGATCTTTCAAAGAGGAACGCTCATTTTAGCGCCATTGAACTGCAAATTACGTGTAGAATAAACCCCTAAAGTTATGACATCTCAATGCGGTACTCCCTGTATAGTTGAGATATATAAATTTAACTTGAAAAAACATGAAGCACTTTTTTTATCAGGATTATTCCTCAATGAGTCTACTATGCTGCATCATTTTGCTTTGTTGATAAGAAGTTGGCCTTAAATGATCTCACCAAAGAAAATTCAATTTCCTATGTTCTTCCAATGTTTTTTTTTTTCTTTAACAAAATGAATCTTCTTAACCAAATGAGCAATATTTAAGCATATTATTTATTTAACTGATTGTATGATAATTGGGGGCTAAAATTGCGTTAATAAATACACTGCTTTTAAGAACTATTTGATTTGAAATCAGTGTGTTTGGTTTAATCTGATTTCACTCAGAGCATACTGCAATGTTGACAATAAAATATTCTTGACTCAAAATAATCGAGCATTATCTAATATATTAATATTATCACGTAATTACTGTGAAATGAGAAGTTTAATGCTGTAAATTCTCTCTTCCCTCCCATTGTTTTCATAAATAAAATGGTACCAATAGCAGTTGATTTTGATTCTGATTCTCTTTCTCCCCCCCCCCCCTCACAAAAAGGATATCTTTCTACTTTACCGAAGGTAAATTGTATATTTATGGGTTTAAGTATTCAAAAAATAAATCAATACTATTTTTTCAATTTTCTAAACTTAATTGGCAAATTTTAATAAAGAAAAAAACATTATAAACTCCTTGAAATGAATAGGTAATGAGGTTGACGTAAGGAGGGCGGCCATACTGTCGCACCCTAACACTTAAGTACACAACTAACAGGACATTTATTTATGCTCAGTCCAATAGGGTATCCCCGACAAAACGGTCATGATTATTTACTAAGATAACTATTAATTCGATCATCTTATCGTTTGAACTATGTGTTTTGCCACTGCCTAGCATGCTGGCCGTTTCATTTGGACAAGTTAAGTTTTGTGATTCGACTGTTCCGAAAGAAAATAAAGAAGAAAGAAGTGTCCGTTATCGTGTCAGCCATATTTTACATTATTTTTTACTATAATATGGTTGTTCGAATTATTTCGTCTGATGGTGGGTGCTAGTGGTGTGATTTTATAAGTATGTTTACCAGCTATTCACTACTGATTTTAGCAGCAGGAATTGTTTCATCCAACGGTCACCCAATTGACCCTAAAGGTGAGTTCATTCATAGCTTTCGTCATCATATTTGACAAGACCTTTTTTTTTTCTTTTTTACATTCTGCTGCTAATTATAGCGGCTATGTTGATACATAATTATATTGATTATGCTCTTACTCCTTTTCTTTTTGAACCTTGTTAACTAAGTGTCAATTTGTGAAAATCACTTATTTTGGTTTTTATGTGTATCACCTAATATTTTATTTTTTGGATTTTGGACCATGATCTATTTCAAGTTAGTACTAGGAAATTAGATATCCCTTGAATTATGGTGCACCATATTTTTGTAGATAATATCCATTTATTTGTGTTCAAATTGAAATTAGGCTGTGCAAAAATTAACTTGTCAGAAAATCCAACTATTAAGGCATTATTAGATAGTAGGTTGTATTTTTGTTTGTGCTTTGATGTTTTATTTCAAATCAACTTAAAAGTTGATGACATAGATGCGTAAGTTCCAGTTCTTAGTATTATTTGCAGCATAATGCTTAGTGAAGTGATATTTTTGGTAATTTTAGAAATTGTGTCAGGAAAATGTTCTGGTCTACTTTTTCAACTTATATAATCTTCTGGATGTTTAATTTTTTGTGCTTTGTCAACCATGAATTTCAGTTGAGGAAATGCACACCGTAGATTTGACATTGTGAATGATAATTAGAATGTTGAAGGTTGTGATGACTAAGACCTCCCTCTGAGCAGCAACTGCTATTCTGATGATGTAAGATATATAGATCTGTGGAACAAGTTTTTTCAGCCCTATGTACTGTCATTATGTTTAATATAACAGTGTGAAATAAATGAATTTTACCCTCTGCCACATAATTCACATAGTGACCTTTTGTTGTTTATAATTCAGATCAGAATTTTTGTTCCCAACATTTCTATACTTTGGTTAATTTGTTTAAATAGGAATAATACATTTCTTACAGGATTGTATACCCGTTAGAATCCCATTTATAATCCAATTATTAAGTGATTTTCTTTTTACATTGACATTTGAGAAGAACAATTGCTCATTGTATTACAATATGTTAGGAACAATTAATTTGTACGTTAGATTCAGGATACTATCGAATATTGATATTTTTCCTCCTTTACATATCGTCCCTACCATGTCAAACTATCGAAGATGAAACATCTTGTTTATCAGATTCGGGACTTAGCTCTTGAATTGTGGACGATATGGCTATCGAATAAAACCATTTATCAATATATTACTTCGTCAATGGATAGAGTATCTTTGTTCCCTATTTTGCCCGATTTGCATATTCGATAGTTTGACATGGTATGGACGATATTATTAATACATTCTCCCCGGTGCCTGTGCATGTTTTCTTATGGTTTGTTGGTATTGTATTTATTTCATAGTAGGCATTAAAGAATTAATCATAAATGTTTAATCCATACTTTGCTGAAACCATTATCTTTGTAAGCGCCCCAACTTTTTCTGAAACTATGCCAATATAGTGCTCAATTAAGCATAAAGCTTTTCTGAGACTGTTTCTAATTTTGAATGCAATTGATTTTATTGTAGAATAACAATTAATGAATCCTTGTCTTTGATTTGTATTAATATTACAAAGTATAACATATGTAATGAAAAAACATATGGAAAACTTTTAATTCAGGCCTTCATTAATTGTCAACCAACTGATAGATCTATTCAATATTTGAAGGGATATCAGAATGACATCTTAAGCCCTCTGAGCAGCATTTTTATGTTGTAGATAATTTAACCAAAATCAATACTGTCAATTAATTTAGTTAAAACATATCTCCATCCTTAATCATTCACTAAATCTAACCGTTTTATTTTAAATTACACCAACGACAATAAACTGCGACCAATTAAACAAACAGTGGCACAATGGCCATCCAGCAGAAGAGGAAACCAGAGAGAAGGGGTAGTTTTTACTCGACTCCGTAATGGTCATTCTATACTTACTCATGGACACCTAATGTGTAAACAAGATGCACCAATATGTAGACAATGTAACAACATGCTTACTATAAGACATATACTTACAGACTGTTGAAGAAGAGATTAATTACACATACCCACTGACCTTACAGTACTTTTAACCGATGGTAGCCATTACTTGAATCAGATACAGTTACAAACTACACAAAAATATCACAAAATTAACAAAATAATGAAAATGTTTACTCTTTCATATTTGTAATTTTATTTTATTTATTTATTTTTATTTCCTAACTAGCTGTGCCCGCAACTTCGTCTGTGTGGATAGTGAACCGATTTAGTTTATTTTTACAACATATTTTTCTATTAATATGTCCACTATGAATACCAAGTTTTGTTGCAATACAACAATAATTGCGGCCGGTATGGGCGAATAATTACTTTGGGTCCTGACTAAAACACCCCCTCCAGATGAACCTATTTTGCTGGTTAGCGTACTCAATCAATCATTTGCTTGGGGAATACTATATACCAAGTTTCATGAAGACAAAACAAAAAACTCCGGTGTGTATCGTGTTAACGCTAGTTCATGAAATGTTCGACATGATTCTTTACATTGGCATAATTTTTTTTATTTATGAACCGATTGACATGAAACAAACACTAAATGATAAGTGAACCTTAGCACAATATATCTGTGAAACCCGCAACTGAATCGGATAAGCCATTTCTGAGATTAACGTGCACAGATAAACAGACAAAAAATTCTAAAAATCATTGTTTTGGGTACTATTGCGTTGATAAAGGTTCCCAATAATATTTTTCCCATATATTTTCCATGTATAGACAGCGATCTATCAGAATTTTATTATATTTATAGGGTTTTAATTTTATTTATTTATTTAAATTTATTTGCTACTTTTTCCAAATTATATGTATTTCCTTTATGCTTGCTTGATAATCTATTGTAATTTATTTATTAATATTATAATTACAAAAGAGCCATTTCAAATAAATGGAAATTCTACTTTTATTTTTCTTCCGTCTTGCTTAATTTTATTTTATACTATAACTCTATGATTTTATTTTATCAGGACTTACTAAAAAAAAAAAAAAAAAACTTTATTTATTTTCTAGTTGTTCTGCCAGTTGCTGATGGATTTGGAATCGTTGTCATTGGTACAGCATTTCTTGTCACCACTGTAATTGCAGTTATCGCTTGCAGTTGTTGCAAACAGCGAAGAGATGGTTTCAAGGTATGTTCATTACTTTTTCTTTAAATACGTTTGCATAATTTATCTAGTCACTGATCTTGTGCGTTGATCACAAGTTTGAATTTTCCTGTCTGTTCGCTACACTAGTTGTGCACTATGTGAATGTTCTCCCTTTTAGGAGGCCTATTCAAATACCGTTATTATCAAAAATAATTTGTCTTCATTCCTATGAACCTTATTATATTACAGTGTTGATGTAAAAAATTGGAAATTTATTAATAGGAGGTGGCATTGTTGCCATGAATAGGAGTACTTCTAGGCAATCTGGATTATGTTTTTATTTATATTTTTCAATTTATTCTATTTGTACACACGATTTAGAGATAATTCTAGAAAATCTGCTGGACAAAATTAATATTTTCATATACTTCTTGAAGTGGTGTCAATAAAAAGTGGCATAAGACATTATTTTTCATTTTCTTTGTTAAAATATTTCTGCTCTAATTGTTTGGTGGTCTTAATTTACTGCCTCACCCTACTCCTTTTTCTAGTAGGTGAGCCAACATATGTTCACCATCCAACATCTGGTAAGCCTGCATCCTGCTTAGCCTCTGAATAGGTGGTAAACTAAAACTATGAAACATTTAGGGCAGAAAAAGTTTAATAAAGTCGTTGAAAATCCCCGTGTGCGGTCTACCCCGTTTTATTGATTAAATACAAGAAAATTTTGGAATCAGAAGATTCAGAAAAATATAGAATAAATTTATATTGAAGTTGTAGGAATACAGTCATATGAAATTAATATATGTTATTTATTTAATTAATTTTTCTTATATAAACATAATTTATTTTAATCGATTAAAAGTGTATTTAATAAATACAATTGATGGGTTCATTACAAAAACTAGACCAGTCCAAAAATTGATATTTTGGGATAAATACATCTTCTTCCTCTCCAAAGTCAGTTCTACATATTGATATTATTGCTGTCCCCAAAAACCAGAAAGACCACATTATTTAAGAGTGTGAAGTATTAGTGAATCTACAAAAATAAGAAAAGTCCAATGCCTTTCCACCAAAATCCAGACTATTCCTTGAATGATTTATAATTTGTCAGGATTATATAATAAGTAATCTTATGGTAAAACTGAAGGAGAGCGTCTTCAGCACCCATGTTTTTCAAATTTTGCACTATTACGTATTTTGATGCACTAAACACGAATCCGTTAAAAAAAAAAAAAAAAAAAAAAAAAAATTGCTCTCAACTAGGAAAGAAGTTATTAAGCACTAAAGTTAACTGTTATGGAGGTTATAAAAGTTGGTGTAAACAGCGTTTTAATAAACATGCATATTAAGAAGAATGTCTAGGACGACTTTTGGGCAGACGTGCTATGCGTTTCCGCTCGCTCAAGGAGATGTCAAAACTGAATTCTTTGTTTCCCAATGTTAGATGTCTGCGCATGCGCATGTTTACAAATATGTTTACGCCAACTTTAACCTCGATAACAGTGAACTTTAGTGCTTCATAACTTCTTCCCTAGTTGAGAGCAACTTTTTTTTTTTTAACAGATTCATGTTTAGTGCATAAAAATACGTTATAGTGCAAAATTTGAAAAAAATCGTTGCTTAGGACGCTCTTCTTCAGTTTTACCAATCTTATTTGAGGTTAAATATTTCATGTTTCATTTAACGTAGATTTCTTCAAAAATAGACAAGTCCATAAGTTTTTTATATTTTCTCAACTACCCTCTTAAAAAATATATTTATTTTATGTAATGCTAATCTGTTAGTGGGACAATAGTAGGTGTAAAAGCAATTTTCATTGCATCCAGCAACATATGCTTTTTCAAGTTTCTGAAAATGTTAGTTTTTGGACTTGTCTGGTTTTTGTAATGACCCCTTCAATTAGTTTAATAATATAATCTAAAGATCCAGAAATGTATTTTCTCATTCTAATGTATGTTGTGTACGTTATTTGTAGTCATACTTTTTTAATATATTATATTATACAATATGATTTTATTATTAGTTTTGTTTTGCTCTATGAAATATCCAGCAGTAGTCTTTTTGCTGGATGAAATTTCATCTTCACCTGACGTATTCATATCAGTTGGTCCCAATCACAAACAAATACTTCAAGGATGAAAGACTGGTAAATTAATTGTATTATATATGTCAGGAGGCTTATTAACAGGGACGGGAATTAAATAGATAGATAATTGGGAAATATTTTAGGGAATCAAAATTTCTTTCCAAAGCTTTAATTTACACTGGTACATACACAACGGTATATATGTAGCAGTAATATATATGCTAAGGGTCGTGGGTTCGATTCCCAATAGGAATGGAGGCTTTTCTTTGGAAAAGTCTGACTCGCAGGAACTATGTCATCTTAGCGCGGTTCTGTTCATTATTCTAGTGCTATTAGTTAAGGAATAGTAGCAGTTATTAGTGGGGTCGATATTTTGTGAAAAATATAAAAGAAAATCTCGAAGAGAAAATAGACAGCGACTTCTCCCACCTTCTCAACGTTCGCTCTTGGAAACACTATAACAATGTTTCACATTTTCTTACCTTGTTTTAGTCAAATACTCGTTTTACTGTTAAATGCATTTAGAATAAGCAACAACCAATTAAAACGTTAGGTAATCAGGTACAAAATCCTGTTCTAAAGAGCAAAACTAACAATTCCGAAGTTTCAAGTCCTTATTTCTCCAATAGACTTCGCCCCATCAGAGCAAAGAATCGCTGAGAATTTAGTAAGCTTTCGAATGGTCACCTTCCACTTACCACGATTTCCTAACCGTTTTCAAAATATTTTAGAATATATACAAAAATCCCAAAAATGTTCATGTCTTTCAATAAAATATTTTATTTCTAGTACTTCCTTAACTCGAAACTGAAGCAAAATTTAACTATCTTAGACTATATGGATGTCAAACGTCTGGAATAAGTTTCAACTGAATCAATTGTTTCCAAAAACCCAAACTTAAAATTAGTTTCGAAAATTATTTGAGTCACTTTTTCTCGTAAATGGTTTCAGGTATTGCATTAAAAATGGTTTCATTCCACTCGTCTTCCTATGTTAAGAAACCTATAAAACGAGTACCTGCAAGCATTTAAATTTAAATAAATACATAACGATCGTAAAATATTTCTAAGATGAGAGGGAGGTTGAGTGAGAGGGAGAGCAAGTTAGACTGACAATTATCAATTTGGGGGATAAGAGAATATTGGGCTGACATACCTTTGAGAAAAATCTGGGCTGAGTGACTCTGGAACTTGCATAGGCTCAGTCTTTTCAGGGGGTAAGCCGGCCCTTACAAACCCTTCACCCCACCTTCGCTCTAGCTAGTGCCTCGATCTAGGAGGAAAACATTGTAAATCTAGGAAACTTCTATATTATTATATTAGTCCAGCGAAGTGCTGCTCTCTACATTT
Source organism: Gonocerus acuteangulatus (assembly GCA_946811695.1). Taxonomy (NCBI): domain Eukaryota; kingdom Metazoa; phylum Arthropoda; class Insecta; order Hemiptera; family Coreidae; genus Gonocerus; species Gonocerus acuteangulatus. Next base: position 20,633,682 of record OX328130.1, read on the forward strand.
GATTTACCTCGTCAGGTCTTAGACGTTACGGGAATTGCCTTATGTTTCTGCCACTTGTTGTCTGAATGATCCAGACGCAGCGTCTACAGATTCATTCTTCCCACATCTCCAACGTTGGATATCTAACCTTTATTCATTTACTCTAAGTCCAAGGGAATGAGGGTCCTTACATATACATATAGATCATTCATTCCTTTTCAATGATCTATCACGAGAGGTTCATCTGAACACCACCAGACATTCATCCTCGAAGGATTTGTAGTTAATTGAGACTTACTGATTTGTTGAAGTCTGCTGTAAAGAAAATAAAATTTCGTTCAGCAGTTTTTGCTTGATAGTGAATTATTTTTGTTTTTTGGTTCATAGTCCACTTCTGACAAAATCTCAGTATAGAATTTTTTTTATTCATTTGTCTGGCGGAATTGAATACAAAAATTTTGCACCTTTTGTGCCTCATCAGGAGGCAATATTGTCGAATTTTACAGCAATATAATCATATGTTATGACTTGGCCGGGATAATGGAAGGTTACCTTGCTCACTGGGGATATAAATATTCAAACATTTTACCTTCTGTTGAGGCAATAAAGTTCGGAAACATTTCGAGTAAGAATTAATAAATTATTTTTATTAATTCATGTATTTTTGTTTGTTGATATTTTGTCTGATAAATGGATTTAATAGGGTCACTTTTTAATAATTATATAAACATGATTTTTCTTTACAATTCCTCCTCTCTTTATATACAACTGTATATTCACGGCGCTAATGACCTAGATGTTGATGGGCCGTAAAAAAAAAAAAAAAAAAAAAAAAAAAAAAAAAAAAAAAAAAAAAAAAAACTGTATATTCAATTATATACAACCATATTTTCCTTTATATTTTATTATTTGTTTCAGTAATCATTGAATTGAAAGTTTTAATTTAGAATACAAAAAAAAAAAGCTTCTCTGTCCAGTAGTCAAATTTTCTGTGATAACAAGAACGTGTTGTTGTTTGTTTTCTTGTTACATTTAATAATGAGACTTCTTAAGAGGCAATTAAAATTCAAGCAATTAAATAAAATAGGTCAAACAGACAAGAGTCCCATATCAAGAAGCCTTGTAACAACTTGAAAATTGTGCATTAGCTGCTTGTTTGTGTCCTGATTTATTTCCCTCTATATCTTCTACGAATCACAATACGGTTTGCATATTTACTATAGCCCAGATGTTAAATGTGGATGGCAGTCAGAATAATAGTTGTGCTATTTACTTTGTGTATACATTAATATTACAATTGTTAAACAAAATATTATTAGCAATTGGCTGTATAAGTGAAAAAGAAATGAAAAAATGTATAAATATATAAAAATATATATTTCTAACGTAGATAGCAAAACTAATTATACAGGCACACTGACAAAAAAGAAGTGGTATTTTCCTAAGACGCCATACATATATTCTTATGTATTTTGACACGCTGAATTCGAATCTGGAGTCCGTTACGTCCCATCACGTCAGGTTTAAGAGCATATCAAAGTCAAATTTTGTATAAAATCGTTTATGAAGAAATAAATAGAGCTTCTGTGATTTTGAGGGTCACTGAATTCGAATATGGGGTCTGTTTCACCCCACCGGCACAAAATCAAGGTCATTTCAACAAAAATATATGTATTTTGAAAAAAGTTTTTTTGGCTGCAGATTCATTTCTTGCAAAATAAACATATTTGTCCTTGAAATTTCCTTGATTTGCACCGATGAGCTGAAGCAGACCTCGGATTTGAATTCAGTGACCCTCAAGACCATGGAAGCTCTAGTTATTTCTTCTTTAACAACTTCATACAAAATTTGCCCTTTAAATGCTCTTAAACCTGATGTGATGGGTGAAATGGACTCCGGATTCGGATTCAGCTTGTCAAAATACATAAGAATATATGTATGGCGTCTTTGGAAATTACCCCTTTTTTTTGTGTGTGTGCCTGTGTTATCAAAGTAAAATATATATATAACTATTTCAGATGTGTACAAAGAATATATAAAATACAATACTGTCATATCGATAGTTACGTATTATCGATAGTTAAATTTAATGGTAATTACAATCATTTTTAATTTTAATATAAAATGCTGAATTAATGTTTTACAATGGGAAGATTCCCTGCTTCCATTTAAATTGTCCAAAAAACTCTTAAAAGAGCACATAAACCTATGAAATTAGAAAACACAGTTTAAGTTTAAATTAGTAAAGCTTTTACTATGCTAATGACCTCATTGTTATATTCCTCTTATAACAAAAAGTAAATTACATTTTCAATAGGAGCAGTATTTATCTTTCTCAAGTTTGTAAACTTCTTTTTTTTCTTCTTAAAATCCTTTTGTTAAGGAGTTTGTTATTTTAATGTATCAAATTAAGAAATCATATTTTAATAAATATTTACAATTTGATAACATTCATTCTTTAATAACTCTCTTAGTCTTATTACTATTTATTTAACCTTTTAGGTTTTCTTTGTTACTTCAACATGTAAAATATTTTTAAAATGGCGAGAAGTCATATATTTAAAACGATGACCATTCGAATAGAAGGTCTCCATTCAAATATTTACTAAATTCTCTACAAAAATGGTTCTGAAGCAATTTTTGATGGGGCAATGTCAATCAGAGAAATAACTGCTTAAAACTTTAAAACTGTTTGTTTTGTACTCTTGTGTTTGTTTAACTTACTTTTTAATTGTTTGTTTTAAATTGCATTTATGAGTAAAATTAGTATTTTAGTAAAAAAAAGGCAAAAAAATGAGAAACTTATTGTCAAGAGTGGTTTTCTAGGGTGATTGTTGAGATGGCAGGCGAGTCATTTCCGCTTATGATACGGTCAGTTTCCTGTTGTGGCGCCATAAACTTCCTTCTCTTTAAGATTTAATTCATATTTTTAACGAAAGATCAAACTCTACCAATAACTGCTTCTATTCCTTTGCTAATAGCACTAGGGATAAGAACAAAACCGCACTAAGATGGCCTAGTTCCTGCGAGTCGGACATTTTTTCCTATTAAAATATGACATGTGGAAATCCAGTCAATGTGGATGTAACAAAACCTTTTAAAACCCTGACTTATCAAAGTAATATGGCTGTTGCTGTTTAGAATCAATACTTTCCTTTTTAAAAATCAATATCCTGTGGAAGCTTTGTTCATTAAAGAAATAGTAAAATGACATAAAATTCATAAATTTTACTCATTATATACAAAATCATATTTTCTATGTATTTATCTGTTGTTTTTATACTGGGTTTCTCCTTGTTTTAATAATATGAATATTTGAATATTTTATTTCTATTTTTATTAAATTCATATTATTATTCAGGAGCATTATTTGTATATACAAAACATTTGTGACCTCCACAGGCAGAACAATGTCCAAATTTGTGGAGAATAAAGTTGTTTTAAATATATGACTTTCTGCAATTTCGGAAATAGATTATAAATAAAACTTATTGTAAAATAATTGTGTGATATCCCTTAATTAACTCATACACCATTAAAAAGGCCTCTCATTAATTATTAAAATACTAGAAAATGTTATTTTTAAAACATAATAATAATAGAGTTTTTTTATTTATTTTTAAGCCAAAAGTGGAAGAAGTTATTTATGATAAGGTAAGCTAGAGTGGCATGGTATTGTTGAAAATAATTTGATATTCTGGTATGTAGTGCTGTGTAAGAAGTATACGAGGGACGTACGAACGAACGTGCATGCCTCTATGAGAACTTACTTTTTTTCATTTATCTCAATCGTATATGACTTCTTTATTTTTCTTATTTCTTTTTTAATTTAGATTAACTATTTATCTGTCGCTTTTATCTGGTCTTATCTCCCCGGAATCGTTGTATGATGACTAGTTTAAATTTTCTTGAATATTGTTGTTCGCTTCATCTTACATTCTTGTGTTTCTTTCTTACATTTTTTGTTTTCTATTTAGGCTACATTTAAATTTAATTTTAAGTCTTGTGGTGCTTTTCATTTGTTTTTATGTGTTTAGAATGAAGAAAACCCTTCCTTATTGTTTAAGGACCTCTGAGATAAGTGAAATATATCAGAATGCGTGAAGAGCCCTTTTCCCTAGAATGTATTTTTGATATATGAAATTGATATTCTCTTTTCTCCTGATTTTGAGCCTGAAAGAAATTGAGAAAATAGACTTTGTCAGAGTTCAGTCGTGTTATCTTAATGAAACTCCATTTTTTATTACTAAATGAGTTTTATTATATGCTGACGTTTCAGCTTGAAATTCAAGTCTTCATCAGGGCTGTAAAACAATGACAGAGTTAATAATAATATACAGTAGACTCTCCCTAATCCGGCGTCGTCAGGACTGGGGTACAGTCGGATTAGGGAAAATGCCGGATTTGTGAATTCCATTAGAAGCAGTCACTTATCTTTTTGAAAAGCCTTATTATTTTAGGATATAATAGTATGTAGAAATTTAATCAGGGTGCTGCTGCCCCTCTTTTATTGAGCTGTTCAATAGTTCTTAACTTTTGCTATATTGACAGAGTTACCTTCTTTCTGTTTGTGGCCATAACAGAGCAAATTATAAAAAAATACTTTTAAAAATTGCTCTCTGCTTGTGATGAATGTTCGAACTAGATTGGCTAAAATCAGGCACTCCAGCATCAGACATTTATTTTCTTAGTGAAAACACAAGTTTCGGCCTCTAAAACAGAACATATATGTCTTATTTAACTCCCATTCAATGAAATACCACCAAACAAATGTTTGGCTAGCTAGGAAGGAAAGGTTTTCTAGGAACCCTCGAGCCAGTCTAGCTCTGGCGAGTTCCAAGATTCGTCACTCATTTCTCTCGGAGACCGCTGGATAAGAGAAAGCCGGATAAGGGAGAGTACACTATATATGCAAAAGAAATGTTAAATACAGAAAACATTATACAGGAAAAAAATCCATTCCTGCTAAAAAAAATCAGGTGTTCAGCGTAACCGCGCTAAAATCATACCCCCTACAGTAAACAAAAAAAAAACCTTCATACCTACCTGCCTTCCATTATCAACTCACTTTTATGACACCTCCCTCCAGCCCCTGTTCCCGTACTACCACTCTCAACTGGGGGTGGTTGAAACACCCCTCCACACCAGAACCTTTTCTCAAACTTACACAATCCACCACAGTCAGAAATGATTACACATCCGTGAGGCATAGTTATCCTTTTCCTCATCGGTAAGCCTATTTTCATCTCGTACTTATTCATTTGATATCTGTTTCTATGTAGGTAGTCTACCTCTAATTTAAGCTATACACACTTACCAAATGTATAATTCACCCTGTTCCATTTATAATGTTTTTTGTTTTTGACATTTCTTTTGTATGTGTATATATATATATATATATATATATATATATATATATATATATATATATATATATAAAAATATATATATAAACACACACAAATATATATATATACATACATATACGTATTATTAACTCTGTCCTCCTGGTTTTACAGCCCTGAAGGCTTGAATATCAAACCGAAACTTCAACAAACAATAAAACTAATTTTCTTATAAATAATGTAGTGTATTAAGATAACATAACCGAACCCTGACAAATTCTACCTTCACATCGTTGTCGTTCACAAGTTGTTTTAGAGACATGGGCATCATTTGAATGAATGAGTGTGAATGTGTGGCTAACTTCTTCTCTCCTCTATGGAGGGATGTGATTCATGAAAGCAATGATTTTTTTCCTCATTACTAATATGAACAATTTTTTCCCTACCACTAGTCATTTTAGATAAATCAGCATTTAAAATCCAGATATTTCCTCATATCAAAAACGGCTTATGATCTTCATCTGGAGACAAAAATACATCAAATTTGTTTAGAAAAAGTATGTGTTTGGGTGAGTTCTGTGGAATTTACTGCCTGTGTAAGAAAAATCCTTAAAGGATGAGCTTTACCTGAGACATGAAGTTGACCATCGTATCGCCCCTTCTTCAACGTAAGAGATTTGTAAAATATTTTATGTGAGAAAAATGTAAGGAGACGGAAAGATAGTGAGATGCAAGGACAGGGTGGGAGAGTATGGTGGGTAGAGGACTGACACCCATTAGGTATATAAAGTTGTGCTTCAATTAGAGTTAATACAGGGCATCCACTGCACAAAAATCATAAAAATATCATGAAATTGAAAATAAGGCACGAAAAAGTCATGAATTTTGAAACCATGTCATGAAATTTCAGTTTTACTGGAGTCTAACATAATAAACACGATTTCTGCGCGTTCATAATTGTCGTTAATTTCGTACGGTGACTTAATTCTATCTCCCTCCCCATTCCCTCCTCTGTTAGATTCCTTTGTTGTAGTATTTACACATCAATTATCCATTATTTACATATATTTTTATTTCTATTTATTCATATTCAGACTTTAATATTGAAATTATGCACACTTTAATTTACTTAATTATCTACATTGACAATAAATATTTAGTTAATCATATTTTTAGAAATTTTGAATTATACTACCATTTTCGAAATTTTTGAGGCTTCGAATTCCTTTTTCATTCTAAAGTTTTTAGTATCATCATTTTTTAACTTTTATAATTAATGTTACTGTCCTCTTTAACATATGATGCCCATTTTATACAGTTTTGAATTTTAATTTTGTAGATTTCACGGTAATCTACAAAATTAAAATGTGTAAGGTTAATTAATTTTGAACTAAAAGTTAAGGATTTTTATTTTTAAGTGAAATTATTTTCTTTTTAATGGGCATGACATTTGCATTTAAAGTCATGGAATTGGCTTTCACAAAAGTAGTAGACACCCTGTAATAAAATCTAATATAACTTTCATTCCCATGAGTATTTTGTAGGATAAGTATTTCGGCCTGCATGTCCCTCCAAACACGCTATTTTAAGTTTAAATTTTTCACTTTTTGGGAAAAGTAGCCGAACATTGAAGAGCTGTATCTTGGGTTTCATACAACCTACAGAGTTCGTTCTAGCGCCAAACGTTTGTAAATGTTATCTTCTTTTAAAAAGCAAAGAATACAAATTGTTGTAGGATGCACAGTTTAGGAGTTCTAAACAAAAAACGTCCGAAATTTTAAAGGTTTTTCGACAGGTGCGCAGTTAGTTCAGGTCTTTCGAAGGTGACAAATTGGGTACACACTACTGGGTGGCCCGAACAACATCCCAAAAATCAGCATTGTACTTTTTTTGCGAACTTGATGCCTTATATGACTGGACTAACACTCACAGGCTTACCCTCATTGTGAATATGACTCTAACAGTTAATTTAGGGTACCTTATATATTGTATTATTATTATATGCCTTATATGACTGGACTAACACTCACAGGTTTTCCCTCATTGTGAATATGACTCTAACATTTAATTTAGGGTACCTTATATATTGTATTATTATTATATGACTTATAAATTGTGTTTTTTGAATGAATGAATGAATGAAAAAAAAAACTTTATTCTGGGACTTCGTCCCATAAGAATAAAAATAAGTACAAAATAAACAATAAACAAATTTAACCTAAAAATATAAATATGAATAAAGAAAAACAAAAGAATAAAAGAACAAAACAAAAAAAGCAACTAATACAAATATTATATGTGAAGCCTTAAATAATAAAATGAAATATAAGTAAATATGTACATTCATTGGAATGGGGCAATGATGATACAATGATCAGAGGGGGATGGGAATAAAATTAAAGAGTTTAAATAAACAAATAAATATTAAAAAGTTGAATAAATATTATAGGAATGGGGGCTATAAAAAGATATAAACTAGGAAAATGCATAAACACGAGAAAAAAACAGCAATATAATTTACAAAGGTAATCAGGTCTTCCTGGTGGTGAAATTTTAAGAAGCGTCTTCCTGGGAGGATAGGAGAAAAGCAAAGAGGCGGGATTTAAAGACAGGTAAGGAAGGAGAGTGTCGAATGGAAAGAGGGATAGAGTTCCAGAAGGAGGAGGCTCGGGAGATGAAGGAACGGTCGAAGAAGGCTGTTTTATGAGTGGGAGGATAGAGATCGGAGGGACGGGAGCGGGTACCACGGGAATGGACAGCCGATTTAAACTGCAGGAGGTTGTAAATATAGGAAGGAGATTTGGAAGAAATGGTTTGGTAAAGGAAGGAACCTAGAAAATATTGTCGTCGAATTGATGGAAATAGCCACTTCAACTCGGAATACCGGTGTGAAATATGGGCATCCCTGGGGGTATCGAGGATAAATCTGAGAAAACTGTTCATTAATCGCTTAAGACGAACCTCAAGCTCCCCAGTGAGCCCTCCATAAACCAGGCAACCATAGTCGAAGTGGGGGAACACTAGAGAAGATACAAGAAGCTGACGTGTAGGAGTAGGGAGGAGGTGACGGGAACGGTTAAATAGTTTAAGGGTGGCTATGGAGCGACGAGTGATTAGGGATAAGTGATTTTTCCAGGATAGGTTTTGATCGAAAACAAGGCCCAGGTTCTTGGCAGTGGAAACATATTGAATAGGACTGGAGTCAATGGTGAAGGAAGGGAGGATAGGAGGGAGAGATTTCAAGAGGGGAGCTGAGCCTATCACTATCGCTTTGGACTTTTCAGCATTCATCAATAATTTGTTGGTCTTGGCCCAAGCTGTGATCCTGTCCAAGTCTTCCTGAATTTTTCTTGCTGCTTCTAATAGCTCAGAGGGGGGGAAGGAAAGGTAGATTTGGGAATCATCGGCATACATGTGGAAGTTGCAAAATAGGATAGAGGATGGGAGATCATTTATGTAGGCTGCAAACAGTGTTGGGGATAGAGAGGATCCCTGTGCGACACCTCGGTCTAGTGTAAGGGAGGAGGATTGGGGTTTGTTTGGAATGGCTACTGATTGGGAGCGGTTAGAAATGAAGGATTGAAACCAGGTCAGAGCACTGTTAGAGAAAGAAAAAGATTGGAGTTTTGAAAGGAGTATGTCATGGTCAATGGTATCGAACGCTTTACTGAAATCTAGGAGTATAAGGATGGAAATTCTTTTGAGATCAATAGCGGATTGGAGGTCGTGCGTAATTTTTAGAAGTGCGGATTGGGTGGAGTAACCTGGACGAAAGCCAGATTGGTGGGAGTTTAAGCGGGGTTGTAGAAAGACGGATATTTGGGATTGTACGAGGCGTTCAAGTGGTTTAGAAAGATTGGAAAGGATAGAAATAGGACGGAAGTCGGTGGGAACAATTGGATTGGAAATTTTGTTTAAGGGATGAACAATTGCTTTCTTCCATGATGTGGGAAAGACGGAGTTTTGCAAAGAATAATTGTATATGTGGAGTAGGTGGGGTAGGATAACAGGAAGGGAAAGTTTAATAAGCTCCACGGGTGGAGCTTATTAAACTCCAACAAATTGAGCTTTGTATTGGTACTATGACATAGGAGAAGCTTCCTCCTTATTCTTGGATATTTTACATTGTAGGTGCCTGAAGATGAACCTAAACAGGTTCGAAACGTCACATGTATAACTTGCAGGAACAAGTCCTGCTAATTACTTCAAGAATCCACAGATCCTTCCCCACCCTCACCTTTAACTCTCATAATTTTATATTTAGCTTTAAATTTAACTCATACAGTGTAAATCAGTTATCAACTAATTGGAAATAAATTTTTAATTCTTCCAAACGGTTTTGAAACTGCTTGTGCTTATTCAGCTAGTTTAACACGAAGCTAGTACCATCTTCCTCCCTCCATGACTTTCTCAGGAAGTCTAATTATAACAAGCTTCCTTTCTTATCAAGAGGAAACGAACAGATCAAGTTGATTATGATTTTCTATATTTTCTTTTGTTTTAGCCTTTTTCGTTGTTGTTTCTAGCTGCATTTTATATAAATACACACATAAAATTATGATAAATACTTTTTTAACTGCCTTCAAGTAATTCGATTTTTCAAAAATAGGAAATTTTCATTATAAATAACATTTTTCTTGTCCTCGTATCTAATTTAGAAAATGTTGTACACTCTTATGTCATCTAGATTAAAATAAAATAAATATTTTATTTTGATATTCCTTTTATTTAAATTTTGAGGTCCATTTATAATTGACAGGGGGCGAGGTTAGCTCAGTGATAGAGCACTGGTCTACTATGTTGGAGGGCATGTGTCCAAATCCTGAGCAAGCACTAAAGATTTTTATCTTCCATTGTCTTCATTTGTGGGTCGGATACAGCCTACCTAACCATCCCTAGGCGAACTCAGCATTTAATTAATTTATTAATGGGTACCTAAGTGGAAAATCAGGTGCCAAAGCATAGTTCTGACAGCCTTTCTACCTAGTGTACTGTATGGTCATGAATCAGATACCTCTATAGTATCTGCCCCTCTGGGCCCTTGTGGTCTGTTACGGGACTGTTTTTTTTTTATAATTGACTCAGAATTTTAGGGCGGGTTATGTTTGGAGTTGAAGAAGTATTAAAAAAAAAAATATTACTAATAGACATGAGAAATGTTTGTTTTTTTGTTTTTTTTAATATCTTGAAAATGGTTTGTAGATCATGATAGGTTGAAGGAAAACGTACTAAATGTTCTACAAAAACTGTGTGAATGCAATTTTCAATAGAACCTTTTCTGTTGCACAAATAGCTGCTTCTTAGTCTTCGTTTTGCTTAGGTTTTTTTTTTTTTTTTTTTTTTTTCTGTAATCGCGTTTAGAAATAAAATGAATTTGTCATTAAAACAAGGTAAGTAAACAAGATTCTATTATTTGTTTCTTGTAATAGTAGCAATAATAGCACTTGTCATAGCGCTTTCTTCTTTCTGGCTGGACTGAGAATATCGTCTGGTGCTCTCTCCCACCCCTTCTCAGTTTCTGATTGCCCTCTGTCAGATAGGAAGTAAATTGAAATCAATCACAGCAGTTGTCCAAAGTGACCCAAGATGGTGGCAGCATTGAACACATTAAGAAGGAGTTGAGGTCAAGGAGGGAGTACGGCTAATTTCAATTTCCATTTGGCTACTGTCAGTGTCTGTGCATTGATCGAGGCACCTAAAATTTCATTTTTCTTTGAGATTTTATTGGAAACCATTTTCTTTACTAATGTATGTTCAAGGAATAAAAAAAAAAAACGACTCTAATGCTACAATACTTACATTAATGCTATAATAGTATTTAAAAATGGTAATAGTGAAGAGATAGTCGACCGTTGGTACTGAGAAGGTGTAGATGATCGGGGTTCGATCATTTGTTTAATAAAACTACATTTTATAACTAAAATGTGTAATATTTATTTGCCAACATTTTGGCTTGAATTACAAGCCAATTATAAATTATCTTCTTTTTTTTTCTTATTAATCAGCCTTTAAGGTATTTCTAAAACCATTTCAGAAGATTCTTCCCCGGATTTAACGTTTACTCTCAAAATTCAAAATTTATGGACATTAATATTAAATTATAAAAATTATAGTAGATCTTAACACGACTTAATTTGAGATGCCTGATGATGAACCTAAACAATCACAATTATAACTTAATGTTTTAAACAATTTTAGGGAGCAACTCCTGCTAGTTACTTCAAGAGTCCATTGATCCTTCCCCACCCTCACCTTCATGGGCGCATATAAGGGGGGGCTGAAATATTGTTTTGTTGAGATCATTTCATGTAAAAAAAAAAAAACCTATAACAACAAATAATGTCTTCTACATTTACCCTGGTCTTCTAGGTGTCCAGGGGACCTTCAAACCCACCATTTTGCACTAAAATGTTTAAAATTTCCCTACACCCCAAATGCCTAGGTGCTACCAGCCCCCCCAGAAATTATTTTCTATATAAGTTAGTGCTCACCTTCAACTTACATACATATAAATAACTAATTTCGAACAATAAACTGTTGTTGTTTATATCACATACATATTCAGCTTTCTTTAAGCTGCACCTTCATTGGTCCCGTATTTCTCCTGATCCGATCCCATCCGATTTTCCTTTGACAACGGCCGACGTGAGTGCCTACATGGGTCCCGACCCGAGCCGATTTAGTCACAGCTCGTCAGCAATGACCTTGTAGTGAAGTGAAATGAGTGATTAATTTAAGAAAGACCACATAATAAGCATGAAAACCTTCGATTATGTTGAATGTTGGAGATAAGAGAAGCATTAGTATTCATATTTTAAAATTATTTATAAGAAAGTTAGCTAGAAGGTTATAAGCACTGAAAGGTTATAAACATTGGAAGGATATAAGCATTGGATGGTTATAAACATCTTTCTACGTAATTAAATAAGCAAGGGAGACAAAAAACAAAAATGTGAATTGACAAAGTTGTTCTAAATGTTATTAGCTTTCATTTTTTTTTTTTTTTTTTTTTTTTTTTTTTTTTTTTTATAAATGCATTGAAATCGGTTAAGACGTGGAGGCTGTAGGCCTTTTTGAAACACAATATGTCGTTTGGCGCCATTTTGCTTCGTCGGTCCGAAATCCGTCTAGAAACAAACAAGTTTGAAAGGCCGAGAATCGGTGGCCATTGGATGGGAACTAATGTAGGCACCTCCATTGAGATACATGTGTTTATTTTTCTTTGGACAGTCAGTGGATATCTGATCGGATCGGGTCCAATGGAAGTGCCCCCTTCGTTGAGTCTAGGCTTTGAGAGTCCTTTTTAACTGGGCTTCTATCCAAGAGACAGTATTACAGCCAAATCTTAGCTGGGTGAATTGAACCCGGGAATAAGATCAGGGGTGAGTCATGGATTGTCATCCTTAGTGATTCATCTCTTAAGGCAATTATGAGGTGAAACATTCTTGGAAATTACTATTTCTTAAAAGATTTTCGTTTTTGGAAATTACTATTTCAAAAATTATCTAAGTAAAGATGGAATGGTTGGGATTCGGCTAAATAAACCTCAATATGATTTTGTTTTTAAAAAATCTCGACGTTTCGGCTACTCATCGGTAGCCTTCATCAGCTAAAATGACAATAAAATAAATTAATACAGAAACAAAAAAAAATTATAATTGTGATAGGTAACAGAACTATAAATACAATTAACTTATAAAAGAACATCTCGTCTTAAATTCTTAGAATGAGTAGAATGAAAAAGTAAATAGGTACAATATTTGATTTTACTAGTAATTAGTAACATTAATTGATTTTACAAAGAAATAAGAAACTACATACCAGTGACAAATATAGTAGCTAATAGTACCATTAATTAATTTTACAAAGAAATAAGATACTACATACCAATGGAAACGCCGAGCGGCAGAGAAAGACCAAGGTTGGCAATTAAGTAACCATTGTGAAAACAGCAGGTGGTGGGAGAAAGGTCGGTAAGGATCAAAAGGCATGTTTATGACAGGAAAGGAGAAAAAGGTGTTAATGGAAGGATACCCAAGGGGCATGGGAAGAGTTTTTGGAAAATATTAGCGTACATAGGAGAAATACCTTGTTGGTCAGTTTTGTAGCTTATATTGTTTTTGTTTAAGTTTATGTGTACACATTCCGAGATCTGTAGTCTTTTTTTTGTTTCGTTGTGTAGAAAGAATTTTCGTGTCGTCGAAGTTAAAAGTGTGTTTTTGTGTAATGGTGTGTTTAGCAAGTGCAGATTTATCTATTTCTTTATTAGTGATGGTTCGTTTATGTTGTGTAAAACGTGAGTGAATGTCATTTATGGTTTCTCCTATGTATACACCATTACAGGAAGGGGTTTTGCAAGGGACTTGGTAAACACAACGGGTAGTTTGTTCCAAAACGGGTAGTTAGAATGAAATATAAAATTTGTGCAGTGGTGGCGGAAAGGAATTTATTGTTATTAAATTTTAACGTCCATTATTAACTAGGAATTTTAGGATGGGTTCTCTATAGGTTACCACTCTTTTATAGCCAGGATAGGGCTGATGCCTTTTCTTTTTTCTAAAGAAAAGCCACCACCCCTAGTGGGAATCGAACCCCCCTTTGGCACGGAGTGTTAAGTGCTCGCGCCTTAACGCTCATGGCTACCTGGCCTCTGCAAGGATGATTTTCCACTCAACAAATTATGAGATTCTTACCAGGATTTAACATTTTACTCTCAAATTTTCAACATGATGAGCTTTAATATGAAATTATCAATAGTTGACTTTAACATAACTTCATTTAAGATGCCTGAAGATGATCCTAAACAGTTTAGAAATGTCAAAATTATAACTTAATGTTTTAAACAACTTTGGGGCGCGGCTTCTGCTAGTTACTTCAAGAATCCATTGATCTTTTCCTACCCTCCCCCTCAATTTATAGCCTGTTCAGATAAACCCAGGAGTTCAATTTCGCATGCGCGAATGTCTAGGTGGGAATTTCCCCAGCATTCTCCCTTCTGTTCCGCCATTTGCAAAGCCTTTTAATGATCAAACACTTAATGTAAATCACTATTAAAACTTATTATGTCTCGTTTAAGACTAAGGAACGCTTTGAGAGGTTAGCTAAGGGAGATGTGTTTAATATTTATCAGTACGTAGCCAAAGCTAATGCTGAAAATGTTTTAAACTTCATAGTGACAAGGATATGATTGAGAGAATTTTTATCCCCAATTTTCTACCTGGAATATAGGCCACGTTTCCCCCATCTGACCATCTATATGAACAGGCAACGTTATAGTCTAAATTGTTTTCAGCCTTAGCTTTGGCTGAGTATTGATAAGTATTAAACACTATCTCTCTTGCCTGACTTCTCATAACCAGTTTTTCTTGAGTTTCAAATAGTGTGTTGTTCTTTGAAATAGTAATGCAAATGACGGACCCGTCGGGAATAATTCCCGCAGAATTTCGCGCATTAGGCTTTGAGCTATTCAATCTATTTGAACGAGGTATCATTATTTGATTTATGGAACAAACTATTTTTTACAGATGAGTCTAAAATATAAAACATATTTGTTACTGACCTCTCGGCAAAATCGGGTCATTCTGCCATAGATGTTAAACAAATTATGAAACCACTGTACAATACACAGGGTGGTTTTTGTCTCTGTTTTATTCTTGAGTGCATTGCCAATTCATATCACAGGAAGACTAGTTAATTCATAGCCAAAGCTTCACACTGATTGTACAGTGCCATCATATTTATCTGAAATCAGACAATCCTATTTTCTTATTCACTTATAGGACGGAACATCAAAAAAATGAAATACAGGAATAAATAAAATTTATTTATAAATGTAGATGTAGTCAGGGTTTAGACGCGTGGTATCTTAATAAAACTACATTTTCTTATAAAGTCTGTCACGCAGGAGCTGCATAACTAAGAAAATTCCTCAGAACATGGGTAGTGTACACTAAATTCCTGAATGACTAGCGTCCATGTTCAGTGCTCCTAGTGTTAAAAGCAACAACTAACGCCCAAGCCACTTAATTACTTTTGAACGTAATACAGATTAAACTCAACTTCTTATGACCAATTTAGTTTACTTTTGAAACACATCTTTCTCTTTAGATACCCATCTTTATATTTCGTTACAATACATGATAAAGGATGGTCGGTATGAGCAAATGAGTAATTTAATATATATAATATACAGGGTGTCCCGTAAATGTCTAGTCATATTGAGAGGGGTGATAGAGGACCCTTAGGGGAACAAAAAATGTTCTATGACGATTTCCCGAATTCTCGCCCATAAGGGAGAAACGTCTTTTTATTGTTTTATCTAGACAAACGTGGTTTTTAGAAACATAATCGTTGTAGCTCCGTCCCAGGTGGTACTACTAGAAAGGGAGTGAAACCAATCGAAAGCTGAGTAAATTTACTATAAGACTAGTTGGGAGTAAACGTAAAAATGAATGAATGTAAGTATGTATATCTTACAAAAAGAAGGCAATTCTAAATTTCCTGACATTTTATTGATATTTCTTTCCAGCGTTACTCCTCAATGGGCAGGATCTGAGATTTCCGGGTTTCGGAAAAACTTCCTCATTTAACCAGCTTTCCATTCATGTATCACAACCCTGTGTTATTGAAGTATTTGAACGGTTTAAGTACAAAAGTTTAAAAAAAAACATGGATCTCTGAAAAGAAAATTATATTTTTTTCTTCATTTCATTCAAAAAGCTGAAGGGAAATATTTATTTTTATAAATGTTTACATAAATATTAAGTAAATATTTACTTAAAACAATAAAAAAAATTACTTCCACGAATATAAAAAAAATTCCTAAAACAGTAAATAAATAAAATACACATTTATTTTGAATTTGTTAATTCAGGTAACTAATACTGGGTCCAGGAGGCGGCCATTAAGGAACCCCAACCATACATTAACCTCAAAAATTATTATTTTTACCTAGATCACGCATTTGAACACATTTTTACAGGCACTTATATTTAGAAAACAAATGCTTTACCTTATATTAATACTGATGGCTACGCTTGTGAAACTCACTGGGATTCTGAGCCCATGCGTTTTTGTTGTGGTAATTAAAAATTCTATCCCTCATAAATAATATGTACATAGTCCTGTAAAAATGTGTTCAAATGCATGATATAGGTAAAAATAGTAATTTTTGAGGTTAATGTATGGTTGGGGTTCCTTAATGGCCGCCTCCTGGACCCAGTATTAGTTACCTGAATTAATAAATTCAAAATAAATGTGTATTTTATTTATTTACTGTTTTAAGATTTTTTTTTTATCCGTGGAAGTAATTTTTTTTATTCTTTTAAGTAAATATTTACTTAATATTTATGTAAACATTTATAAAAAAAATATTTCCCTTCAGCTTTTTGAATAAATTGAAGAAAAAAATATAATTTTCTTTTCACAGATCCATGTTTTTTATAAAACTTTTGTTCTTAAATCGTTCAAATACTTCAATAACACAGGGTTGTGATACATGAATGGAAAGCTGGTTAAATGAGGAAGTTTTTCTGAAACCCGGAAATCTCAGATCCTGCTTATTGAGGAGTAACGCTGGAAAGAAATATCAATAAAATGTCAGGAAATTTAGAATTGCCTTCTTTTGGTAAGATATACATACTTACATTCATTCATTTTTACGTTTACTCTCAACTAGTCTTATAGTAAATTTACTCAGTTTTCGATTGGTTTCACACCCTTTTTAGTAGTACCACCTGGGACGGAGCTACAACGATTATTCTTCTAAAAACTACGTTTGTCTCGAAAAAACAATAAAACGATGTTTTCTCCCTTATGGGCGAGAATTCGGGAAATCGTCATAGAACATTTTTTGTTCCCCTAAGGGTCCTCTATCACCCCTCACAATATGACTAGACATTTACGGGACACCCTGTATATTGGGAGAGAGAGATAAATAACTCTACTAGGTAGAATAAGTCTACTAGGTAGAATCGACAAAGATTTGAAGAAATTCTGTCATTAGTGCATGCTCAATAGCCTTCGGAAAGTACTAAAATGTTGTTTTATCAATATTACACATGATTAACCCCGACAATATCTACCTTCTAAAATTGAAAAAAAATCATTTTTTTCAATGGTGTAAGTTAAAAATACTTATGAAAACATCCATTTTAATATTGCTGCTTTGCATGCTTAACTGTATTTGTGTGATTAAATTTTTAGAGTTATGCATGGAAAGAATTTAAATAGTATCGAGGCCCCACAAAAGTGTGTAAAATTTTGGGTTAAAAATGCAGGGTTTTTGTTTATTATTTTTATTATTAGAAAATAGTGGACATTTCTACATTAAATAAGAGTTTAACTCCAAAAAATCAAAGAAGGACTTCTACCAAAGTGGAACGGCTGAGTGATCGCAATGCTGATTTGAAGATAATTTTTGAGCGAGCTTCGATTGGTCCCTTTTTAATTGTTATTTTTTTTTGTGGTCCTTTTTCAATAAATTTCAAAATTAAAACCCTTTTTTTTTTTAATCTTTATTACAAGAAAGTATGAAAACCCCCCTAGATGACTGCCCTAGATTGTGGACGATATGGCTTGTCGTAAATTGTCACAACTCTTACCCCTTGAGTATTCCCTTTAATGCCTTAAATAAAGTATCGAAAAATATCATTTTTCAATCTATTACTTCGTCAATGGATAGAATATGTTGGTTCTCTAGTTTGCTCCGATTTGCATATTCGATAGTTTGACATGGTAGGGACGATATGATGTACTTTTTATACAGTCTTATTAATTGTTTAAATATATGTATGTAACAATTGTAAGTTTATATATTTGGTAATCTGTGTATGGTTAAAAATAATTTTAAGCTAATAGTTAAGGCTTTTTCATTTTGATTGAAATAATTTTCTTTTTAATGAGCATAAAATTTGCTTTTCCAATCATGAAAATGTCACAAAAAATCCTGAAATTGGCTTTCACAGACACCCTGATAAAGCATATTATTAGATCTAATGAAATTTCTTTCTAATTCGTAATACCTCCTATGTGCAGGAGTTCCGGAATTCTCCAGTAAGTAGCCATGTTGGCTTCACCAATGTGCTGTCTTCGGAATTGGCGATATTCCCTCCGCCCGGGGGTGGATCCCCGCCATCACAGTCACAGTACTTCTCCAGTTCAATTCCTCCTCTCGACTCCAGTCCACCCTCCAGGCCTGCGGCATTCTCTGCGGTCATACCATCAGTCTCTGACTGGTTTAGTAAGTATTATATAATAATTAATTTCCTTCAAATACCTTTTTTATGTGTTTGATTTTAATATTTCCTTCTCCTTTATTTCCTTCCTGATTTTAATATATAATCTATGATAGGTAAATTTTGGTTCGGTATGGAGTTAATGAAGTAAAAAAAAATAAAATATATCATTAACAGGCATGAAAAGTTTTGGAATTTTCGTATATTTTCTAAAAGATCTCAAAAACGTTTGGGAAATTGTGGTAAGTGGAAGGTAACAATCAAAAAGTTACTAAATTCTCTACAAAAAAGGTTCCGATGTAATTTTTGATGGTGTGATGTCAATCGGAGAAACAAGGACTTGAAAATTCGCAATTGTTAGTTTTGCGGGGGGGGGGGGTTGTATTTGTTTACCCAACGTTTTAACTGGTTGTTGCTTATTTTAATTAGATTTAACGAGTATTTGACTAAAATAAGGTAAGACAATGTGAAACGTTGTTGTAGTGTTTCCAAGAGAGAACGTTGAAAAGGTAGGGGAAGTCGCCATGATACTGTCAGTTTCCTGTTGTGGCGACTTAAATATATTTTCTCTTTGAGATTTTATTTTATATTTTTCGCTAAAGATCATACCCCACCAATAGTTGCTACTATTCCTTTACTAATAGCACTAGAGATATGAACGGAACCACGCTAAGATGACACAGTTCCTGCGAGTCGGATTTTTTTTTTTTTTATTTGCTTTCACAGCTATATCCCGTTCAGTTTGATGGAATAGTTCTTATCCCACATGCACGAAATTCTGAGGGAAATATTCCTGATGGTTCCGCCATTTGCATTTCCATTACAATGAACAACCCGTTACTTTAAACTCAATAAAAACTGATTATATCTCGTTTAGGACCAGGAATGGCTTTGAGAGATCAGGCAAGGGAGATGGTGTTTAATATTTATCAATACTTAGCCAAAGATAAGGCTAAAAACAATTTAAGCTATAGCCTGTTCAAATAGACGGTTTAGTTGGAGAGAAAAGGGTGTGGCATATTTTCTCCGTGAAAGAAATTGGCAGTAAAAATTCTCTCTGTTATAAACTTATCACTAGGAGGTTTAAAACGTTTTTAGTCTTAGCCCTGGCTAAGTATTGATAAATATTAGACACTCTTCCCTTCGTCTGACCTCTCAAAGCCTTCCCTACCCTTAAACGAGACATAATACGTTTTTTATAATATTTCACCTGCATGAAATTTTGACGAAATGTTTTCCTCAAAGTTTCTTGCAAGTGGAATTAAACTTTTACGTCTATCTGAACAGGCTATAGTATGAGAGATTAGGGATTTTTACTATATTTTTTGTGTAAATTATACTTAATTTCAGCAATATAGAAACTTTTGTCTGAATAAATTATATATATATATATATATATTTTTTTTTAATTTAATTTATACTGTAATGTAATTAGTAATGTTATTTTGCAGCTGATCCAAATTCTAACTTCCCTCGGCAGCAGCTCTTTTACCAAAAAGAAATAGGAAATGGATGGTTTGGAAAGGTAAGACCCTCTTTAGTTGTAATTTATCGTAGTTTTTTGAACTTAAAAAAAAAAGGAGCATAACATATTTACTCGATCCATAAGTCTATCCTTAGCCAGTTCCAGTTTTTGTCTCCATAACCACATTCCTCTTTGCTCAGAAGTCTCCCTTATTCCACTTTCTCGTATCTTCCTAGGCCTTGCTTACAAAGAAAGATACAAGATATTTCCATCACAATTTATGAGAAATTGGCTAATAACAAGTATGCGGTGCTCATGGCCCTAGTATCCGACAAGCCCTATAAATAATTGACCACTCAAAATATCTTTTGTAATACAAAAATGATTAGAAACATCTTATTAGCAGTAGAAGTTTAGAAGATCAATCTCTAAACAATGTAATGCATGAAGAGTGGGACGCAGAAGGGTGCAAAGTGGAGAAGTTTTCGGTTTCTCACTAAAAGATGAGGTTCAGATTTCCCACTCTATTTTTTACATTTTTTGTGCATCCAGCAGGGATATTTAAAACTATTTCGGAGACACTGATGCTAATTTGAAAATTTCCGAACTAAAAGCCGCTAAATCGGTGATTGTTCGCTAAAGACTTAAGCCTGCCATTGTATGGTTCAAAGCCCAAGATGGGCAGATTATGACTTTTTGAAGAATGAAATAAATAATGTAGGAGAAATGATAAGAGACGGGAGAAGGAGACACTGCTATTTAATCCCGTCCAACGGTTTAGAGAGGTTCACATTCGAGTGAAACTATAAGCGATGCAACTTGAGCAATCTTTCATCACACAATACGACTTCTATCTGCGCAACACTCAAGTCTACACTGGAGCGATTCGGTAAGCAATCGAAACAGTTTTTTTCATCATTAGCTCCTCGGAGAAAGATGTTATAGTTGCTTATTGGTACTTGCAACAGAGAAAACTAAAAATATCTAAAAATTACTGGGTAACCCATGTAGTGTTCACAATATTTAAACAGTTCGGCAATGGTTTCCCATGAACAGAAATTTAAAGAGCTCTATAGAATGAGCTCAGATACCATGTTTTATTGAGACACATCAAGAAAACTGGAGAAATTTTTTTTTTTTTACTCTAATAAGTTTATTTAATTTTCTTCATACATAAAATTGAGTGTTTAATTTATGTAGGTGTAATTTGACTTGGTTCCTTACAGGAATCTTTTTTATTTATTTCATGACTGTTTAAGTGTAACTGTAGTAATTAACAGGACATGGTGAGTTTAAAATTATGACAATAAAATTTAGTAAATGGTTTTGGAGGATGTAATATCTGTAATTAATATACTATTGTAGAGCGCCTGAAGGTGGACCAGTGTGTCCGAAACGTTGTGATGGAGAAATAAATGTTAAGTTTGAAGTTTTGAAGGGTTACTCTTCACCTGTTGGTATTATTAAAAAATCAAATAAAAATAATAAATAAAGAACATGTACATAACATCAAATAAAAATAATAAATAAAGAACATGTACATAACATCAAATAAAAATAATAAATAAAGAACCTGTACATAACATCAAATAAAAATAATAAATAAAGAACATGTACATAACATCAAATAAAAATAATAAATAAAGAACATGTACATAACATCAAATAAAAAGATAGAAAATACATAAATAAAAATGAATGTATCTTTCTCTTAACTGAGTCCTTCATCTTTTCATGTGAAAATATAGCATTTTTTTTTTTTTACATGTGAATCCTGTCAAATCTGTACTGGAATAACTTCAAGAATTCCATAAGCATAAGTTCTGCTCAACCAGTTTTATAAAGGAAATACTGAATGCTACGTCCTCTTTCTGACCCGACATCATTAATGTCATAGGAGTCGAACAAAAGAGCGACCCAGCAGCTTTGTCACCCCTACCAAAGCGACTCCGATATTTATCGGTGTAGTATCGCTATCGCACGAGTGTGCACTTGCAGGGTGTCTACTGCACGAAAATCATAAAAATGTCACAATATTGAAAATAGGGCACAAAAGTTATGAAAAAGTCATGAATTTTGAAACCATGTCACAAAATTTCAGTTTCAACATAGTCTAACATAATCTGAGGACTTCTGTGCATTCGTAATTGTTGTTGTTTTCATACGGCAGCACAATTCTCTCTGCCTCCCCATCCTCTCCTCCGTTAGATTCCTTTCTTATTTATATATATTTTTATTTCTCTTTATTCATAATCAGACTTTAATATTGAAATTATGCACACTTTAATTTACTTGATTATGTACAGTGACAATAAATATTTAGTTAGTAATATTTTTAGAAATTTTGAATTATACTACCATTGTTCGAAATTTTTGAGGCTTCTAATTCCATATTCATTCTTCAATTTTTAGTATCATCGTTACTTCACTTTTATAATTAATGTTACTGTCCTCTTTAACATATGATGCACATTTTATACAGTTTTAAATTGTAATTTTATAGATTTCACAGTAATCCGTGTAAGGTTCGAATTAATTTTAAACAAAAAGTTAAGGCTTTTTCTTTTTAAGTGAAATTATTTTCATTTTAATGGGAATGAAATTTGCATATAAAGTCATGAAAAAGTCATGAAATTGACCTTCACCTTCACAAAAGGAGTAGACACCCTGACTAGCTTTCATAGCCTTTGCATCATTTTGAGTGGTCGGTATCAATTCAGTATCATATCGCCTACAGGTATGCCTGTACAGGCCCCACTCCACAGTCTCATAAGGGTTAATATCAAAATCATTTCAATATTAAGAAAAAGGACAAAATATCACAAATTCACCATTGGGTTTTCCATTTTTTTAAATTTTATTTAAGTTGATTCAATTCTAGTTTTACTTTATTTTATGTTGGGACAAGGTTAGCTCAGTGGTAGAGCACTTAACTAATGAACTGGAGGACCCAGGTTCAAAACCCGAGTGTGCACTAAAGATTTTTTCTTCTAGTGTCATCGTTCGAGGGTTGGATTTGGGGTGCCAGATCGTCCCTAGGCTCACCCAGCCTTTAATTAATTAGTTAATTAATTAATTAATGGGTACCTCTGCAAAGGGAAAAATCAGGCGGCCAGAGCATAGTACTAACCACACTATCTCCCTAGTGTTCCGTGTGGTCAAGAATCAGATACCTCTACAGTATCTGCCCCTCTGGGCCCTTAGTGGCCTGTTACGGGACTGTATTTTTTTTTTTCACCATTGGCTTTTTCATTTTTATTTTATTTAAGTTGATTCAATTCTAGTTTTACTTTATTTTATGTTGTGATTCATTTGTGGGCTTTGGCCAAAAAATATTTTGGCAGAATGATATGAAATTTTCTGTTAAAAGAAGAACGTTTACTGGATCTTATACTCCTTTTAACATAATTTTTAGCCCATATATTTTTTTTTCATTATAATATTTTATTTTATTTTGTTTAGGTTGTGAAAGGTGAAGCAAGAGGCGCAAAGGTAGTTGTACGAATATTGCGTGAAGATGCTACTCCAGAAGAGAAAGGCTACTTCCTACATGAAGCAAAACCATTTCGTGATCTTAGACATAAGAATATTAGTCGTTTATTCGGAAGGTGTTTAGAAAATGATCCATTCCTTCTGCTTTTTGAATTCTGCAGCAATGTAAGTACAAATATTATTTTGAATGAATTATTTTGTTTTAAGAAAAATTGTTCTTTTAACAATTTTAGCAATATTTAATTTAGAACAGAAAACTAAAATGATTTTGAAAGAAGAAGGTTAAATCTACTTAAGTATGTAGGAGTTTTAAGAAATATTAATATTTTCGAATATGGAGAACAATTCTTCATTTTCTATTAACAAATCCGTCGAATAACGGTCATAAAATCGTTTTAATTCAATGAATAAAAAATCCTACTTACTTTACTAGTAAATACCATTAGGAAGCTGGAGTTAAAATTTGAAGTTGATCGGGTGAAAATTTAAGGCGCTAGAGTATCGCCGAATTTGAAAAACATAGTTTTGAGAAAAACTACTTTAAAGTTTAACGTACTGAAATGTTCATTTTTTAAAAAAATGTCTCATAATTTTTTTGTAAAATTTTAATTTTGAAATGTATCTGCAATTTAGTTAAAAAGTCTAATTTTTGGAATTATTAAAAACTGTTCTGCCACATAAACCCTCTTGGATATAAATTTTAAATATTTAAGGAAGCATTTAAGCCCATAAAAAACAAAATGGTACAGAAAAAGTTTGATGGTAGCATTACTCCTTAACATGTTCGGGCCAGGCGTCATGGCATATGCGTCCGAGAGATGTGTTCTGTGGGCCCAGCATTGTGGCATATGCGTCAGCAGGTAGCTTGCTTTCCTTTCTATCCCCACTACTCCGGGCCTCGTCCTATACCCTTCGTATTTGGTTTGGGACCACATTACGTTATCCAAGATTAGGTTTGCGGGTCTGGTATCGTAGATACTGAATCCGCCCGAAAAATTCCTTCAGCAGGCTTGCTGTCGTGGCTTATTTGGCATTTTACTAATTTGTAATTAATGCATAGATTATACATTATTTTAAAAGTCTCTTCACTTATTTATATATTTTTTTTTTATAAGTTTGCCAAAATAACTATACAAAAGGATGACTTGGGCCTTGATGGAAATTTTGTTCAAATCCATCGGTTCTGAAAGTGTTAACAGACAGGTTAACTATATTAAAATAGTGTAGTTATATTGAACAATTTTTGGTTCTAGGGTGATCTGAAGAGTTTTCTGGTAACAAACAGTGGTAGTAGAAATGCAATTACAGAACAGAAAATCTCTCTAAAAATGATGCTCGATGTGACCGAGGGCTTAAAGTTTATGAATGAACATGGGTTTATTCACACGTAAGAATACTTATTTTTTAACTTCTGAGTCTTTTGTAAATATTTTTCCTTTTAATTTTTTTTTTCATTTTATATAAATATTTATTCTGTTTTTATGTGTGTTGTATGCATTGTAATATTATTTTTTTTTTTTTTTTTTACTAATGAAGGGATCTCGCAGCAAGAAATTGTTTAGTTACATCAGATTTAACTGTGAAAATTGGTGATTACGGAACAAGCATTGAAAAGTACAAGGTAATGTTTCTTTGATTTAATTTTCTATATGAAAGCTTTGATATTTTCATAGCTCACTGAAATGAATATTTTATTATTTAGATGGAGTATTACATTGTCGGAGATGTAGCAGTTCCTATTCGATGGTGCGCTCCTGAAACATTGACATGTACAGCGACAACCATCGAAACTAAAGAGGTAAAGAATTTCACTTTGAAAAAATACAATCTCAGTTATTGTCTGGAATAAATTTATTTATTATTTAAAGCATATGTGGGCAACATCTAGCCCGCGGGTCGGATCTGGCCCTCCATAAGATTTGATCCGGGCCTGTGAGACATTTTGAAAAACACAAATAAAAAAAGATTATTACACTACTTACTCACACTCACTCCAAATGAGGAAGATCGAGTGAGATGAGGTTTCTCGCTTGCTCCGGCGGAATCAAGTGAGCGAACAAGCCGAGTGTCTCATTGATTTTGTGTTGCTATTTAACTTTTGTAGTTTGTAATAATTTCAAATTTCACGATTTAAGTATAAACTTGTGCCTATTTTATTTAATTTTGTTTTGTTATTTTACAACAAAATAACGTTAAGGGCGTTTTTTTTTAGTTTTCCCAAAATTTTAAAAAGTGCACTTGACGGGTTTCTGAAATAAACAATTCAATTATTTATATATATGCAGACTTAAATATTGAAATTTTCTACAATTTAATTTACTAAATTATGTATATTGAAAATAAATATTTAGTTAGTAATGTTTTTAGAAATATTTAATTCTGCTTCCATTGTTCAATATTTTTGAGGCTGCTAATTCCACAGTCATTCTGAAATTTGTAGTATAATCTTTTCTTCACCTTCAAAATTAATTTAACTATCCTGTTAAACATATGATATAAATTTTATACAGCTTTATTAATTTTTTTGTAATTGTAAGTTTATAGGTGTCACCGTAATCCCTTTAAGGTTACTAATAATTTTAAGTTAATAGTTAAGGCTTTTTCTCTTTAACCCTTTCGTTGCTCTGAATGAGTTAACTCGTGTTCGACTTGCAGGGCCACAGACACTCCACACAAGATATTCGTGTTCCACTGTCGATACCCCTGATGTTCCAGACGAGTTAACTCGTGGCCCATATGGGCCCCGTATGTAGCTTCTCCGGCCTAGGTAGGGAGGTCGAGATGAAGAGAGATTGATGAGCTTACGGGGAGTTAGACTGATAAGCATCGAGCGTACTGGGCGGTGCGAGTCCCTTCATTCGTCAGCAATGAATGGGTTAACAGAAATTATTTTCTTTTTAATGGGTATGAAATTTGCATTCATGAAAATGTCATTTAAAAGTTCTGAAATTGGCTTTCACAAAAGTAGTAGACAACATGAAATCAGAATAATCTCTGCTGCAGGTGGGACTCGAACCACCATAACCCGCATAGAATCCAAAGTGTTAGCCACCAGACCACGGGGGGATTCTTTAATTCTATTATATAGAGAATATCGCTGTAGGAAGGATCATTATTTCCAGGCTTATTAACTCAAAATAAAGCAAAATTGTCGATATTTTTTTTGTAATAAATTTTCACAAAAATTGAAGGATATTTGAAGGCTGCATCCTAATCCTCATTGTTTAATTGTGCAGGTCACGGAAGCAGGAAATGTTTGGTCGTTAGCTGTGCTTTTATGGGAAATCGCAGAATTTGGAAAATTACCCTACACGGAGCTTTCAGATGAGCAGGTTATATTAAGAGTTTTTGGAGAAGAAAAACTGAGACTTCCACAGCCCACTTGTGCTTTTGGCCAATACTTGTAAGTATAATATATAATGTTCACTTTCTTCTTATAATAATTAACTTTTATTATAATAATTATATTATTTTTAAAAATAGCATAGTATACACTACTAACATATATTAGCCGCATTGTAGAAAATATTACCTGAATATTTCAACAAGATAAAAAATAGAATCAGAGGTTTATTAAAAAAAAAAAAAAAAAAACAATTTTCCTTCCAACGGAATAGAAAATTAAATAAAGAGAGCAGAAAAAATATATGTTATATCAACTAGCTGAATACCCGTGCTTCGTCACAGATAAGTAGTTATTTTATTGTGTTAAATAATGTATCATCAAAATTAACGCTACTACATAATTTTGTGCAGTTTATTATAGCACAGTTCTCGTCATACTATAAGTTATTCATCAATTGATAAGTAATCTAAGCATAATATTTCTTGACATTGGCACGCTCCGGACCAGTGTCAAGAAACAGATAACGTAGAGATAACCCGTTATCTATAGGTTACCCGCAACAGCAGTTTAAGCAGTACAGGTTAAAATTCGTTCTCAATAATAAATGCACGTTAAAATTTAAAAATTTATGTTTCCAAGAAGTTGTTTGGAAACACCCATTATATTTGTGAGCATTACCAAGAAGTGCTCTGACTGGGGATGCTGATGGGTGAGGAGGCTGTGCAAGGGTTCGGGATATTGTTACCTCGGATGGACCATCACAAGGCATAGTGTAAACTCTATGAGGGACAAAATCACAGTTTATTTCTAGTAATTCAAGGTCTGCCATAATAGTTGAAATGAAATAAAATAATATTATGAAATAGATACAGTACGGTAACAGCTGACCTGTTATCGCCCTAGCAACGCATGCTGCCTAGCTTGCCTGCTCTAATCAACTAAAAATTCAAACCCCTCTAAAAATACTTAAAAATTTGAATATAAAAAAATCCTTTCGAGTGTTCGCGTTCTAAAGGGATTGTCCATGCAAAATTTCAAAATTTTCTGTCAAGTGATTTGGGCTTGACCTATCATCACTGACCTATCATCGCTAGATGATAGGTCAGTGAGTGGTATTTGACAAATATATAGTAGATAGCATATAAACTAGTTGATTATTAAATTTCTCTATCAGGCCTTGCATCCCAGGTTCAGTCTTAATAAGGGCGACGAGCAGACCACGTGCATTATGTACTAATAATTTTACATTATAGAATGACTAAAAAATTACTGAATTCCAGGTTGGCGTTTATATTTTTATCAAGAAATAATATTTTCTATTTTGTATAAATGATAAAAATTACATTAATGGGACATGGAAAAATTGTTCAGGTTCTGGTGTCCCCTGAAGAAGTGTCAATGAGGCCACGAAACATGTAGGGCATTTTTCAAATGATTAAGTTGTTTAAAAAGAAAATTTGCTTCTTTTTTTAATGATCCATGCCACACACAAAGAATGAAGTTGGGTCAATAATAGAATTAGAAGAACATAATATATGATTTGTATAAAGATTAAATAGTTTTATGTGGGTACAAATTTACAAATGACATCTTGGAAACATATTTTTTTTTTAAGTTTTAACACATTTATTATTGACAATGAATTTTAACCTGAACTGGTTAAACTACTGTTACTGCTAACCTGTAGACAACAGGTTATCTCTATGTTATCTGTTTCTTGACACTGGTACGGAGCGCCCCAATGTCAAGAAACATTATACTTTGATTATTTATCAATTGATGAATAACTTATAGTATGACGGGAACCGTGCTATAATAAACTGCACAAAATTATGTACTAGCATTAATTTTGATGATACTTTATTTAACGCAATAAAATAACTACTTATCTGCTGAGACAAAGAATGGTATTCAGCTTTTTAATAATAAACTGATCTCATATTCTCAACATTTTTTGTATACATTTTAAATATTATAAATTAACTGTTAAAGATAGTTTAATACTATAAATTTATTAAAATATATATTTTTCAGGCATAACATTATGAGTCTATGTTGGAGGATTGAAAACAGAGCTAAAATAGAACAAGTACATTCGATGTTGATTTACCTGAAGAACAATCCGTTTCAAGAGTCTGATTTCGAAGCTCGTTGGAAAATGCTGAAGCCAAATACAGTAGCTGTTGTCGATAATCATACTCCAATCCATTCTCCGAGACATACTGAACTAGCTCAGAGACCCAGGCTTCCTGCTAAGTTAGAATTCGATTCAGGAGTAGATCTAGAAATAAAGCCGACTGACGAAAATCCCGATTCTTGTAGGACTAGTACACCAAACACAATTTCCCCCCAGCTGTCTGTAACGAGCGAAGAAATGTTCCAGCCAACCCAGCACAAATCCCCGAGTCTTACTAATCTTAAAGGCTCTCTCGAAGATGTTACTCAATTCGATTCATGGCTCATGGGAGTCGAACAGAAAACGGAAGAGGATAGGACATTCGTTAAAAATATATCTGAAGCTATAAAGAACTTGGACGAAACTTTAGCTTTAGAGAAAACGTCATCGTCGTCCCAAGATTCGAGTATGGAAGGCTGTAAGAAACCGCTCCTGGATTTCAAACTCGGCCCTCTGGAAGCCGAGCGAAAAGGAGACAGCTCTAGTTCTGACACCGAAGAAGAAACGTGGAGGAATAGAATCGAGAGAGGCGAGTTCACCGAAAAGGTGAAGGAAAAATCTAAATCCGTCACAGATCTAATGGTTTTGACACACATAGATAGTGAAGGCAGTGAATCCGATTCACTCCCCAGCCTCACTCGGCAATATTCCTTAAAGAAGAATGTCGTTAAAGGAGTTTCATACACTGGTGTCGGTTTCGGTAGTGAAGGGAACATCCGAAATGCTGTACTAGGCGAAGAACTGCAGGAGAAACTCAAGCAGTTAACACTATGGAAAACTGATGATCAGTCTTTTTTAGTGAAAGGAGCCTCGGAAACAACTAGAAAAAAAAGAAGTTTACCACCTACTAGTAATACTAGTGACATTAAATTAGTTAAAGAATCGAAAGTTAATAGTGAAGGAAAGGAAATTGTTGACCCTTTTACTGTAAATAATAATTCGGGATCTGTAAATAGCGCATCTGTGATGAAAGAAGCTGTCGTAGAAAGTGTACATACTCAGTGTATAGATAGAAATAGTCAGTTGGAAACTACCACTACTTTTCCAGAAATTCTAAGGGAATTGAAGAAAGAAGAAACTTGTGTCCAAAATCTGTCTGATATAGTTATTAGTGAAGTGCAATTAGAATCTAGTCATTCTTCAGATAACTCTGTTCCTAAAATAGTTATAACCGAATCCGAATTAGCTGATAGCCTTAAAGAACCAGAGACAGACATTGATATACAGTATCTTGTCAATATTAAACCCAGAAAATTCATTTTTGTTTGTCGTGACAACGAAGAAGATGATATAGAGTCGGATAAACAAATAGAGGACAGTCCAGTGAATTTCAACGCAAATCTTTCTTCAGAGCCTTCTCCTAGTTCGGACGAATCAGCTTTGCAAAGTAATTCAACGGTTATTCTCGGTTCTTGCGAAGAACATACTTTAGAGTACTTCAAAGGTCTTAAAACTACATTTATGCCTGCTGAGGAGATTTACGATTCTGATTACACAGAAACAACTGATATTGAGTTATTAGGGGATGAAGACATTACTGATAACGGAAAACCAACTGATATTGAGTTGTTAGGGGATGAAGACATTACTGATAACGGAAAACCAACTGATATTGAGTTGTTAGGGGATGAAGACCTTACTGATAACGGAAAACCAACTGATATTGAGTTATTAGGGGATGTAGACATTACTGATAACAGAAAACCAACTGATATCGAGTTATTAGGGAATGAAGACATTACTGATAGCAGAAAACCAACTGATATTGAATTGATGATTGATGAGGACACTAATGACAATACCAACCGGCTTGATGAAAAACCGAGTGATTTAGATAAAAATGAAATAAGTTATAAGCTTAGTTGTAGTGAAGTTAAGGAATACCCTTTACCAGATTTAGTACCTGAAAATACTGTTAACAATTTTAAGTCTTCCATTATTACAAGCGAGTTCGAAAATAAACCTATCAATGGTTTAATTAAGAAATCTTTAGATCATATTGTTGAAACAAAACGATTTCTCGAGAAAGAAATGAGTGAAAAATTTATGGATGATAGTCCTTTGATCAGTAATAGTAGTACCAAAGATATTTCTGATGATTTTATGCAAAATGATGATTTTGAGTACAATAATCTAGTAAGTGATGACAAAGTGTGTTTTGAAAGAAGTCATTTTTACAGTGACAGGACTATTAACTCTAATGACAGTCTAAGCACAGATTCCCCTGTAGCTGGAAAAAATTTAAATAGTTCCAGCTCCTCAAATACATCAGAATCAGAGAGCAATTCACCATCGATCAACTCATCCGAAGAGCAATTGGTCGAAGCTCCTTATCCTTTTAACCAACCGCTGTCTTCAGAGCACCCTGTGGGAATGAGTAATCTGAAATCTAAGTCATTAGATTCTTTCCTCATCCCTAAAAATGATTTAGATGAAATAGCAACCCTGAAAAATAGAATGTATTTAGACAATAATATCAATAATACTAAAAATTTTGTACCAGTATTCAATATGACTGAATCTATATCCGAAAACGCTTTCATGAGCCAGAGGTCGTGCTATGATCCGTATTATTCTGCGGATTCCGGCCACAGTTCTGACAGGTGTGTGGAGCAAGACAAGCAGATGAACGACTTGAAATGCCGTCTCGAAGACGTTGTCAAGTCAGGTAATGATTTTCAACTTAAAAATTCTGAGGAAGAGTATGGTGGAAAGCTTTTGACACCTGATGACGAAAGAAGTTCTGACTCAGGATTTCGAGACAAAGGCAGCCTTAGCGAAAGTGTTGAAGACACTTGCGATGAGAAGTATAATTTGGAAGATATTGATGCTGAGCTAGAAGACTTTTCTTTAAAACCTGTCGATAAAGATGAGTATAGGTATTATGAGCAACTTGTTAATGAGCCTGATAAAGAAGGCTCTGGGTGGTTCTTACCAGTTCGATCTGATCTGAGTTCCAAAGAGAACGGCTGGCTCTCTCAGTCGACTGAAAATGAAGAAACTCCTTCGTTAAGCATTAATGCAGAGTTTGCAGCGGCTATTAGAAATGAGCTCAAAGAGAAATTGCCTTGTGCTCAACAGAGCGACAAATCTGATGATGATAACTCGCCCGAACCTGAAGAACAGGAACTTAATACCGACTCTGCAACTCAGTTTGCTTATCCTTCGCAACTCTCTCCTATCATGGAAGAGCAAGAATCCAACCAATCTTCTCTTCAGCTAAACGATTCTAGTCCGATATTAATTCTTCCGCCTCCCGATAGTAAAACAGATTCTTTCGAAGAAGATATCATCAAAGCTTTTGAAGACTCAAAAGGGGTAATAGTCCAGGATTTGAATGGTGATGATCAAGTCATCGTATTCAATGATGACAAAATGATCTTAGATGACGATGTCCTCATTGTTGATACAGAAACGAATGAAGCAACATTGATCGAAAGCCCCAAACCTCAGGCCCATTTGGCTTTTGTCCTACCAGCCAATGATTCCCACCATATCTCTAGTGATGAATGTTCGCCAGAAATGACGTCTGAAAACTACATTTTAACTCCGAATGCTCCTTTGACGCCAAATTCAGTGGAGACAGAATCTCATTCGTCGCCAGAGAACGCAAACATGTCTGGACTATTCCTTTCGCCTTGTTCAATTAGATCTGATTTGTTTGACTCTGGTCCTCCCAGCTTGCCATTTGATCTTGGTCAGTCCTTGGAGGAAGTAGAAGATTTGCCTATAAGCAAAGTAGGTAGTTGTGAAAACTTATCAGCACACGAAAATCCTACAAGTGTTGAAACAGTGGTAAATGGTGTTGATGAAGTTTTCTTTGAAGAGAGTGAACCAACAAAAACCGATAGAACTGAAAGTCCAGCTGAAGTTACCGAGGTTGATATTAATCTGAAGAAATCGACGATCATAAATTTAATGGATGATGATGATGAAGAAAGTCATTTAATAAAAACTTGTGCATTAGAACCAACAAATTTTGTTTTTGATCCTTCTATGGCAGAGAAACCTATTGTCCCTCAAATAAACAACATAATGCCTTCAAATGATAAATTAAAAGTTACAAATGGACTCTCTAATAAAATCCCCAGGGATTTTGTTATTGGAAATGTGCCAACACAAAATTTTGGTCCCTTTGAAGAGGTGAAACACCAGCTTGCCCAAGTAAAAATAGAAAATCTCATTACTTCGAGCTCTCTTCCTTCAGAGAGTAAAAGTTTAACGACTGGTAACAGTAAAAATACAGCAGCACAAGAAAATTGGTTAAAGGAACTAATATTCACACCTAGTTTTAGTGAAGAGGTAACGGAAAACAACAAGAGTACTTCTGCACTCAATAGCTTACACAAAAAGGACTGGCCTACATTAGATGAACTGATAGCATCGGATGCGGCCATCGATAAAGCTGAAAAGCAGAATTGTTTAAAACCGAACATCACTTCAACACTGGCTCTTTTATCTCCGGATTTGAGTTCAGCTGACAGCAAATCCCTCTCGGTTTTGTCATCCTTTTCTTCTACTCCTACTTCAGAAGACAGCAAGACGGTTTGCGACGTCTTCGAACACGAAGGAAAATTGAGCGAGAGAATCTCAAAGCCTAAAACTTTGTCTTTGAAATCCGATGTCGGTGCGCCGATGCCTAGTCCCGAGGATGCCGAGAAAGGATGGCGGCCTACGATCTGCCAGCTGATGGAACTGACGGATCAAGCAGCTGCTGATGGTGAAGAGATGACTACCTCCTTCATCGAGCCTGATGAAAATGGTATCTATACTCCTGACTGGGAAAGCGACATATCAGAAGAGCAGTCTTCATCTTCGAGTGGTGAATTCGTATGGAAGGTAATATTTGCTTTATTCAAAATTCTTATGATTTAATTTAATCCAATCTTAAGTATTTGTTAACATGCTTGGAAAACCTTTCCTTTTATGTAATTACACCTTCATTATGCTGCAGAACCCTGT
Organism: Gonocerus acuteangulatus; assembly: GCA_946811695.1. Lineage (NCBI taxonomy): Eukaryota > Metazoa > Arthropoda > Insecta > Hemiptera > Coreidae > Gonocerus > Gonocerus acuteangulatus. The sequence goes on from OX328130.1 coordinate 20,667,682, forward strand.
AATAAAGGTAAACCTTAAAAGTTTCTTTCCTTTTCTGACATTATTATTATTATTTTTTAAATTATATAATTTACCGACAAGTATATAAAAGTCTCACCATGAAAGGTGAACTTTTATAAATTATAAGAAATAAATTAAATCTACTATCAGGGTATTCCATGTACAGTAAACTTCTTTTAATCCGGAACGCTCGAGACTTGAAGCATACTGGATTATCAAATATTCTGGATTATCGGATGTATGTCGAAAAAAATGGATAGAGATGAAAATTAAACGAAATGTAGTACATATTTAATGTAAAATGACTAAAATAAAATTACAGGCTGGGGTAGAACACAAAAAAGTATGTATAAATAATTGATTTTAATCGTCCTGTTGAGCAAGATGGTCTCAGTCGGGCGAAAGCTATAAACTTAACGGGCAACAAGTACGTATTAGGTCACCGAGAGGTTTTACAGGAATTTTTCTACGACCCCATCGAGCACCACGGGGTTGTTGGTGTGAGGATTTCACGGAATTGATTCATAAGAACTGAAGATACACACTTTTCATTTTTGACCTTTACACCCCTGCCTTGCCGGATTATCAAGCGGTGCCGTATTAGAGGAAGTTTACTGTAATAATATTGTTTATAATTAACTTGCCAGACGGGTATTTAAACCCAGTATCTCTACTTATATTATTTTATATCATCACAACATTTCAAGTTAATTCATTGAAAGGAACCAAATCTTCAGATAGACGGAATTGCATCATATTCATCTCAAGCCCGATTATGATATTATCATATAAGGCTCCGCATAGGTTACCCATACTTTGATACCAAATACTTTATTAAAAAAAGAAGATTTGAAAATGAATTTATTGATGGCATATATCACCCTGTGTATTGTAACGTAGTTTAATATATTTGAAACCTCTTCAGGGGACCTATTCTGAGCCTTATATCACAATAAAATTGTCTGGTATCTGATAAATAAATGTGATGATATTCTGTTCTGGCTCCTTTGGACAAATTAACTCCCCAATATATGATATTAAGCCCGATAGAATAATTGAATATACCCTATTCGTATCTGTGATCATAATAACGTTCATTTTTTCTTTTTATGAATAAACAAAAGCTGGAAAAGGAAGGCAACTCATTTTTTTTTCTAGTCATTATTATTTGCATGGAAATTTAGGTTCTTGGTTATTCAATGTCGTGTTAAAACCCATTAAGAGTATTGCTTCTACTTTCCTAAGGCATTGGACAATTTTCCTCCCCCCCCCCACTTTTATTTTAGTTATTTATTTATTTATTTTTTTTTTTGTTTACGGCGCATCAACATCTAGGCCATTAGCACCAAATCCCCACCTTTATTATTATATATATATATAAATAATATACATATGATTACCCTTTTAAAAAAAAACAAACTTTATTTTGATTTCCAGTATTATTTTTAGACTTACATCCTTTTTATCTGTCAGCGGCCTACGGAATATGGCCGCGACATATCCTGAGTGGTTAATATGAGGCGTTGTGGATATGAGGGGCGAACTCAACAAAAGTTTGTTTTCAGGAAAATACGTTTGAATATTTTTTCCATAAAGACAAACTCAACTGGAGTATATTCAAGTGTCCCATTGTTTGTTTCTTAATTTTTATTTATAAGCAAATTATATATTAATTGACCAGGAATTAGTGTGAACTTCACTTTCAACAAAATGAGCGTGGAGTGTTGAGTTCGCTTTTCGTATACCGCCTACCTATGGCAGTTTCCAGCCAGCTTGTTTTCATTCTCTGTGTATTTTGAGAGGAAAGAAGTGCGAACTCAACATAAAAAATATACCTGTAGATTCTGTGAAGCGTCTAGATTCGTATAGCGAGCGTTGATCATGGTGGATATTGTTGTAAAAGATCTTCTTTATAATGCTTCAAGGTTCTATTTTTGCTTACAATACATTACGTTGTGCTTTTGTCAACCTGTTGAAGTCTTATAAGAGTCCTCCTTCGCAAACTTTGAATTCGATCGCAAAGTTTGAGAATTAAATTATTAATAATTTATTTTATATATGTTGGTAGGAAATTATAGGCATTATATGGGTTTTTCATATACTTGTATAAACTTTGTATTTTTTAAATTTTGCTTGCAAAATGCCTCAATTCCTATTTATGGTTGTTAGTTTACTCTTTATATAAAGATTTTCGGTGGTGGTTCATTAATGTTGTTTTCTTGTGTTTGTTTCCTTTCCCTCTCGCATGAAGGATGGAGACAAAGAAGAACTGATTAAATGTCTCTCGTCAGATACCAACTCCCTGGTGAGATTATTTTGTCTTTTCTCAACATTTTGCACGCCTCGCTTTCTATATTGCATGGAATTCAAGCTTCTTCAGTATTAATTTCCTAAATAATTAATTTATCATTGCTAAATTAATATGAATAATAAAAAGTCATAAAACTAGAACTATCTTCTAAAATTAAAACATTTTGAGAATGGACAATCATTAACCCTTATCTTATGGCGGGTAGTATGGGCTGCCCGACCCTATACAGGGTGTCTACTGCACGAAAAAGTCACGAAAATCACGAAAATGTCACGAAATGGAAAATAGGGCACGAAAATCACGAAAAAGTCACGAATTTGGAAACCACGTCACGAAATTTTTCAATTCCAAGATTTCCCATTAATGAACTATAATAAACTGCAAAAAATTATATAGTAGCGTTAATTTTGCTGATAATTATTTAACGCAATAAAATATCTACTTATCTGCCGTGGCGAAGCACGGGTATTCAGCTAGTAGTAAATACTTGTTTTATTCACTTCAATTTTTGTGTTTACTTGTTTTTTGAGACTGCACGAGTATTTATTCCTCCTACATGTTGTTATTCACCCGGAATAGTATAATATTAGACCTGCCATTTCTTTTCCGCCTCTTCCTCCATGATGCTCGCTGGCTGCTGTGTGTTTACTCAGACATCATTTAATAAATATGCCCAACAGCATAAAATGTGCCCAAGGTTCCAGTAGCAATCTGGAGTCCCAAATGTTTAACGGTCTCCAAACTTTAAAGTGCATGGAATTGGCCGGGGGAGGTATGGCACCTCTATGGAGGCAACCTCCATGGTGAGCCACGTAAGTCCTTGTAATGACGTTACTGGGGTATGGTGAGGTGAGACAGTTTACACCAAACAATGGACCTAAAACTTCAAAATTGTTTCGTTTTCTTCAACTGGCTTTTGTCTCTGTTTACCTATTGTTGTAATTGGTTATTGTTTTTCTAATTGCATGGAATAGTAAAATTAGTATTTTAATAACATAAGGTAAGAAAATGAGAAAAAAATTGGTAATAGTGTTTTTAGTGTGGCGAACGGTGAGAAGGTTCCTATCAGTTTCCTGTTGTGGTGCCCTAAATCTTCCTGCTCTTTGAGATGTCATTTTATATTTTTCACGAAAGATCAAAATGCTTCTACTCCTTTGCTAATGACACTATGAATATGAACGGAACCGCGCTAAGATGATGCAGTTCCTGCGAATAGGACTGTTTGTTAACACTTAGATGTAGATCAAGATGCTTCTCGAAAAGAATGCTTTCACCCTTTTATGGCAATGCAGAAGCTTAAAGAGGATTAATAGATAATGCCTGGTAGAAAATTTACAAGAACATTATTTGATGCCTGAAGGTTGTGTATATTCCTCTGTGATGGAAGCTGGTGACAGAAGTAAATAACTAAAGGAATGATTTCTTCAGATGTCAAAGCATCAAAAAGGGGGGAGCATCTTAAATATTTAAAGATATCTGAAGATCAGATGCAGACAAACGTTTTAAGCCATTAATTCAAAACATTAAAGTGCTAGAAGAGAAAAGTCCGACTCGCAGGAACGCAATTGTCATTTGGAAAGCATAGAATAGAAATAAACATTTTTTTTTTTTTATTTTTTTAAATTTCGTGAAAATTGTGAACACCCACTCGAACATCTGGAATAAAAGCGATATTAAGGTGTCAGGACACAGGAAGATGGCAGTAGCCAAGTTACACAGAAGCAGAAATTACAAGTTTAATATGATTAAATGTCAGACCCGTCATTTTAGAAATGGTCGACCCCCCCCCCCAACATCTCCTGTCACATAGAAACGCTACCATAATGCTTATTATGGAGAATACACCTAAGGTAAATTTCGAAACCCCCTTTTTGCAGAAATCGTTAATATTATAAAAAAAGGGTAGACAAATTTTGTAGATAATTGCAGGATCTAAAATTCGTGTCATAAATATTTGTGTCATAAAACTAACCGCTTCGCTGAAAAATCCGAATAAACTATTTTGCGAACTTTGACCTTGAATAAAATTGTTTGCACTCATGGAATCTTTGGATGGGTTTAACTAACCATTTTTAAGGCGATATCTTTAACCATTTCCGAGAAAAGTGGAAAAATAGTTGTTGAATAAAGTTTTAGGTTTGGGTACTTAGTAGGATTCAGTTAAAATATTTTCTGCGTGTTTGAAATTTATCCAAGCAAAGATTTTTAAATTTTGGTTAGTGACGTTTTTAGTTAAGGAAGGATTCAAATAATTTTTTTTATTAACAGACATGAAACGTTTTTGGAACTTCGTATATTTTCCTTAATATCTCAAAAACGGTTGGGAAATCGTGGTAAGTGGAAAGTAACTATTCGAAAGCCTACTAAATTATCTAGAAAAAAGTTTCTAAAGCAATTTTCGATGGGACGGTCTCATTTGGAGAAATAAGTCCTTATAACTTTGAAGTAGCTGGTTTCGTTCATTTGAAAGGTTCTTTGGTCTGTTTTCATTTTTCATAGCTTATAGTAGGAAAATGTATTTGTCAACATTACAGGACAAGTAAAATTACAAAAAAACGTTTTTGTTGTCATAAATAAAGCTTTCCTAGTGGGATTCGAAGACGCCGTGTGAATACATTTATCTCTGTTTACCTCAGGTCTTAATTTGTTTTTTTTTTCTTTCTCTGTTTGCCTTAGTTTTTTAATAGGTTGATATTACTTTGAAGACATTTTTAACTTAAAGCAAAAATGCGCGCATGTCCGATGCTCTCCGTGGCTTAACTGCCCCCGGGATTGGTGATTCAATAGACCCCTTATGACTTTATTGTAATTAAATTAATACAATATTATTTTATTATTAATGAAGTTGGGAATTATAAAGTATGAATATATGAAAATATTACAATGTGAATTTTTTAAAAAAATGTAAACGTTATTAAATAATTTGTTGCAAGTCGAAAAGAAAGTTTGCATACCTAAAAATAAAAAAATCTGAGTTTTCCAAAATGTATTTTCCACAATGGTTCCAAATTTTGGGAATCAGGGATTAATATATTAGGATCTAATTTTATGAGGATGGTTCATTTGTTTAACTTTTTCAATTTTTTAAGTTGACTGATTCAATTGCCTCTTGGCTCAATGACACCCCTCTCCCCCAATCTCTGATGATGCGAAGAAAAAAAATAAGACTTCTAAAAATGATTGCTTTGAAGACCTCCATTATTTACATATATTTTTATTGTTCTTAATTCATATTAAAAAATAAAGTTTGTTGTACTATATTCATATTCGGAGGCCCGGTGGTCGTGATTGTTAAGGCGTGAGCACTTAACACTCCGTGCCAAAGGGTCGTGGGTTCGATTCCCACGAGGGGTGGTGGATTTTCTTTAGAAAAAAGAAAAGGCATCAGCCCTATCCTGGCTAGAAAAGGGTGGTAACCTGTAGATAACCCGTCCTAAAATTCGTAGTTAATAATAAATGGCCACTAAAATTTAATAATATTTAGAAATTTTGAATTCTGCCAGCATTGTTTAATATTTTTGAATACCTAGTCATTCTAGAGTCTTCTTGTCTTCACTTTTAAAATTAATGTAACTATCCTCTTTAACATTTCATCCCTGCCATGTCAAACTAACGAATAAGCAAATCACAGCAAAATAGGAACGAACATATTTTATCCATTGACGAAATAATATATTCAAAAATGGTCTTATTCGATACTTTTTAAGGCAATAAAGGCTAATCTATAAAGGGGTTAGAGTTGCAACATTTTGCGACAAACCGTAACGCAGACAATCCAAGAGCAAAGTCCCGAATCTAAAAACGAGATTTTGTATATTTAATAGTTTGACATGGCAGGGACGATATGATGTACATTTTACACAGTTTTATTAATTGTTTTAAACTTATGTAAAATTGTGAGTTTATAGATATCACGGTAATTCGTTTAAGTTACAAATAAGTTTAAGCTAAAACAGCTATCTCTTTTTAATGGGCACGAAATTTACACTTCAAGTCATGAAAATGTCACGAAAAAGTCACGAAATCGGCTTTCACGAAAGTAGTAGACACCCTGCTATAGTACGGCGATGTTTCTACCTGGTCGGACCCCACTTACGAAGCTATTCTCCCCCTCCTTTCTACGTGTGCGAACACTTTCATATAATTTCCACCATTAAAATTTGAAATTGTAGGAAAACTTCATTTTATTATTTATTTGCTTTTTCTTTTAGCTCTAAATATTTAGGTTGAATTATGTAATTATATGCTCCAATACATTTTTTTTATCGTCTATATTTTTTAATACAAAGAATCATTTTGTTTTATGATATAGGTACTAATCAAAATAAAACAGGTTAAGTAAAATAAGAAAAAAAATGTAATGTTAGAAATATGGATTTCCAAGATATAGCTTTTCAACTACCTAGTGGGGGCCTTCCTGGGGTTGGCCGACCCATCTAGGTAAGATCATAAATCAAGACCTTTCAAGAAATGCGGAACCAAAATAATAACTGTTTCTATTTTAATCATTCCAAATGAGACTAGGGATAAGAACGGAACCGCGCTAAGATAATGCAGTTCCTGCAAGTCGGACTTTTTGCATGTCGACGCAATTTTGTTTGCCTCCTCAACCCCTCCTCTGGTATATTCCTTTATTGTAACATTAACACATCAATTATACATTATTTACCATATGGAAACTTAAATATTGAAATTCTGTACACATTAATTAACTAAATTAGGTACATTGACGATAAATATTTAGTTAGTAATATTTTTAGAAATGTTGAATTCTACTACCATTGTTCAATATTTTTGAGGCTGCAAATTCCATTGTCATTTTAAAATTTTTAGTATCGTTTCTTCACACAAATCCTCTTTAACATATTGTGTACATTTTTTAGTTTTATTCATTTTTTTAAATAAATGTAAAATTCACAGTAATCCGTGTAATGTTACAAATAATTTTAAGCTAATAGTTAAGGCATTTTCTTTTTAAGGGAAATTATTTTATTTTTAATGTGCATCAAATTTGCTTTTCAAATAATGAAAATGTCACAAAAACGTCCTCAAATTGGCTTTCACAAAAGTAGTAGACACCCTGATATTGCATGTACTTTAAAGCATTTAAGAATTACTTTAGAGCATGCCTTAGCAATCCTTTGGCATGGAAAATAGATTTTTATTTACTTTTAACATGTTTTGGATTATTCACCTATCTTAAAATTAACATTTAACCATTTGATTTCAACATTGTTATGTATTCATAAAGATTTAAACATTTAAAAACATATAACAAATTAAAATGACTTTAAAGCAACAAAAAGAGGCATTTCTGTCTAAATTCAATTAATTGTCTATTATGAATTGTGTTAATTGTTATGGTTGTGAAAAAAAGACTCAATCCATAGGATTCTATTGAAACTAAATAGGGCTGGCTGTATAAGAAAGAAATTTAAAAATAAAAATAGCACAATGAAGGGAAAATAGCTCAAAATTACTGTTGCTACAATATTTATTTATTTAAATTTTAATGTCCATTATTATTAACTAAGAATTTTGGGATGGGTTATCAATAGATTACCACCCTTTCTAGTCAGGATAGGGCTGGTGCCTTTTCTTTTATTCCAAAGAAAAGCCACCACTCCATAGTAGGAATCGAACCACCGACCTTTGGCATGGAGTGTTAAGTGCTCACGCCTTAACACTCACGGCAACCGGGCCTCCAATATAAAATTTATATTAGAAGCCAAATTGAATTACCGAAGTATTAAATAACATACATCTCTTTAATTATTAGATAAAATTTATGTTTTGTTTTACCAAAATACTTTTCTCAAATCTCAAAAACAAATGTGTCTTCATTATATTTGAGCACAATAAAAGTACACGACGTACTAAAAACTAAACTAACTAAGTAAGTAAACTTTTTCTGGCTAGAAGTTATACTGGTAAATAGAACAAATTAAATTCCACAGGTTATTGCTATAAGTAGAACAATTGAAATTTTACTTCCATAATATGGTACGTGTAACCGTTAGGCGGAGGGTGAGTGGGGCGATTCAAACTGATATTACTAAAATAAATCTTAAATAAAATGTATTGTGATATAGAAATATACAAGAATAGTTCCCCAAATCGTAAAAATTGTCAATAAACCAGTGTCTCAGCCGGTCGACCTTGTACATCTATCTATCTACAAGAATAATACATAACTTTTGCAAAATAGTATAGGATTTTAAAAATGGGATGCTGATATTCAAATTTTTGATATTAGGTACATAAATAAATCACAAAAATATTAAAAGAAAATGGTTTCTGTTATGTAATCTGAATTAATTTAGAATTTCATTACAATTAAAACATTTAAGTGTTAATACAAACAACCTAAACATTAATTTTCCTTTTCTTCCTTTTTTTAACTGTATTTTTTTTTTCAAAAAGAGTAAAAATATAAATCAGTATTTATAGAAATCTAAGGGGTTAGGTCCGCCAGTAAATATATTTTTTCCGCCAAAATACAAATTTTTGGAGACCCCAACAAACTCGATTGGTCCATTTGGAGTCAAGTTTCAGCCCTTTGAATATATGGCTTTTCTCAAAATTTTGTGTCCTTGCTTATTTTTGAGTATTTTATATTTTTTCTGATGCAAAACGTCGGTGAGGTTTTTTATGAAAATTAACCCAAAGCTATCGGAGGTAATTCTTGAACTGATCTAATCCTTAAAATCCTAAAATTAAATACTCAAAAATAAGCAAAAAAACAAAATTTCTAGAAAATGTTTGTATTCAAAGGGCTGTAACTTGTCTCCAAATGGACCAATCAAGTTGTTGGGGTCTCAAAAAATTTGTATTCTTGATCTCTGTCAACGACTGAAAAAGTCGTTTATTTTGGTTTACTAATAGAATAAAAGATTTTAGTGTACAATAGCCTAAACTATGAGTTTTTTGGGGTTGGGCCTAAACCAAGATGTGCTGTGGTTTTTCTGACCCGGATTCAGAATCATAGACCCCAAAAACATATAGAAAACATGGCCTGCTCTCAATGTCAGAACTTTTTTTTTTTTCTGTGTGTGTGAGCTGCATAATTAATGCTAATTTTAAATATTTTCTTTGATTAAAAGCTTTGGTGATATAATTTATTTTAAATTTCTTATTGTAGCACGGGGGGCGAGGTTAGCTCAGTGGTAGAGCACTGGACTAATAAGCTGGAGGCCTGAGTTCAAATCCCGAGCAAGCACTAAAGATTTTTTCTTCTAGTGTCTTCGCTCATGGGTTGAATTCGGCCTCCCTGACCGTCCCTAGGCCAACCCAGCCTTTAATTAATTTAATAATGGGTACCTTGTGTGCTAATGACTCCAGCAGTCGATGCGGCCAAGGGGAAAATCAGGCGGCCGGAGCATAGTACTGACCACACTATCTCCCTAGTGTGCCGTATGGTCATGAATCAGATACCTCTATAGTATCTGCCCCTCAGGGCCCTCGTTGCCTGTTACGGGACTGATTTTTTTTTTTTTTTTTTTTATTGTAGCACGATGAAATGGGCCCCATGATGGAACGCATAGACGAAGAGGATGAAGATGAAACTAGCAGTAGTAGTGATGGCGATACTAGCTCGGAGAGTAGCAGTAGTGCAGAATTCGTACCCTCGACTTGGAACGCCATGGCTGTACCTCTCCGTCCGATTATTAGATCTGATCCTGCTCAGGTATTCTTAAGTTCTGCCTGCTATATCATAAGGTCAACCTGTGCCAAACTCTACAAAGGGCCTATTTGGTCTTTATATTCATGTTAAAATTTATTATATTTATCTCCAGCTCCAGTTTTTCTGCGGTATTGGCTACATTGAAATATCTTATTCCAAAAGATTCTTTATCGCTGATTGTCTAGAAAATTTAATTTTATTACTGTTTTATATCAAGCTGTATTTTTATCTGATTTGTCTAAAATGCAAACAACATCCTTTTCATTTAAAATAATGAGTTACTTAAATCAAAAAATTACGGAAATTAACATTGTAAAATATAAACATTGCCATCTCAAGTCAGTTCATAATGTTATTAATCCTTTCCGTGCTATGTACGAATATATTCGTTCTCTAAAAAAATGCTCTGAGTGCAAAGCACGAATATATTCGTGCAGCCGGGACATTCCTCAGAGTGCGACGCACGAATATATTCGTTTTCATATTCTTTGTATAATCTCTGCTTCCAGAAAGCCCAGAGATCTCTTTTATCACGCTGTAATACTAGTCTAGTTACTTAGCTATCCGTTAGATAGCAGAAGAATGTCTTTACCTGTGTTTTTCCCGGTTTTATTGTGAGTGGAAGCTAACTTTACCTGGAGCGGAGTGTCCTACCTGCAGGGGTTGGGTTGTTATTTCTATTGTTTGCAGACACTTTACTAAAATTTGCCAAACCTTTTCCTACCTTTAGGCTAAATTAGGGGTGGGGAAATATGACCCTAACAAATATTTCTCAGTACTAGTTTTGGTTTATTATTTATTTTTATATTTATAAGTTTATTATTAATATTTTTGCTATATGCCTACTATTTATTTCTAATTCATTACTTTATTATTATATTACTATTTACTAATATACTACTTATTATAAATAAATTTGTTTTAAAATAAATGCAAAACACTAATTTTAAAAAAGTGTTGTTTTTTTTTCTCCAGCAAGTAATTATTGGACATAACCAGTTTTATGAGTTGCATATAAAAATAAAATGATTAGTTTTTTAGTAAACAAAAAGACCCAGTTATTTACTAAATAATTACTTATTGTACATAACTGTGCAGATTGTAAATTATCAATAAAGATCAATCAATATTTTTTAAAAAAATTACTAAATAAATTGAAGTATCATAACGATGAAATAAATCATAAAATGGGTAAAATGAAGAAAAGAGAAAGTGTTTTCCTGAATATTTTGATTAAAGGGTGCATTCATACTAACAGGGCTAATGGTGCTAAATTTAAAACTAAAATACTTCGGTAACTATTGAAATATTATTTTAGAAACTGTTTATTTATTAATTTTCTTTGCAACTTGCAGGATAAGAATAATAAAAAACTTGTTATAATAATTGAAAAGGTCACACTAAAGTACACACAATTAATGAAATTAGCATCTTAAATTACAACAAAACAAGCAATTTTGCATGTCCCCTGTTATATATCTACGTAATAAGAGTGACCCAAGGCGGGAGCTCTGTCTGAGTATAGTCTTGTTCCAAACCAAAGTCGCATGCGGAGGGTGGAAAATAGGCTAGCACTGGGAGTAGCATCGGCTCTCAGTGCTCCTAGCACCCGGCGGTTGGTCCCTCCCAGATTGGCTAGCATTCTAAGGGTTAACCCAGTGGTTTGCTTTCACTTTTGTTAACGGAGGATTACAAGCCATAATTTGTCAGAATGATGAGGAGTCTTTGAGCACAACCGTTTTTCCGACAAGCACATGGATCATGAGGAGCTCATAGCGAGCAACCCAGGTATTGACCTCCAGAGCATACGTCCTGAGGCGTTTGAAGTGAGCCGCCTCGCACTGTCGATACGGCTGGCCCCCAGAGCCAGATGCCGACTTGGCCACTGAGCTGAGCATCCTTCTTGAGAAATTTGCCGTAATGAACAATGAATGATCATTTTAATTTTTGTATTGCCTTTTTTCCAATTTTATATATTTGTTGATGATATGTCCTTTTTAAAGATACAATAATTTTTGTAAATTGTGTATTCCTGATGGGATTTCATTATACTTATTTACAGAGTATTATCATTTTTATGATCAACAATCTACTATCTTAGAAAATGTATTTTAGTTTATAATTTAGAAGTTTTAGTTCAGCTGTCACAGCCTTTTCTTTTTTTTTTATTTCTTGAGAGTAGAACTATTACTGATTTTATTTTTTTATTTTCTAGAAAAAGAATGAAAACAAAAGGGTTGTTTTTAAAAAGGAGAAATACCAGTGCGTTTATGAATACCCTAGAGAAGACAGCGATTCTGAAGAGGAAGAGGAAGAAGGGCCTGGAATGTGGCAAACTCCTAACACCCTCTTTGACTATTCTATGTTTACTGGTTTGTAGTAATTTATATTTATAACGTAGATAGCAAAACTAATTACACAGACACTCACACACAAAAAAAAAGTGGTAATTTCCAAAGACATCATACATACTCGTATATTCTTATTATATTCTTATTCTGTTTCCGAGAATGCCTTTGAAATATTTTATAAAGAATACAATGTAACATTGCACTCATTTCCTTTTTTCTAACTGTACCATGCAAAAAAAAATGTATTAAATTAAAAATAATGTGTGAAAACGCGAATTGACTCAGGTGAATTTTTAAATAATAAAATATGTGAATATTGTAAATTTGTAAGTCATTTATTTTTTGTTTTCAACTATTTGGCTATTAATCCCAGGGTATCTATAGGTTCCCACCCTTATATAATGCCAGCGGCACATGGTCCCTATTTAAGTACTGGCCACTGGAACGCTTATTAAAGGCTATTCTAAAGGGGCTAGAGTTGTGACAAGCCGTATCGTCCACAATCCAAGAGCTGTCTCGAATCTGAAAAACGAGATTTTTCATATCCTGTAGTTTGACACGATAAGAACGACATACTTTACTTACATTTACCAGGAATTAGGATCATCCTAATACCCCCTTAAGTGCAGTTTCGTAATTGTTTCTCTAAAAATTGTTTATTGTTCTAGTAGACAAATTTTTAAATAATGGCAGTCCTGAGTGAAACTACACTTACGTCCATGTATCCCCTGTGTATGGGATGTGTTTCTGATATTCTCTATGGACTTATATGCATTTTAAACATTTTTACAGTTATATAATTGTTCTACCGGAATGGCGATATGATACCATATCTTTTAATCTTGTTCTTTCCAGATATGCTATGATAATGTCTTTATATTGGCTAGCTTTGCTGAGAATCAAATTAATTAACTCAGCTTATTTATTTGTAATTATTAATTAGTTTAGTTTAAAATAAAAAAAAATAAAAAAATCCTTTATTTTGATTAATTACTTATGGAGGGTTCAGAGCACAACTAGACATAGTCAATTTTTGACATATTATGTTGTAATGACATTGAAGAGTATTACTAAAATGGCTTTTATCAGTGCTACAGGAGACTAAGTCCTAACTTCATTATTTTGCAACTTGTAGCAGCTCTTGCTACACATCTGGAATTCATTCTCATTTGTTTTCAGAGAACAAATAAGCCAAGTCCAAGTTGTAACTATTTTATGAACAAGGCTATACATAAATAATGTAAGAGTTTACGTTCAAATCTTTTTAAGACTTACACTAGCCAATAGGATTTATACAACGTCTCTGCAATTAAAACGAATAATACTCATTTTCTGAAAACTGTATAACATGGACTTGGTCTAGTTGTGCTCTGAACCCTTCATATGTAGATCTATTCTAACACTGTGAGGTATCAGTGTTTTAATTTGATGTAAGAGTAATATTTTACGTTAAATAAAACAAAAATGATTTGTTATAGCGTGCTTTTCAGATTGGGAGTTAGGAGATGGAGAAGTACCTACTCCTATTGAGAGTATTGACAGTGACAGTGAAGAAGTTAAAAAGCCTAAAAAGGAGCAAGAATATGATTTTTATAGGCTGGATTACAACCTAGGCTCTCGTGAGTAATCTTTATTTTTTAAAGTATTAACCTTTTCGACGCGAGGTGAGCTAGGGAGGGTAATGTCATTGAAGGCGGAGTGCGTCCACTACCTACTCCCTCCACAGGTAGAACAAACTCCTCCTAGAGTGGCCGTACGTATTTATTTTTACTTAAGCGCTCATTACTAATCATTATTTTCATGTTTATCTTACGTGAAACGACGACGTGTATTACTTGAAACAATTTAGGTATGGAGCAAACGTACAATAACCATTTAAAACAAAGTTTACTTACTTTTCTTCCCTATATTTCTCTTTCTACTTCATACCAAAACCAATCGCACATTCCATTTACAACATTGCAGCTGTCAATGAGTTTTCTCCACTTGAAATAGTATTGTTAATTTTTTTTTTAATTATTATAGTAAGCTATTGCTTTATTATTTACAGTTTTGTTAAAAAAAAAAAAAAAATAAAAAAAAAAATAATGTCCCCGAGAACATTTTTACTGAGCACACGTCTCACAGGCACATGTTACTTATAACGTTCAAAATTTGTATATTACCAGATAAGGGTTAAACCAGAAAATATCCCCCATTCCTGCTGTAGCACTCTGTAGACGTTCAAGGCTAAAGAAAGCTCACAATCAAGAGATACAGCTGTGGCGAGAATGCTCAGTCGTCGCATCGAATAGGTCAAAAGCCATTGAAGAAGAAAAAGAGTCATTAAGTGAAAATAAAAAATGGAAACTAGTTGATCGTGGGATAATAAAATTCTCTCTTCAAAGTGAGTGTTCAGAATAAAGGGAGAAGGTAACTATAGAGCTAGATTAGTTGTACGAGGATGTGCACAGAGACATGGATTACATTTCGAAGATACATATAGGCCTGTCACTAGCAATCCATAAAAGCAGCCTTTTTTATATGTGAAAGTTTCCGAATTGCTATATATGGAAGTTCCAGAAGGGTTTAATTTTCCAAATAAAATATGTAAATTAAATAACTCTCTTTACGGTCTTAAACAGGTATCTTACAAATGGAATAAGTATTTCTCACAATTTTTAAAAGAACATGGACTACAGGGGTCTCCCCGTGGTCTAGTGGCTAGTGCCTTAAATTCATAAGGAGGAGATGGTGGGTTCAATTCCTACCGGCAGCAGGAATTTTCTAATCTCACAGCTCGTTGAGAAAATTCCATGCTGCACCCTGATTGTCGGCGCTAATGGCCTAGATGTTGATGCGCAGTAAAAAAAAAAATTCAAAACCCAAGCACACTCCCATGACACCTATGGATAAAAATTCCTTTGAAGATAAGTCAAATAATAATGTTTGTTACAGAGAAGCAGTGGAATCATTATTACATTTAGTCAATAAAACACGTCTTGACTTGGCTTTTGCTGTTAGTTTTGCGAGCAGAAAGTTTGACATTGAATTTAAAATCTGACATTGTAAATGTCAAAAGAATTTTCTGATATTTAAATGGAACTAGGGATAAAGGAATTTATTTTAAGAAACGTGACACTGCCAGTCTTTTAGCATATTGTGGTGCAGATTATGGAGGATACACAAAACACAAAGAAGCACTGCAAGCTTCGTCAGATTCTTTTGCGGAGGTCCAATAATATGGGCTTCAAGGAGGCAACTCATTGTTTCCATGTCCAGTACGGAAAGCGAATACATCAGCGCTGCTGAGTGTTGCTGAGAAGTTTTAGAAATAAAAACATTTCTTTGTGAATCAAATCATGTTTCAATAAATATAAATATAAATATAGACTATCAAAGCACAATTAAACTCATAAAAAATGGTATTGTAAATAGGAAAAGTAGACACATAATATAAGATATAGGTTTATTAAGAAGAGATTTGAAGAAAAGTTATTTTATATAATTTATTGTCCTTGAGAAGATCAAATTGCAGACATTTTTACAAAACCTTGATTGACTCTTACATTCAATCAGTTCAAAGATGTGAACTGAATGTTTTTGTTTTTTTTGTTTTTTTTTTATCTAAGTCGAATAAGACCGGCCTCAGGTTTCTATGTTAATCCGTTCTCGAGATATTGAATTTTTTCCCACTTTTTGGCCATTCGGCCCCACTGTACGGGAGGGACAAATCAAAGGAATCTCTGCAAATATAATAGTAAAAATTTAAATCGATTTATTTTATTATTGTGTGTAAAGTGTGTTTAGATGAATTTTCTCTCTTATTTGCAGAGTTGGATAGAGGCTGGAGTGAGAGCCTGCCTGAAGATGACACGGAGTTTTCGCCGCTCGCTGCCGATCTGACTCCGGTGAGACTCGGCGATCTAAAGCACACAAAGGCTACACTGAGGCTAGAATTGCCTACGCTCAGGCCTGATCAGGGTGAAGCTTCCATTCTCGATTCAGGCATTGATACGGCTTAGTTGGAAATGTGATTGATGGAGTCCGTAAAAAAGCATGCAGTATTTCGTTAGTTGAGTATTATTGCTCCCTGGTGCTCTGCTCGGTTGTGTATTAATCTCTTTGAGCGCTAATTTATGAGAAACGTAATAGTTTGAGCTAGATTGCATATTAGTAGATCTGAAGCTAATCGAAGACAAACAACTATTGGGCTGTTGTCAGAAGTTTTGTACGAGAAGTTATCATTTATTGACTTATGTATACTGTTTGTATTTATTATTATTATTATTATTAATAACAGGAAATGAAATTCCTGACATTATGATATCGTAGATACTATGACTGTATTGTAATCTACTGTCTCCTCTCTATTGATCCGGGTATAGAACCCATTTCCTCTAATTGTCAATTTCTAATGCTCTTAAGTAGTTTAATCATCTTTGGGTGTTTCTGGAATGAATTTTGAAATGGATGCTCAACGATGTACAAGAATAACAGCTACATTCATGACTATACCTTGCCATATCTATTATAAAATGTGATTGGGTATATATAAACTGGAGAAAAGCTGACTTTTTATATGCTCAATCACGTTCTATTAAATATACTAACTTTATAACATTTTAAAGATGTTCCTTAAATTTTTCATTATTTTATTTTTTTAATTTTGAAATTCTTGGGAAGGGTGGTTTAGAAATTACTAAATCAGTATAAATGCCAATATGCAGAGTAGATTTTTGTACATAAAGCTTAACCTCTCTGCATGATAAATTGTTATTCTTCTATGTAATTTCCCAAATAGATTGTAGTATTTGTATATTGTTATCATATCCTTTATATTTTTAAAAATGTATTAATGAAATATATACGTGTAGATAGGTGGTTGAAAAGTACTCTTCAAATATTTTTTGTATATTTGACCCATTTTTGTTGTTTATTTTTCTTCTTTTTTTTTTAACTGTTATATATTTTTATTTGTAAAATGTTATTCCTGTACAAAAAGCCCTTTTAGAATTGAACATGTTTCCTGCTTGTTATTGCATCAGGTTAAAATTAGATATGTGATAGTAAGAACTGCCCGTCCAGACAGAAAACACTCTTCTGTTATTTTACTAAATGTTTTGAGTTAGTGCATCTATCATATTAATTTGAATCTCATCAAAAGATAAAAGGATCTTTTTGTATTAGTCTTTGTTGAATCGTCTATTATTTATTTTTAATTGAATTAGATTTGCCTTATAACATATGTAATTTATATTAGATTGTCCAATAAATACATTTTTAATTAAAATATGAATTTATTATAGACCACAGAGTATCTTATTTATTTTACCCTGCATTTACCTCTAATGAATATTTCCTGGAACAAGTTGCGGGCTGTTTCCATTACACATGTTTTGTCTTGCGGTCGTCTGGCACATTTTTGTCCCAGGCACAAGTGCCGCGACTTGTTGCTAGTGGTTTCCATTCTGTTATTTGTGCCCAGCAGGTGTCGTGCGACATGGCGCAGGGCAGATATGTAGTAACAGAAACGGAGCTTAAGTGCCTTATTCTGCGCCTGTCTGCTCCCCTGTGTTCATGCATTACCTTCCTTACTTTGAGACTGCTCTTCAAGACTTCCACTGCTAAAAAGGCATTATTCTAATTGTTTATGTACTTACAGGGCATATGGGGACTTTGTTATTAGCCTGTTTCTCGTAAATTTTGATGGAAATAACCTAGTATCTTTCATTATCAGCACTTTTTTGGTGGATAATTCTTATATTTTTATAGTTTTGCTTTATTAACAATTGAATAAATCCATATTTACTTGAATTATTTAGTTTAAAAGGTTTTTTTTTTTTTTTTTTTTTTTTTTTTTTTTTTTTTTTTTTTTTTTTTTATAAGCATAAAACAATATTGAATTAGATTAGTTGTCTATTTGTATTTTGTATGGATTTTTGATAGTTTCTTTTTTCATTAATTATAATTAAAGGTGTCTTTGTACCAAATGTCGTGGGTTCAATCCCCACTATGGGGTGGTGCTTTTCTTTAGAAAAAAGAAAAGGCATCACCCATGTCCTGGCTAGAGAAGGGTGGTAACCTATAGATAACCCGTCCTAAAATTCGTGGTTGATAATAATGGACGTTAAAATTTAAATAAATAATTAAAAGCGTACTTTTCTACTTAGTGTTTTACACACTAATAACACTAACACTTTTATATAATTACATAAGGTAGTCATAAATCATTTATACTAATACACAAGCACAAAAATCACAAACTCTGTATCAGTCTCTTTGTGAATAAAAATGCCAATCAATCTTGTTGTATATTATATAAGGCCGAGTTAATTTAACCAAAGTGCTCTACGATATATATATTTATTATGGCACTTTATGAAAGTAAATTTTTTACTTTAAAACTCTTGTTTCGGAACTTTCTTCACAAAAGAAAACATAGAATAACACCCCTGTATTCTAAAAACAGGAACAGTATGAAGGAAAACAACAAAAAATGCCTATAAATGTTGACACATAAGTGAAAAATGTTACAGGTAGAGACAATCTGTCATATGACCAATCAAATCAAATTTTACATTACCAGGATTAGAAATAAAACAACATAGTAGGGAATATTTTTTATATTTAGTCTTTACATATTATTCTACAATAAAATATTACACAATATTTACAATATATTTATGAAAAATATCTTTTCTTAATATCCAATTTGTTGGATTATTGTATGTACAAAAAAGATACAAGTCAAAATTAACAATTGGTTTACAAGAATATTTTGTTCAAAACAATTTTTGTATACAATTGATATTTCGAAAAGGAAACTTAGTGAATTAGTGACTTTCATTACGATTACAAATTATTCATTTTTGTTTCTATCTGCTGGTTTTTACTTTTGGTATATGGCACACTGTTTTTTCCATTTCTTTAAAATTGAAATGCCATAGTTAGAAGATTATATTTAATGGCATTTTGTTAAGGAGGGCTAATGTTACAATTTATAATAATTTATGTACAACTGTTATATTTACACATATAGAACATATTCCACACAAAGCATCAATTCAATTCAGACCACATAACACACAATGAGTACAATGCATAGCAATTTAATTAATTCTTTACAAATTATTAATAAAGTTAAAAAAGATTGTAAAAATCAGTCTACTATCATTCTAGTATTCTTGAACTACAATTTTTCGTTTTTAAAAAGTTTATATATATATTTCTTTACAATTGGTATGTTGACTGAGAGGTGTGATTTCTTATGAATGCCTAACGCTATCGAATTTATTTGATCAAGATATTTGATAAAAGAACTTTTATAAAAGTTTTGTCAATGGGCAAATAAGGTGTACTTGCCATTGCTGTAGCTAAAGTGTTGTTTAGCTGACAAATTGACTTAAATTTGGGAACAAAAAGAAAAAATTGTGGGTTAAGCTGTAAATTGAAAGATTGGTAAGGGATCAATAAAAATTTAAAAGGGATCAGTTTTAAAAGAACTGTAGGTGGAAGATGAAAGCTGCTTCATATTTTTTTTTTTTTTTTTTTTTTTTTTTTTAGTTTGGATGAAGATATTTTCAATTCGTAGCCCTGAAGATTAGAACTTTCATAAATTAAATGAAAACTTTTTTATTATTATTCCTGCATGCAAATCTCTCGTATTAAAAAAATGGTCAGCGTGAGACTGGTAGGAGAGATAAGAGCTGACAGAACCTACCACTTTTTGATTTTGAAAAGGTTTTCAAATTAGAATAATTTCTATCTTAAATTATCAAAGTGATAGTCAAGGGTTTAGCCATATTAGTTAATAGAACTATATTTTTATGTAAAAATGAGTATTCCTTGCAAAGGCTTCAGACTATGAGGAGAGGAAAAACTGATTCGTTTGGAAGTACATAAACCAAGATATCAGGGGCTCTAGCAATTTGGTGATGACGGTTTGAAAGTCAAGCTGAAACATTTGCTTTAAGTTGGCATTAAAACCTATTTTTATCTGAAAATGTAATTTTATTAGTCATAAACTTAATTAAATTGTTATTAATATTGACTAAACTCAATCTTGGCAATTTCAACGGTCAATGATCTCGTCTGAATGATTTCATAAATTATGACTTTTTTTTAGAAACATATATCATTTATAGAAAGCTATCAGTCAACAAACCAAATGATTACATCCCAAAAACCTATAGCTATAAATAAAAAATATTAAATTAGTGCAAGAAATAGTACAGTTTGTCTTAAAGAGAATTAGATAAATCTGAACTGATTAAAAAGGAAAATACAAAATACAATAATTATGTAGCAATGGCACAAGAAAACCAATACGATTTTAGTCGGTTACATATATAAATGGCCAATGGGATTTGAATGAATATGCTGCTGGACGAGTGTGGAAATGGATAGGGGATATCACAAGTGAGCTAGAATCTCCATGTGCTGGGAGGTCGGAGAAGACGGAGGGTCTGGTCCCGAAATAGTGACTATCACTGGTCCTGGAGGAGGGTCCTCGGTGTGGACGATGGTCACCATGTTGTCTTTCGTTTCTGTCGATTCGGTCGACGCCTCCCTCGAATGAACAGCAGGTCTGCAGCTAGACGTTCGAGATCTGTAGCTCGGTGGTCTGCTGTACTCGCTGGGACCAGTCATTCCTCTTCTGCAATAAAAACATATTCATAAATGTTAAGTACTGATTTAAGTA
Source organism: Gonocerus acuteangulatus (assembly GCA_946811695.1). Lineage (NCBI taxonomy): Eukaryota > Metazoa > Arthropoda > Insecta > Hemiptera > Coreidae > Gonocerus > Gonocerus acuteangulatus. The sequence continues at coordinate 20,688,711 of OX328130.1, forward strand.
AACAATTGTTTTGTAATTAGACCAGAAGAATAATCTTTTCTTTTGTTTTAAAACTATATCTTGCTCAATTATTCTATCTATAGGTAGCCATCTTTTCCAAACATCCAAGGTGGAACAAGAAATTTTTTCAGTGAGCCCAGCTCTTATAAAAACCAACCAACCAACAGGCAAGACTCGATTCCAATTCTTCTCTTTGAGAATCCTGCCAGGAGATATCAGACTTCCTCATAGACGTAGTACTGTTTTATTTTTTAAGTTGAAAAAATTAAGATCCGTCCAGCAGAGAGGTCTGCATGAAGTGTATAAACTAAGTAAATTTCACAACAAAGTGGTTAGTTCATGTTACATTGCTTAGAAAGCACTTAAAGTAACCACTAATAGGCCAAGAGCCGGTAACTACACGTTTCATGGAGTGTTTTATGCACCTTGAAATTTTGCTATAATGTACCTCTTGGGTATATAAGAAGTTATATATGTGTTGGCCAGACTTACCGTGGAACACCAGGTACTGCGCATAGGGGAAAGGTGCAAAAAAATATTCCCCAAAAATGGAGTTTTATTCAGAAGCCAACTATCATTAATGTAAAATTAAGACAATTTTAAAATGAATAATAAATAAGGCAGACTCTTTTAAGGGGGATAACATGTGAAAACAAAAACTAAATTGTTTTTATTCTAATATTAAATGATAGTTGTATTCATGCTGCCATTTAAACCGGAACAGCTGTACAAGATCATGTGAGGAAGAACCAATGAGAGCGCAGGCAACAACCACAACTCTCATACACTCTTACGGTTACACTCAGTGTTTTGCAGTCTATCATAGGCAACATTTATTTTTATGTTTCCTGATAATTAAACCCCACAAAAGTGTCTGCCCTTTTGTAATTATTTTCAATTATATATATTGAAGACACTGTTTAAATCGCAGCATGAATAAAGCACTTCATTCAATATTGAAAATAAAAACTGGGTACTTTGTGTTTTTATTTATTTACATTTTAACCCCCTTAAAAGTGTCCGCCTTATTTATTATTCATTGTAAAATTGCCTTAATTTGCAATTTTGTATATTAATGATAGTTGGCTTCTGAATAAAACACTATTTTTGGGCAATATTTTTTTGCACCTTTCCCCTATGCGCAGTATCTAGTGTTCCACGGTAAGTCTAGCCAATATGTATTTACCTTCTTATCCACCCAAGAGGTCCATTGTAGCAAAATTTCAAGGTGACAAACAAAATAAAACATAAGTGCATATGTACATAAATGATACTAATAGAAAGAAGACAGTGATTCTGGAGGGATTGTGGAATATTGTAGTAAGAAGAGGATGAAAGAAGGAGGCGCAATAATGAAACAATATTCAGAGCGGGATAAGAATATAATTAAATTGTTAAATAAAAAGAAATACATATTTAAAAAATGGGGGCTATGAAAGGAAATTAATGAAAAACTAAATTATAAATTAATAAGCAAAAGAAATATACGGAAACGAAATATACATAACTAATATGGTCTGGCTTGATGGTAATATCTTAAGAAGCGTCTTCCTGGGAGGATAAGAGAAAAGCAAAGAGGCAGGATTTAAATACAGGTAAGGAAGGAGTGTTGAATCAACAGAGGGATAGAGTTCCAGAAGGAGGAGGCTCGGGAGATGAAGGAATGGTCGAAGGAAGCTGATTTATGAGTAGGAGGATAGAGATCGGAGGGACGGGAATGGGTACCACGGGAATGGACAGAAGATTTAAACTGAAGGAGGTTGTAGATATAGGAAGGGGATTTGGAAGAAATGGTTTGGTAAAAGAATGAACCTAGGAAGTATTGTCGTCAATTAGATGGGAATAGCCACTTCAACTTGGAATACCGGTGAGAAATATGAGCATCTCTAGGGGTTATCCCCCCGCCCCCCAAAAAATGTAATATTATGAGAAATGTCCCTTTATCAGATAGTGAATCAACCCTACTCACCTAATAAGAGTTGAAGGATGTGACCTGTAGGTCGGAGGTGGGCTGGCTCCATTCCTCCTGTCGAGGAGGAGTAGCCTCAACCTGTACTCTTGCATGCTTGCTTGGTATGATGGAGGTGGCGCTCGATACTGGAACTCTGGGTACATCATCGCTGAAAAATTACAAAAAATACATTTTAATAGAAAAACTAACCAGCGTGTTCCAGGAATAATACAGTTTTTAGTCAAGGTCCAAATTCAAAATAAACTTGCATCCCTAAAGTGACAAATTATATAGTTCTATTGAATATCAGAATTGCAAATGTCGGCTATGGTTCATCATCATGCCAAGGAAAATAAATGTCAACCAATACTGAGTTTTATTTACTACAAGCTGAAAAACTACTTATCGATATAGAATATATAGGGTTACAGGAAAGTATACCCACATCCTTCGGTGAGGTGATGGTTTAGGCCAAAACAAACCATTTTAACCCATATGGCCTTATCCAAAAGTTACCCATTTTCAAGATATTTAATATATTAGACTTTTTTTTTTTTTTAAAGTCACTCTTGCTTCGGTTTTGGATATTTTTTTAAAATTTCTAGTATTTGAGCAGACATTTTTTATTGTTTTTGTATTGAAGACATCTACTATATATTTGTCAAATACCACTCACTGGCCTATCATCGCCCAGCCCAAACCACTTGAAAGAAAATTTTGAAATTTTGCATGGACACTCCCTTTAGAAGTAAACACTCGCTAAGAAAGGATTTTTTGATATTCAAATTTTAAAGTATTTTTAGAGGGGTTTGAATTTTTAGTTGGTTAGAGCAGGCAAGGCTAGGCAGCATGCATTACTAGGACGATAACAGGTCAGCTGTTACCGTACTGTATCTATTTCATGATATCATTTTTATTTGCCATCATAGTTGAAATGAACCGCAAATAAAAATGATGTGATGAGATTATTTACATTTTAACTCCCTTAAAAGTGTCTGGCTTATTTATTATTCATGGTAAATGGTCATGTAAAACAGTCAAAATGATGCCAGCACACGTGTGATAATATCTCTTTTTTACAAATAATAATTTTTATGATGAGTTGACTTCATTATTGCCTATTTTTTAAAACATTTTTATCATTTTGGCTCATATGCATGACCATTTTATTTGAAGAATAAATAAATACATTAAATAATACATTCAACTTTTATTTTTTAAAAGAAAAAAAAACACAAAAGTTTGAATCTCTCCCACATGAAGGTTTATTATAAAAAAAAAAATGGTACCCAGCAATTGTTAGTCAATTGTGAACTGAACAATTTTCAAATCTTGGACAAACCAAATAAATAAATTAAAAATATAGAATTAAGCTAGAATTAATGAGTATTAGGATTTCAGGCTATTAGTTTTACAAAAAAAAAAAAAAAAAAAAAAAAAAAACTCCTAATGAGACTATATTATTAGTGTTGTATAACTAGGTTGCCAAGTTGTAAAATTTTTAATAAATAAAATAGAAAAAATAATAGTTACAACTTTGGAGATTATAAAGACAGCCTTTGTTTTTAATCTACGAAGAAGATGAGTCAGAAGCAACAAACACTACCCAAATATCACTCACCAAAACAAATGTTACAACAGTCATCGAACTGTTAATATCAGAAATTTAAATTACTTAATTCGAATGTTGGCTTAGGTCATAAATCCTTCATGATCTCAAGAATAGCATAGTAAGATTATTAAAATTTGAGATTGAGCTTGAGCAGATAAGAAAGAATGTGAGTCACAAATTTTTCAATGTTCTACCTGTATGTAATGCGACATTTGAATGGGTGAGTGACGGCTCAGAAGAGTTATATCAGGAAAACCTGTTTCCGCTGTCCACCAGGAACATTCTTCTGATATAATAATGTATATGGGAGGGAGAAAATGGTGTTTATCACATATCCATGAAATAAATGTTCATTTAATGGCCAACCTTTCATTTAAATGTGTTTTATGCCCAAAATATTCCTAAAGGAATTATTTATTTACTGTTATTTAAAAATCAAATTATAATTTTACCCAGCCAATTTTATCTTCTAATTTAGCAAAATTTGTCCACTTAAATAGTAATTAATTTAACCGTAATCAAAAAAACTTTAAAATAATTCAATTTTAATTATTCATTGATGTAAAAAATGTAAGTTCTTTAAACAGTTAAAGACAACTTATGGCTCTGTGGGAATAACAGTTATAACTCATTTGTTAATACATTTTTATTTATATTATTATTATTATTATTGGATGCAGAAAATAATGAAATATTTTATAATTATTATAATTGTATTCTGGGAATTTTCTTTATTAATTATAATTTAATGAATTCATTTAAGTTAAAATATGTTTTGTGTTAAAATTTCCTGGTTATACAAACTTTTGCTTATAGAAAAAAAAGTTAAGACAAATTTTCCTCATTTTTATTTTTTTATTATTTTTCTTTTAACGGTGTATCAACAATTGGGCTATCTCCTGGATGCGACCTTTTTATAATGCCAACAGCACATGGTCGATCACCCATCCAGTTACTGGCTACGCCAAACGTTGCATAACTTATGTGATGAACGTGGCCTTTAGCAAATTTTCCTTATTTGAAAAAAAAGTTTATATATATATATATATATATATATATATATATATATATATATATATATATATATATATATATATATATAGAAGATCCTCACTGGTTTGGAAGAGGAGTGTACTGAGAGAGGTATTTAAACCGGGACAGAACGGAAGAGGTGCAGTGTCAGGAGTACTGCCAAACTAAGGTATATGTCAAAGCTGATTATTTGACATATCTGTATAAATAAGAAAGGCAAATTGAGATGGCTGAGTTTTGTAGAAATGATGGACTGCCAAATAAGATTTTATAGGGTTCAGAGGAGCTAGAAGGGGGGAAAAGCATAGACTAAGATGTCTAAATGACCTGAAGGGGATTTTCAGAGGCTGGGAACCTAGAACTTAGGGACTCTGGCTACTGGCTGAAAGGAATGGTCAAAGATTGTGATCTGGGTCTTACAAGGACAGTATCACCCGATTGTTAGAAAAATGATTTGTGAGATAGTTTTTGTTTATTTCATTTGTTCATCTAACTTCAAGGTACAACTCAGCATTAATCTAATAGAACAATTAAGTATTGTACCGATTCTTCTTAATGTAAAATTATATTATTTCAAGAATATACAGAAGACTTTTGCTACAGTTTACACCGTTTATTGAAAGCTTTACATCTTGGCAACCGGTCGTAGAGTTAGTATGTTCAGTCTCCATACCAGCATAAGGATGGTGAGGCCTACCATAGGCTGGTGGGAGCCTGGGGAGAAACCTCCTAGATGAGTCCACTGCAATGGGTTGCGAAGAGAGGCCCAGCATTGCATGGCAAGCGGGTGAATCTTGAGACATCAGCCGCCAAGCAACTCCGCTCACTGTCACCAAAACTATTCCTACACCTGAACAAAAAAAAAAAAAAAAAAATTAGTTTTTTTTTAGATATAGAAGGTAAAATAAACAACTGAATTTACCTCACTCTTTTTGTAGCTGTACAGGGTGTCACAAAAATAATGGTCATCCCTTGGCCAGATGATTCTCTCATTTGAGATCGGAAAAAATAACCCGCATATTGACCCCCGCAGAATTGACCTTGAAATGTTTTTTAATAAGGTCAAATGATTTTATTGCGTTTTTCGAATCTACTAATCACGAGGGTGAAAAAACGTAAAGGCTCCACAGGTTGGAAATGACTCCTTATGATGATTAGATAGTTAGCCGTCGAGGTGATAAGTAAAGATGGAATGGTTGGGATTCGGCTAAATAAACCTCAATATGATTTTGTTTTAAAAAATCTATATTTCGGACGTTTCGGCTACTCATTGGTAGCCTTCGTCAGCTAAAATGACAAGAAAAATAAATTAATACAAAAACAAAAAAAAAAAATTATGATTGTGATAGGTAACAGAGCTATAGATACAATTAACTTATAAAAGAACATATCGTCTTAAATTCTTAGAATGAAAAAGTGAATAGGTACAATAATTGATTTTAATAGTAATTAGTAACGTTAATTGATTTTACAAAGAAATAAGAAGCTACATACCAATGACAAATATAGTAGCTAATAGTAACATTAATTAATTTTACAAGGAAATAAGATACTACATACCAATAGAAATGCCGAGCGGCAGAGGAAGACCAAGGTTCCCCCACCACCTGCTGTTTCCACTTACTTATACCCCAGTAGATTTCTTTTTCTCGATGTACGATCAATGTTCAGTTGTGCCATCACCTGACACACACTTCCAAAGGCCTGGAGGTTCTCTATAGAGGCCTGGAGGTCTCTATGTACATACTAAATAAATTTTGGAGGGTGGAAAAAAAAAAAAAAAAAAAAAAAAAAAATTTTCTCCTTAGACACTCTACAATGGTTACTTAATTGCCAACCTTGGTCTTCCTCTGCCGCTCGGCATTTCTATTGGTATGTAGTATCTTATTTCCTTGTAAAATTAATTAATGTTACTATTAGCTACTATATTTGTCATTGGTATGTAGCTTCTTATTTCTTTGTAAAATCAATTAAAAAAACTTCTGTCATATCCCCCTTTCCCGGGAAAATATCCGTAGAAAATACAATGAAGTTGGTTGCAGACCTGTATAATAGGGTGGACCGAAAAAAAATCATTTTTTGATTTCGAAGTTGTATAGTGCGGAAAAGTTGCGAATTATATAGAAAAGAAGAGTGGAAAAAAAATGATCGAAATCGGTTGACATCTTCCGTTAAAATTTGTAAAAACTTCCTTTTTGCGATTATTTTTGGATTAGATGGTTTCGTAACATAATAGATTGTAACGTCTTCGAATAGAGCTTAAAAACATAGTGTTTTAATTTGGTTTAGATTAGTTTATATCCTTCAGACTAAGGCCTAAAATTTGCCAAAATTTCACATTTTTAAGAGTTATTATATGCTTCATTAAATATACTTTTTTTAAGACAATAATTACAGTGTTTTTAATTTCGAACATAAGAACATTGTGTTTTATTATGGTGTGAATAAATTAACATCTTCCGGCTGTACAATGACTCCAATGCTATATTTTGTCAAATTTCAAAGCTTATGCATGAATAGGTTTTATTTCATTTTGTTTTTTCCTATATTGCAAAATTGTGTCCTAAATATTGTAACAACTTAGATTAATCGCTTAAAGTGTATCTGGTATCAGGAACAGATTGTAATATTCTTTTAATAAATAAATAAATTTGGATAAATAAAAAAAAAAAAAATAAAAAAAAAAAGCTTATGCGTGAACGGAAGATATCAACCGATTTCGAAACATTTTCTTCTCCTTTTACTTCTATATAATTCGCAACTTTTCCGTCCTATTACAACTTAGGGCCCACCCTACTGTATAATTATTGTAAAACATATATTTATAAACATAAAACATATACAGGGCAAAACATTTTTTTTTTTTTTGTATTTACTTCCTACCCGAGGGATGTGCTCAGGTTATGGAGCTCCGACAGACGACTTTTAATTATAAATATTTATTGTTTTTATATCATTTACCCTGATCTTTATGCCCAATTGATTAATGAGCTAATTAATAGCCAACAGCCATCATTTTACCGTAATTTTTCCTTCCTTCCATTGAAAACCTGAATATATGATGACCACCTAATGAGAAAGCGTGATATAAATCATGTGTCTGTCTGTTTGTTCCTTAAATGTACAAATCTACACCGTTTGACCGATTTTGACCAAACTTGGCACACAGGTAGGTCTTGATTCGGGAAATCTCCTAGGCTAGGTCAAAATAGTCAAATTTCAAAATTTTGTCAAAAGGTCAAAAGTTTTGTTCGGCTACACTGAACCATTCAGATTTTGAATAATGTCACAAATTTATTTGTTGATGTTCTTGATAATTAGAATAACTCGAACTCATTGATGACTTTACATCATTATATAATCATGTAATGCAGTTTATTTCAATTTTATATCAAGTCACTGTCTAACTGAGGAGCGCTGGCCATTCTTTGATAAGAGCTATCTCCTCGCAAGCTGTACTGCTGGCCCCTGCCGGCTGCATTATGAATTACAAGACAGATATAAACAAATTCACACCGTTTGACCGATTTTGACGTAACTGGGTATACAGGTAGATCTTGACACGGGGAGAGTGATAGGCAGAAAGTAGGTGTAGCATAGCACACTGAGTAACAGCTAGTGTGTTACACACACTTAAAAAAGCACCAGTTTAAGATATTTATTTACACATTTATTATTAAAATATAACCAATTTTAAGGATTTTCCCGAAAGACCTTAGTGACTGAAACCACTCTTCAAATGTTGGAATAAATCCTGGCCCGTGAGGTAGGAACTAAATCTCCCAAGGAGGTTATAAGCAGAAAAGCGCTGTAAGAAAGCGCCCCCCCCCACCCCTTGGGAATTAGACCGCCGCATATTTTATTCAAAGTCAGGCTTCGGCAAAGGAGTGGAGCCATGAAATATTTGGGCAGCTCAGCCTCCAGAGGTAACATGGAAATGACAGCAGGCTAAATAATGCATTTTCAATCCGCAGGGAGCGCTGCGCTCTACCTTTCATGGCCTTCTGCATTTTACAATACTTCTATCGTACAATTTAACGGTTTGTTTGGGGGATAAACGAATTCCTTTTATCATATAAACACACACACAAAAAAACAAAACAAAAAAAAAAAAACCTATTTCTCCAGGAATGGTCGATTTTACAAAATCTACCTAATCGATTCGTGTCTGCCGTTGGAGCCAACCGATGCAAAAGTACTACCTCGGCTATTGCTGATTTTAGCCCTAAATGGAAGAAACTCGCTAATGACGTCAACTAGATAGTGCATTCTAGAAGTTCTAAAGAGAAATATTGACGTTACATAATGCAAACATTACGAAAAAAAAACAACTACAGATATTCAAATTTATCTGTAAGAGCGGATATTTCGAAAACTAAAGATATTTCGAAAAAACATGATTAGGTAGAACTTGTAACAAATTGAATCAGCTTTCATTTGAGACAGAATGGTCACGTCGCTAGGACGCAGGGTTTCCGAGATATAAACTAAAACCAAGGGCGGGGACGTTTGATATTTTGACCTCCTAACTAGCCCAAACAAAGTTACGAAATCAAAAATTTTGTTCCAAAAATGTCCATCTATAACAGTTCGTTGCCTGGACTGGCGTTTTTCAGTTATGATTATGAAAGACAGTTATGTAAATAACTGTATGTTTCAGTTTTGTAAATATTTTTTTATCAACCATCAAAACCGTATATACCTAGCTTCAGAGCTTGTACGCCAGAGGGCACTTGTGTCACTCCTCCTATCTTAATGCTATTCCCCCTGCGTAGATAAAAGTGAGACATTTTCAGTTGAGTTTTATTTTTAGTTGTGCCACTTTAGAAATTCTTGGTTTTTAAAGACCACTCAACCACTATTGGGTCATTTGTGCCTCTTGGTCGGTTCATTGGTAGCATCGAACGCAGAGGCAGAGCCCGACGGCCAGAGGGAGGCGGACCTAGCCAAGGTCGAGTAGACTCCCCGTGCCAGTCCTACCTTAGTGGTGACTGGCTGCTAGGTCTATGATAGAAGGTGTGCTTGCTAGTGCCAGGGCAACCAAACCTTCACAGACCGCAAGGAGGGGGGGCTCGTCCCCAACCCTAGCCAAGCCCATCGCTCCCGCCGACCCACGCGCCCCGCCTCCGCCCCGAACGCCACCAACGGTCAAAGATAAAAAGTAATTATAACAAAATTTTCCTAAGTAAATGTCTTAATAATTTGAATTATATCAATTAATCATGGCTTATACAATTTTTAAGGGACTAATATGTTTTAAATTTACTGTTAAGTGAGTTTGAGATGAAATTTTCATCGAAATATATTCTAGAGGCCAATACTGTTTATAATAGGTGTTGATTGGGTAAAAGATTTTACTTTACAATTAAGAATCGCTAAAGTCACACTTTAGAAATATTAGTGCGATAAGTGTGTTTGCTTGTATGTATATGTGTGTGTTAGAATATACTTCTTTATCACGGACTTTTACATCCCTGTGTTAGGGATGTAGGAATATATTGTCTGTATATTGGGCAAAAGGTCCTAACAATAAATAAATAAGAAGTGTTCACTGATTATTATTATTATTTATTTAATTTATTGAAAGAGATTTTGTTTTCATGTTTAAACTACAAAAATATATTCCATTATAATTTAGTAAGGAGCATTTCAACGGGCGAAGACGCCCTAGAAAAGAATGAAATTCCAAAAGACATCTCTGAAGCACTTGCAGACAACACCTCCATGGTCGACATAGTACTAAAGTTCCTCAAAAAATCAAAATTATGTACAGAAATATAGCCTCTAAAAAAAATTAAAAAAAAATAAACATAAATGAAAAGAGCAAAAAAATAAGAATAAAACAATTAAAAAATGAAAAATAAAAATAAAATACAAATAGAATAAAATAAAAGAAGAAAAATAATAAATAATATCTGTATATATTTTATTCCTTGGACTCAGACGCATTCATTACATATAGTATACAAATATTACTTACCTATCATAAGAAGGGCGACAGTAAGGTGGTGAGGGGCCGTTGCCCTGGTTGCTCCTAGCACGGTTCCGACTAGGGCACAGCACACACCCACCGTAAGTAGTAACAGCATGAGCCAGCGTAGGGAGACAGCAGCGGGACTCAGCAGGCCACAGCATGTCTTGGGCACTTCTCGATATACAGAGCCCCTGAGAACAATATACAAAGCACATTTAGAATACTTGCAAATACTTGTGAATATCTACTTAAATAAAATATATTTTATGAATTGTTTGTCATAAGAACTTAAATTTGTAGTTTTGTGGCGGAGAAAACTTAGATGATATAATGTAACCACATTAGTGAATATTTATATATATATATATATATATATATATATATAAATATAAAATATAATGCGATAGCTTTATACATATATATATATATATATATATATATATATATATATATATATATATATATAAAGCTATCGCATTAAAAATAATGAAGGCCAATAAACCTATAAAGCGAGTACTTGCAAGTGTATGAAGTAAGCGTAACCATTTTTACCGTGCGAATTTCGCTCCAAAAACCATGTTCCGTTGGGTGGATCATGCTAGTTAACGAACTTGTACCTTTCAAATTAGACGAAAGATTTTTGCACCAAATTCCATCAAAATCGGACCACTTTTGAGCCCAGGAGAGAGTGAACAGACAAATATATGTATGTATATTTGATGTTAATATTTCGTCGCTGGGATCATTTTTTTTGGCTGGAACGCCATTTTTCTCCAGTGGTAGAACTCTTCACTTTTTCCTGTAATATGTCGATGGGTTCATCTCCATCTTCGTCAGCCAGGTCATTGTTGTTTCTTCCTCGGTGGTTGCCGAGGGATATATATATATATATATATATATATATATATATATATATATATATATATATATATATATATATAAATATAAATCTCGTGTATATATATATATATATATATATATATATATATATATATATACACACACATACAAATTTCGTTCTCTAGGGGTTCTGAATGAAACGCAAACCTTTCTAGTCGGCACTTCCGGATTGCGTATAAGGTCAATCTTATAAGCGGTATTCCTTCCTATGTAGGGAGGGAGAAACCGCGCCAAAAACTGACAAACCAACTTGTACTTTTTACTACACACCCGATTCTATTTGACACTATAAGAGAAAAATTATTTTAATTTGTAAATATTAACGAGCTAACTTAGTTCCATTGGTAGCTGGACGCGTAGGAAGGAATCCCGCTATGGGCTTTGGGATCAGTTTTTTGCCCTCTGATGAAGGAGAGGACCGGCGCTTTGTCCAGAGAGAGGATATTAAAATGAACCGTGCTTCAGAAGGGAGCCGATATTTTACTGTGGAAAAAAGATTGGAGAGTCTGATGGCATGAATGGAGCAAGTCGGTTTACGGATAAGTTTATAGGAGAAAAAAAAAAGAATGAAAGAAAAAGTTGAATGAATCCTTTGAAAAGAAGGGCTGCTCTTCTGTATAGACTATCTCTGTGATCTCTGTTTTGAGCACATTATGAAGGAAGGCATACTATTGAGGTTACACTCATGAAAAAATTCTTGAATATTGTTTCCATATCTCAGATCTGTCTAGACCCATCATTCTCTCTCTCAGTCGATACATATATACACAGTGTGTAAGGTAAGTGGTGACGAATACTTAAGGAGTTGATAGTAGGTACCAAATGAAGCATAAATGGTCCTTTGGGCTAAGGGTCAATTCCCAACAGGGAGGGAGGAAATTTAAATGTTGTGTTTTTTCTTTTAGGTTAACCACGTTTTTCGTTGAATAGAAAGCAATTACTAAATAACTGTTTAAGATACGTAATTCCCAATTCCAGCATCGTAAACTAGACAAAAATTGCTTGAAGAACCAGTAGATTTTATCAATTATAAAACCAGTGAAAGGTGGCTGAAACGCAGTTTAAATTTGTAACCTTCTTTTAGCACTTTCCTCCGAAGGAAAGTAGCTATTGAGGTTGGACTCATGACGGAATTTTTGAAAAATTTCTTCAAATCTTTATCGATCCTACCTAGTAGACACCGAAAATGACCCCCGTTAAAATTTATATATATCTATATATATATATATATATATATATATATATATATATATATGCATATATATATATATATATATATATATATATATATATATATATATATGTGTGTCTGTTAACACGATAGCGGCCAGAGGTTTTGTTTTTTCGTCACGAAACTTGGTATATAGCATTCAATTAGCAAACGATTGAACGAGTTCGTTAACCACCAAAGTCGGTCCACCGGAAGGGGGGGTTTACCCCGAACCCAAAACACTTATTTGACTATGTCAGCCGTAATATTTGTTATATTTCAACGAAACTTGGTATTCGTAGTGTTAATATAGAGAGAAAAGTGAGATATAAAAATGAACTAAATCGGTTCATTAGAAGGGGGGGTTTACTCCGGATCCACAATACCAATTCGCCACTACCAGCCGTGATTTTTGGTATATTTCGACGAAACTCGGTATTCGTAGTGCTAATCCACAGGTAAATATGTGTTGTAAAAATAAACGAAATCGGTTCATTAGGAGGGGGGGGGGGTTACTCCGGACCCACAATACCAATTCGCCACTACCAGCCGTGATTTTTGGTATATTTCGACGAAACTCGGTATTCGTAGTGGTAATCTACAGGTAAATATGTGTTGTAAAAAGAAACTAAATCGGTTCATTAGAAGGGGGGGGGGTTTACTCCGGACCCAAATTCCTAATATACTCATACCGGTCGTAATTTCTGCTGTATTGTAACGAAACGCTGTATACGTCGTGGGTAACTCATGAGAAAGAAGTGTTGTAAAAATGAGCTGAATCGGTCAATCGGAAAGCGGGGGTTTAATTTGTAATAAATTTGAATAGAAAAGCCGGCAGACGTAGGTTCACAAAGCCGCCGCAAGGAGCGCTTTCTACCACTAGAGTGACTGTATCCTGTTCCTGCGTTAGATCAAAATACGATAATATGAGGATTTTTGTATTTATTACGTAGTGTAGTAGGTACCATGTGTAAACATAACTCTGGAAGCAGATTAATAATTGATCAGTTACTCATTACAAAATGAGAACTATTCACGTTTTTATTTTATTTATGTAGGATATTTTAAGCAAATTGTTCTGGAAAGCAGTCTACACTACCCAAATTCTGAGGAAAGTGCTTAGTTATGCAGCTCCTGCGTGACGGACTTTTTTTTTTTGGAGGCAAGAAATTTTCTCGCCCTTACAACCACAGAATCTGCTGCTTTAAGCACCTCTGCGTCATCAGTGTTAAACCGCGTTTTAGCCCCCTTTCGCTGGTTTTATAATTGGCCATGTCTAATTGTTCTTCCAGTAAATTTTGTCTAGTTTATGTTAAGTCCCTGATGCTTTGTCCTAATTTCATGACAGATAAACCTCATTGATCTATTTTATCAAGTGATCTATATTATCAAGGAGTTGGACTGACTAGAGTTTCGATATAACCCTGAGCGAGCGGGAACGCATATCAATTATGCCATTAACATAAGTGCTACGCGTTTCCTCAGGGTTATATCGAAACTCCTTGATACTATTAATAAATGGTCTTTCCGTCGCCATATTGGATGCGATGATGATCGGAATCACTGAACGAGAACTACTTTTTTAACTTGGTGAGGCTAATACGTAAGTACAGAATTTAGCACAGAAACTGACAATAATAACAATATTTATTTATTTAAATTTTAACGTCCATTATTATTAACTACGAATTTTGGGACGGGTTATCTATAGGTACCACCCTTTTATAGCCAGGAGAGGGCTGAAGCCTTTGCTTTTTTCTAAGGAAAAGCCACCACCCTTAGTGCCTTAACCCTCACGGCCACCGGGCCTCCGGTAATTACAATAAATAAATAAACATAAATAACAATAACTTGACGACGTATACAACAAACCTAACCTTACTATTAAATGCTCTGACTCTACAAACTACCCACAGTACTACCTCAGCAGTGGCTTGATAATGACGTGTGTATGTCGTAAGTGCTCATCTAAACTACACCAACTATTGCACTATCAGAACCCTTTAGATTATTCACCACAAAACCATCCTTTATAAAGGACAGTAAAAGAAGGCCCTTTTCAATGAAGGATATTCAAAATGACTGAATAGGCTTAGCAGGACATTAAATTTAGCGTGCTCGTAATTCAAGACAATACTGGCCCACAAAAAGCCCCGACGTTAGTTTGAAAGCCCTAAGTCCCGGTAAGTTTTAGGAAGGGGAACAGCGATAAGCCCTTCGTGACCGTACATAGTTTATGGGCCAACTTTAAGGGGTAAGTGATAAAGCCCGTTGGGACCACTAACTTACTTTCAGCCTATAAAAGTCCTCGAGAAAGCATTAAAAAGCTATAACTGTGAGAGTAGATCCACAACGAGAGTCACACTACGGTATTTATGCCCTAAATGAGGACTACGTTCTTTTGGCGTATTTCCATAAAGTTCATTGGACAATTTGCTTTGGCTAACAGTAACTCAAAATTAATGACAACAAAAGAAGAATAAGTCAATTGACTGTTGACTTCACTAGACCACTTATTGTATGGAATGGCAAACAAAATGGTCCAGGACTGACAATAAATTAGGAGAACTAAAATTCTCAGTTTTGGTAGAGGATTTGGCATTGATCCTTTGAAGTTGTTACGAAGAGACTTAGGATTGGTCATTCCAGGCTCTTTCTCTTCGACCATTCCTATCGGTCTGTCCCCAGGGTTCCGCAACCCGTGCTACCGCGGCGATTAATCCGCCTATGATAGAATTGGGAGGAGACCAGAGTTCGGCATCTACTATATATTTGTCAAATACCACTCACTCACTCACTGACCAATCATCGCCCAGCCGAAACCACTTGGCAGAAAATGTTTGAAATTTTGCAAAGACACTCCCTTTAGGACATAAGCACTCGATAAGAAAGGATTTTTTTATATTCAATTTTTGAAGTATTTTTAGAGGGGTTTGAAATTATAGTTCGTTAAAGCAGGCAGCCTAGGCAGCATGCGTTGCTAGGACGATAACAGGTCAGCTGTTACCGTACTGTATCTATTTCATAGTATTATTTTTAATTGTGGTTAATTTAAACTATGACGGCAGTCCTTGAATTACTATAAATAAACTATGATTTTGATTCTCATAGAGTTTACGCTACACCTGGTCATGGTCTATCCGAGGTAATAATATCCCTCACAGCCACCTCACCCATCAGCATCCCCAGTCACAACACTTCTTGGTAATGCTCACAAATATATTGGGTGATTCCAAATGACATCTTGGAAACATAAATTTTTAAATTTTAACGTACAATTTTCATTGACAACGAATTGTAACTGGTTAAACTACTGTTACTGCTAACCTATAGATAACGGGTTATATTTACCTACAATTGTGGTTGGTTGGCAGGCGAAGGTTCATCAGAATAAATAGGATGCAAAGCAGGCCAAACACCTCCACTGTTTTATTCCTTAATTCTAACAAAACGTTTTCGAGGTCAGAACCTCATCCTCAGTGTCCTCCTATAGCTCAGCGAGGTTCACTCGGGCCTATATGGTTATATTTACGTTATCTGTTTCTGGACACTGGTACAGAACGCCCAAATGTCAAGAAACATAATACTTTGATTACTTATCAATTGATGACGAGAACCGTGCTATAATAAACTGCAAAACAATATAAGGTAGCGTTAATTTTGATGCTACATTATTTAACGCAATAAAATAACTACTTATCTGCCGTGTCGAAGCACGGGTATTCAGCTAGTTATTTAATAAATTTAATATTCAATAATCATTGAAATACATATTACTTAATAAAAATTTATTCATTAAGTTATTCATGTTTAATCTAATTTCGTAATTTGCTAATAAAAAAAAAAATAAAATACATTTGTAACATTCTTTTAGCATTTAAAAAAAAAAGTTTTGGTTTTACTGTTCACAGCCATTAAGTTAACCCGGAAATATAAAAGCCCCCTGAACTTTTATATCTTTTCTGGTCATAAAAGAGGAACCAACCGTCTGTAGTTGCCGGCACTTTACTGACTCCTATAAGGGATAACATCTTCCCTGGGGAGACGTGCAGCACATGGGAATGTTTATATCTAAAAACAGTGATGACCCTCAAAATGGGTATGTTATTTTTTACTTTTAGTTTCTGTTTGGGGTGTCTTAAGGGGTAATACTACCTTTTAGTTTCTGTTTGGGGTGTCTTAAGGGGTAATACTACCTTTTAGTTTCTGTTTGGGGTGTCTTAAGGGGTAATACTACCTTTTAGTTTCTGTTTGGGGTGTCTTAAGGGGTAATACTACCTTTTGTGATCAAAATCAAAGTCATTTTCTACAATTTATGAATATTATGGGATGTTAAAGTACCGCCCCCCTCAAAATGTCTTCAAATCTTTATCAATCTTACCTAGTAGACACCAAAAATAACCCCGTTAAAATGTATATACATATATATAAAGGAATAAATACATTGTAAATATAAACTAAATCCGTTCTTTAGGAGGGGGGTTTACTCTGGAGCGAAATTACTAATTTTCTCATACCGGTCGTAATTTTTGTTGTATTGTAACGAAACTCGGAATACCTCTAGGTTATCTAATTAGAAAGATTTTTTTTTAAAAATGAACTAAAACGGTCAATCGGAAGGGGGGTTTACTTTGTACTATGTTTGAATAGAATTTTCCAGTGAAACGTTAGTTGGGAAAGCTGCCTCTAGGAGTGCCTCTGTCTTGATATTACTTCTCACGCCTACCGCTAGGGGTGCTGTACCGCGTTCCTGCCGCAGACGAAAATGTGTAGTTTTCGCATATTTATTATGTAGTTTAGTTTCGAACATACAAAAAACTCCGCAAGGAAATTATTTAAACAAATAATAATTGAAATCATTAGATTGAGTTGCTCATTTCAAATGTAAAAGAGCAGAACTATTCATGTTTTTATTTTATTTATATAGGTTATTGTAAGCAAATTATGGAGGAATGCACTCGACACTACCCAAATTCTGAGGAAAGACCTAAGTTATGCAGCTCCTACACGACGGACTATTTATCAGTTACTATCAATTTTTTTAAATCGATTTTCTTTGCTTTAAGATATTATTATAAAATATCTTATTTAAAAATTGTATTTCCATTTTTTTTTATTCTCTGTTCTTTTATTGTTTTATATAATACTAGCTGTTACCCAGTTTGCCATGCTACACCTACTTTCTATCTATGACTCTCCCCGTATCAAGTAGCCAATTTTTCTAGAACAAAACTTTTGACCTTTTGACCAAATTTTGAAATTTGACTATTTTGACCTAGCCTAGGAGATTTCTCGTATCAAGACCTACCTGTGTGCCAAGTTTGGTCAATATCGTTCAAACGGTGTAGATTTGTATAAGGAACAAACAAATAAACAGACAGACACGTGATTTTTATATACTATATAGATAAATATTTTACTATATTTTTCGCATTCTAATATTATTATGTTGTACTACTCTTTTACAGACCTAAGAACAAAAAATGAAATCGTAGTTTATGTCCAAGATCCAATTCTGGACTTAAAAGTAGGAGCATCGTTCAAGGAACTATTTGCCAATAACTGCTCAGACTACCGTTTCCGTGTAGGGAAGTTTCGTCAGAGGGTTAGTTTGTATTCTTCAAGAAGACGACCGTAACCTGAATACGAACCGGCTTATATCGCACGAAGTAGACTCAGGCGAACTCTTGAATATCAACGAACAGTTTTGGAGAGAACCAGAACAAAGGTGAGGGCTGGCTGGCAATCAGAATAGACAATGCTGGGCCTCAAGGTTGTTCTTGTTTCGTGTTGTTCAATTTGCCAGGAAGATGCTGCGTCTAGGCGCAATGAAAACGGCTGACCTGGATGTTTCAGTACAAAAATCAATGTTTTGCTGTGCCGATTTCGCGGGTATCTGAGTCAATGAATTTCGGTCCACTTTTCATCAAAATCGAACCATTTTTGTCGACAGCTCAGCGCGAATAGATCGAACGGTTTTGATTCATCAACACGATACAACAAATATACATAGATCTCAAATGCGGATTTCTACCCATTCTGACAGAGCAAAGGCTTTAAAATAATCCTAGAAAATAAGAACGAAGCTACAGGATAGAATTACACGAATCAGGTCAAAGAATCCTTAGCCCATTAGCATAATCCTATTTGGAATTCATGAGATCATAGAGCACTCTGATCGCTCACAAGGGTGTCATTTCCCAATAAGAAAATGCTACTCTTCTTCTCATTGGTTCCAGTAGCTAGGGGTATGCATAATCTATGTGACTACGCCGCCTGCATACGAAGCAACCAAACGCCGTTCATGGTGAGCAACAGACCGATAAATCTCATGGAAATGGACAAGACTAAGACCTCGGGTACAATACGAGCGAAGAGCAATGAGCGATAAGCGAAGAGCTTTAGAGCAACGTCGCTCACATTTAAGTACAGTAGGAATGAGGGAGGACTGGCATCATGCTCATAAGCATGAGTGACGTCATTTGCAGGTTACAGCGTGTCGCTCATCGCTTGGCCCAGACATTACAATTTTTCTCATCGCTCACCCCAGGCATTATATTTTGCATGCTACAAAAAAGGCTACATCCTTTAAATCTTAACCGATTTCAATGCATTTTTTGAAAATGAAAGCTAATAGAATCTAGAACAACTTTGTCAATTCACATTTATGGTTTTTGTTTCCCTTCTTTATTAAATTACGTGGAAAGATGTTTATAACCATCCGAAGTTTATAAGCTTCCAATGCTTATAACTTTCTACCTTTCTTATAAATAATTTTAAAATATGAATAAATACCAATAAAAGAGTAAATTTGGAGGATAGTGAATGTGAGCTTTTAATTTCGGAAGTACAAAGTATGGAATGACAGACAAAGTGATTTTAAAAATACAATGATAACCAAGAAACTAGGAAAAGAGGTTGGAAACGCATTAAACATTCAAAGTAAGATATTTTTCTTAACTAAACATTTAAAATATAAATTTTTTAAATTATATTTTAATTAAAAAACGTATATTGGTGTATGCGATGACGAAGACTAAAGGAAATTACCGCCCTGCCGCTCTGTATCGTAGCCAGTGCCCCTTTTCTGCTAAACGCTCGGTCGCTCTGTCGTTCTGTTGATCATCGCTTCCATGCCTAATGTATCTTCTTGGTCGAAAGTAATGGAAAGTAATGGCTATTTATCTAGACAGCTGATGTTGACCGGAGGTTGGTAAGAGTGTGTCGCGGGATATTTAGATGTTCACATGGAATGACACGGCAAGTTCAAAATCTCAACATATCATTACAGCTGTTTAACAGAGAAAACACGGTATTTTACGAGACCTCATATCTTTATAAGTCAGAAACAATGAACGCTCTGAGTCATGGGCGTATATTAGGGGGGGGGGCTGAGGGGGCTGCAGCCCCCTTTACGGATAGCAAATGCGAATGTTGATTCGTAACCCTGATTGAAAAAGTACGCAAATTTAAATTCAATGTTTTAATTTTAATTTATACGATTGATTTATGGGTAACAAAATGCTGGGAGGGGAGTTTCAGACCCATTTTTCATAGATGATAGTGCTATTCACTTTAACTTGAAACTTAGAGAGAACTAAATGTGAACCAGACAAACATGGCGAAGCGTCGTGTTACCTACCTAAATCTGAAAATAAATTTATAAAAAAAAGTCCATTTTTCAGATTCACCTTTTCTCTTCTAAGGTCCTGATTTTAAGAAAAAGAAACTTCAAGATGAATTTGGTCAGGATTTTGATTAATATTTCGACTACCATTGGGAACGCAAAAGAATAACTCTTAACCCCGTTAGTCTCGTAAAAGGCCATGAGGGCCCTGAGGGTCAGGTACTATAGAAGTATCTGATTCATGACAATACGGCACACTAGAGAGATAGTGTGGTCAGTACTATGCTCTGGCCGCCTGATTTTCCCCTTTGCTGCTTTGACTGCTGGAGTCATTAGCACCAAGGTACCCATTAATAATTAACTAAAGGCTGGGTTGGCCTAGGGACGGTCAGGGGGGCCGAATTCAACCCATGAACAAAGACACTAGAAGATAAAAATCTTTAGTGCTTGCTCGAGATTTGAACTCGGGTCCTCCAGCATATGAGTCCAGTCACAAATTCGTCTACACTATTGATTAAAAAAAAAAAAACAAAAAACACTCGTAAAGCCTTTTAATTACAAAATCTAAGGAAGACAAAAAAAAAAAAAATAAATACTTTTCTGGATCTTAGACTTGAAACAATTGTCGGTTTCGGTCTGTAAGTCGGGTGATGGACAGTTCGATAATCGTTAGTTTTTTCTGCTGCCGAAACGTGGCTAGAAAGCTCCGCTAGATGGCGCATCGGGTGCTTCAAGACGGATAAATCGAGAAAGCATAAAATTATTGCGGTGCCCACTTTCGCTCACTTTTACCTTCGTTCGAAACTTACGGCTGCTAGATTCTCACAGGCCGTCAGCCGTGCCCGTTCACCGGGGCAAATGCGTGTGAGTTTTCACACACTCCCACCCACTTAGCAGCAATGCTTACAAGAATACTACGGGTGATTACAGATTTACGTTCAACAAAGGACCTGTACGTTTTTTTCATCCTCTCCTGGTAGTTAGACTGACAAATTCATGGATAAGGACTGCAATACAGCGATTCCATTTCGCAGAAATAGTGGACATTACGGCACATAAGATCGTTTCAACGATTACCCGGATTACGTACATGGTAATTTTCCCTTCTTTTACGCTACAATAAAAAAATCGGAGAAAGAATCAGAGAAAATGCTTTAACTTCTTGAAATCCACAACGAAAAAGATTTTTTTTTTATTGTTAAATTTACAAGAATAGCTACAAAGCAGTCGTGATCTAAAACTAAAGAAATTACACAAACTAATGAAAGATTAGTAAAATAAGTAATTATATGTCTGTGATCAATAAAATAATAAAAATATAATAGATAAAATAACTATGTACTGAAACATAACCATGAACTGGCTACCTGGCCATGAAGATCTTGGACAAAGTTCAATTGCTGATTACGACGAGAGCTGCATAACTAAGCACTTTACTCAGAATTTGGGTGATGTCAAGTGCATTCTTGAATAATTTGCTTATAATAACGTCTATAAATGAACTAAAAACATGAATGGTTCTGCTCTTTTACATTTGTAATGAGCAACTGTTTAAATTATTAATTTTATAATTAATTCCCTTCCAGTGTTTTGTGTACTACTTAAAAAATACACAAAAACTTCACTTTTTCATATATTGTTCTTGATGAATAATGAAAGGAACGAGGTACAGTAATAGCGCAGGAAGGAGATACAGCACCCCCTAGTGGTAGAAATCAGAACTCATCAACTCACTCTCTTACAATTAGTTGCGATAAACTAAAATAAATAATTGAGAGGAGATCCTAGACCGTTGATGATGCAAGGTAGGGATTGTCGGGGTTCGGTCACTGCTACTTAATATATACACATATCTATCTAAATATACCTAACATATATATATATATATATATATATATATATATATATATATATATATATATTATATATATTTATATGTATGTTATATCTATTTATATATATGGTTATATATAACCATATATATATATAACCATATATATATATATATATATATATATATACATATATATATATATATATATATATATATATATATATATATATATATATGTATGTAAGGTATATTTAGATAGATATGTGTATATATTAGTGTTAAATATGTCCTACTTGTTTTTACAGCCCTGATGAAGGCTTGAAGTTCAAGCCGAAACGTCGGCACAATAAAACCATTTTTACGATAAAATGTAGTTTTATTAAGTAGCAGTGACCGATCCCCGACAATCCCTACCTTGCTAAAATAAATAAATAATAATAATAAATAATATGACCTCGTCATCTCTTTTCACATGTTCTTCTGACGAAATTTAAAACATCCCTTTTGTTCTAATGCAGAATCGTATGTGCCCGACACAGTCAGCTTATGAAGACGTGGGGAATTAGGGAAGAAAAAAAGGATTTTTACCAAAGTACTCAAGTCGACGTGCCAATATCATTTACCTTGTTCTTGACAGACGATTTTAGTCTAGAGGAAGAGAAAGTTGAGACCATCTCCTTAAGACCTGATTGCCTACCTAAAATAGCAGTCAAGTCTGTCAGATTCTGTAATTCTCCAGACAGACTAAGTGCCAAGTTAGGAGGTACTTATCCTAAATGGGAGAGTGCCTATATCAACCCTGAGGTTCTGAGTTCCACCTTCATTAAAGTTCCATACATTCGACATCAAGGAACCGATTAGGAACTCGAATTTGACTAAATTGTGTAGGTATCTTCGGAATACTGTTGCTCCTCGTCCAATAAGGACCTGGAATGCGAAAACAATTAGAACTGACTGACGCTAACCTTGGTTTTTGGAGTTCGAAAATTTGAATTTTCCTTAGCATGAAAAAAAATCATCGTGCGTTATGGTGCTTCTAAAAATCCACATAGATACCTGTCGAACGTTTCGTGAAAATTTCATCTTCTATCTAACAATTAATCTGTCCGTTTTAATCTGCTCCGCATCGAAAAAGTTTCACTTCAGACGCAGTAAACGTTAATGCGTTGTTAGGATCACTTCTGCCGGGGAAAAAGGTGCTTAATGTTTTTGAAGTGTTTCTTCCGTTCGATTGGAGGAGAAATATTAAGAATTTCTTCTATTAAGGTATTTTTTAATGAGATGAAGATAGTTGGGTTGATGCGAAGTCAAGGGATGGTTGGGATTCGGCTAGGAGAAAAAACGCCAGATATTGTAAATATCTATATTGGACGTTTCAACTGCATTTTAGTAGATTTTCTTATTTTTTGATAACTTCTGTAACATATTTTTTCTTTTTAAACATTTTCGTTTTTATGGGCTTAAACGCAATCTAAACTAATCAAAAATTATATCCATGAGTGTGCCAGAAAAGTTTTTAAATGTGCGAAAAATTCAATTTTTCAGCCCCCGATACATTTATAAATTAAAACCCATTTTTTTAATCTTTTTACAATAAATTATTAAAAAAAAACTCAAAAGAAAATATATGAATTTCTTAGTACAATATACTTTAAAGTCTAGCGCTTTCAATTTTCATCAGATAAACTTCAAATTTTAACTGCAACTTCCTAATAGTATTTTATTGTGAGTTTTTCATTCATTGAATTATTAAGATTTTATGAGCGATTTTTGGCAGATTTTAAAATAGAAAATGAAGAATTGTTCACTATTTTCGGAAAAATTAATATTTCTTAAAAATCCTACGTACTTTACTAGATTTTACCTTCTTCTTTTAAAAGAAATTTAGTTTTTGGTTCTAGATAAAGAATTGCCGCCTCCAGACTATCGCCCGTGAAAAAAGAGTGTTTCCGTTCGTCACACATAGCTCCGCCATTTCTCCATATCGGCCCATTTTCCACCGAAAAACCAGTAATCTATATTACCAACGAGTTGGTTTAACGATAGTTTCGATATAACCTTGAGCGAGCAGAAACGCATAGCAATTATGCCATTAAAATAAGTGCTAATGTTATATAACCTGGGAAACCAGTAGCACTTCTGTTAATGGCATAATTGCAAATCATTTCCGCTCACTCAAAGTTATATCGAAACTCTATTCAATCCAACTCGTTGATAATATTAATAAATGATCTTTCAGTCGCCATATTGCCACAACTTCAATTGAGTTCTTCATGATCCGGATCCCTGAACGAAACCCACTTCTCGAGATCGGTGCAACAAGTACCCTTAGGACATAATGAATTGGGAAAAAAATATTTATTTGTTATCCATAAAGTAGAGAAAATTACTTTGATTTTTGATCACACAAGGTACATACATACCAAGACTGAATCTCTGGCGTAAACATTTTCTTCACGCACACGGCAACAACGGATACTTCATCTAGTATTGAAGTAAGTAAAAGAAAGCCATAATCAAACAAAAACCCATATCTATGGTCCAGGCTAACTAAAACACCCCGAATGTGTACCCGAGATTCTTATCTAAGGACAGCTTTTTTTCCCTTCCCCCAGAAAGTGGAGTCCCTAATGCGGACACGTTATCCCCAGAGGGACATTATCTGGAAGGTTTCGGAGAAGGGATGTTTTTGGAGGTGCGGCCATTTCTAAGTAATTCTATATCGCTCTGTCAGGCGGACAAAAACACAATCCCACCCAACATCCCCGGGGCAAAAACCACCCCTCAGCTTCATAGTAACCTCCTAAGGTCCACGGCACAAATACTTACTCTCTCTATGGTCATTTACTGCTTATGAGTGATGAATTGAATTCTTGTTTGTTTTTTTTTAATGAAAAAAACCTCCAGATAGGTCAGACAGACATTTTTCTGGTAAACCAACTCTATCAATCGCTATGGGAGTGATATACACCAAGTTTAGCTTTAAAACTTCAGATAATCAGAACGTCTATTTTGCTTTGAGATAACAAACAAGCATTTTCTACCACCTGAGGAAGCCGGCTGTAATGCCGGAGAAACTTTTTTGTTGTAAAACATCACACAGCTGGTGATACATTCAGGAATGTAAAAGATAGGGGTCTTTTTTACATTAGGTACACCTGTTACTTTTTCATGTTATTAGTGATTTATCATACTGTTATTTAATAACATATGTCTATTTTAAAAGAAAAAAAAGGTTACATAAAAAAACAACAAAAAAAAAAATTATTTAAAATCTAAGTATTACGTTGACACCAATGACCTGTCTGCTGCAACGAAACTTAGGGGCTCCTTTATTGTAGAAATATAATCCCTCATACACTGCTTCTTCAAATAGCAACGTGTATGAGGTTCTATAACCATCAATAAAGATCATATGACTTGGTAACTGAAATCACTAATAACATGAAAAATTATCTGGTGTACTTAAAGTAAAAAATACCCTTAGATAGTGTATGTGTAACGCGAGGGGTGAGGTTAGCTCAATGTTAGAGCACCGGACTAATATGCTGTAGGACCTGAGTTCAAAACTCGGCCGCCCATTAATGAATTTATCTTTTGGCGCCGTCATTTCACGTTGGATTCAGGATCCAATCTTACCTAGGCCCGCCGAGCCTTTAATTAATTTGTAAATAGGTAAGCGCTATTGAGAAAATCAGGCGGCCGGAAGCATAGTACTGACCACACTGTCTCCCTAGAGTTCCGTTTGGTCAAGAATCAGATACCTCTACAGTATCGACCCCTCTGTCACTGTTCTTGTTGTTATGAAACTTGGTAAACGATTGAAACAGTTCGTTTAACAGGAAATGTCTATATGGAGTTGGAAGTTACTTTGGGCCGAAATTTCACTTACCCGAATTTCAAACATTCCTTGACTAATTATCAGCTCAACGGCTTTAAAAAAATGTTGTAAAAATAAACTATATTACTACTTTAGGAGAGGGGGGGGGGCAAATTATTAACATTCCCGTACCGGCCATCATTTTTACTTTCTTGAAACATCATGCCTAAATAATGAGTAACATGTGTTATAATAATAAGCAAAATCCGACAAATCAAAAAGCTGGATTTTTGATCCAGAATAAAATTAAATATAAGTCCTATTTCATTTAATAAAATCTATTATCTTCAAATGCACTTGTAACGAAAAAAATACTGTGAGCAAAAAAAAAAAAAAAAAAAAAAAGAAAAAAATGGCAAAAACATTTCAGTTCACTGAGAAAAAATAAAATGAAACACAACGAACAATCACTGAAGAAAGGTTTCTTTACGAGTACAGAGCAATTTATCGAGGTAGCCATTACAGAACGATCTTATGAGATTGCATTTGTACTTCCGACAGCCTGTTATTATGGCATATAAGCACTCCCAATAGGAACTCTTTAGTACCCGCTGAGAACCAGGTGTACATCCTGAGTACCTGGGTTTGGGTCGTGTCCTACCACGCCTTCCTTGGTCTTTGTTCGGAATCCGCCTCGGCTGGCTACCTGGACTTGGGGCGAAATCTCTCCTTTTCAGCAGATTCTATGCCGAAGGGCATGGCCTTATGGGGGAAGGATAATGGAGCAGGGAACCCTTAATTTTCGTTTCTTTTATGTTAGGAACAATTGAATTGTTCCAGAGAGTAGAGGCGATTCAATTCGGGTCCCCTTAGGACAAACAAATGTAGGAAAGTGTCAGCCGGAATGGACTAAAAAGGAAAGGGCGTAATGGACAAAACTCATTTGGAAAGTTAATAAAAAAGATGCCTTCTGGGATGGGGTTTGACACAATGGCTGCTACAGTATTTGCCTATAAGTTGAGTTAGTCTGTGCTATGAATTGGCAAAATAGGAATAATTTAGCAATGTTAAGGATGACCATACACGTTCAGTCCAAATCTCAAGGCAGAGACTACACAATTTAGCCTCAAGGTTTGGACTGAACGGGTCTAGCACACAAACGATAAATTAATAAACCTCAAGGCAGGGACTGCACGAAACTATCGTTAAACCAACTCGTTGGTAATATAGATTACTGGTTTTTCGGTGGAAAATGGGCCGATATGGAGAAATGGCGGAGCTATGTGTGACGAACGGAAACACTCTTTTTTCACGGGCGATAGTCTGGAGGCGGCAATTCTTTATCTAGAACCAAAAACTAAATTTCTTTTAAAAGAAGAAGGTAAAATCTAGTAAAGTACGTAGGATTTTTAAGAAATATTAATTTTTCCGAAAATAGTGAACAATTCTTAATTTTCTATTTTAAAATCTGCCAAAAATCGCTCATAAAATCTTAATAATTCAATGAATGAAAAACTCACAATAAAATACTATTAGGAAGTTGCAGTTAAAATTTGAAGTTGATCTGATGAAAATTGAAAGCGCTAGACTTTAAAGTTTATTGTACTAAGAAATTCATATATTTTCTTTTGATTTTTTTTTTAATAATTTATTGTAAAAAGATAAAAAAATGGGTTTTAATTTATAAATGTATCGGGGGCTGAAAAATTGAATTTTTCGCACATTTAAAAACTGTTCTGGCACACTCATGGATATAATTTTTGATTAGTTTAGATTGCGTTTAAGCCCATAAAAACGAAAATGTTTAAAAAAAAAATGTGTTACAGAAGTTATCAAAAAAATACGAAAATCTACTAAAATGCAGTCGAAACGTCCAATATAGATATTTACAATATCTGGCGTTTTTTCTCCTAGCCGAATCCCAACCATCCCTTGACTTGGACTGCGCAGTCCAAAACTTGATATAGAACACCCTTAAACTGTACAGTTCATCAAAGTAAAATGATAAAACCAATAGATAAACTATACAGACCAATGAGGCCGGGACTGCGCTAGCCTGTGTGGACAAGAGGATATTTGCTTCACATTCTGGTGGTCTACTATAACTGGATTGTGCAGTCCCTGCCTTGAGGTTTATTAAAAACTGCGCAGTCCAAAACTTGATACATTCTTGACTGTTTATACTAGGCACCCTAAGAGTTTTCGCATAGTCCGGCCTTGAACGCAAATTAATAGAATTCTATTAATTTTAGCGAGTTGAATTGACTAGAGTTTTGATATCTTCTTGAACGAGCGTAGGAAGCGGAAAAGCATAGCACGTATGCCCATAAGGGAAAAAATCGGTGAGGAGGCCCCTAAACTTCACAATTACCATTGATTTTTATAATATTAACCTTTTTATTAATAAATATTGCGTACTGAAATATATTCTGCTTGTTTTCATTTATGCTTTATAGGCGTAAAAGTATTACTTACAAATACAAGTTATCTAACAGTTAGTTAGAAACCATATCATATAAATATAGTAGTCAAAAAAAGTTGCTTTTAGTAGTGATTGCAGTGATTTGAAATACTTTTCATTACTATATTTACATAATATGGTTTCTAACCTTAGATAACCTGTAAAGAAGTAATAGATAACCTGAAAAGAGCCTGTAAGCTAATCCGTAAGTATCTAAATCACTGTTTAAAATCACGACAGAAAGTTGTAGTCCTCGCAAATAGACCCGTATCTTTCATTAATATTATGTTTCAATTTAAGGCAACTAAAAAAAAAAAAAAAAAAAACTTTCTCTGGAACGTTTGAAATATGTACGGGAGAATTTGAAGTATCCTCTTTATATTAGTTTAAAGAGACTCCGAGAGATAGCGCTGAGTCTAATGAAGCCATCCAAAGAGGTTATTTTTGTCCTAATCGGTCCTTGGAGAGACATCAAGCTCACTTATTCACCGCAGCTCGCAAATTCCAATTAGTTCCCTCTCTTTTTTATTATTTCTTCTCTCTTTTCATCCTCTATTTGGCTTTTTATATTACTTAGACCCTGTGGAGTTAGCAGCTACCAGCGCGGTAGTTTGTAGTTCTGTACTTCCCGCTAAGCGAGCAATAAACTGTATTTTAAGGAGACGTGAGAGGGTCTGTCCATATCAGATCATCCAGGCCATGAAACCCATGTCCTCAGAATTGCCTGAAACTTTTATTACTTGTTGAACTGATCATTCTAATGATATATTCCAAATTTTAGTTAGATATCTACAATACTTTTTCAGTTATGAATTTTTAAAGTTGTCTATAAAACTTGTTTTTGCTTTTAATGACGATTTAAGTCAAAGCGACTTTCATTTAATAAAAAAATCATTACTCTGTTAATGTTAATGATATCTCAATGGGATTTTCACCAAAATGGTCACAATAATACTTTGAATATGGAAAAAATATATTTACTATCTGTTATCTTTCTGGTTGCTAAGTATATTTATTTAAAAACAAAATTTTAATTTAAAATACATTAAAAACATAAAAATTTCAAAAATCGATAAAAAAAAAAGGCGCTCCATAAAATCAAGTTCTTTTTTCATGGATACATTATTAAAAGTATAAACCATTAGATTTTAAAAGAAAAACTCTGGGATTTTGCTGTTAAGTATTCTTACATCAATAAAATAATATAAATTCCTTTTTTTTTTTAAATAATTACCTACTTAAACGTCGGGCGTGGTCAGTATCTGAATGGGTGACCGACTATGTGCTGTTGGCATTATAAAAGGGTGGCGACCTGTAGATCGTCGTTAACAGCAAAAACAAGTTTTATAGACAACTTTAAAAATTCATAACTTAAAAAGTGTTCAAGATATCTAACTGAAATTTGGTATGAATCATTAGAATGACCAGTTCAACATATAAAAAATGTTTCAGGCAATTCTGAGGACATGGGTTTCATTTCACTATTTAGCTGGATGATTTGAAATGGACTGACCCGAGATCTTTTGTATATTATAGTTTTTTTTTTGGATAGAAATATTGTTTTGTTGGACCTAAGTAAGAGAAACACGGAAACCGTTGAGAAACTACTAACTTCTAGTGGGTTTTATTAGGCTAGTCTTGTTATAAAGAAATTATACTCTTGTAAATTTCTGTTTTCAGCATTTCGTTTTATCGTATATTTTTGCCTCTTTGTGGGAGATAAAAGATGTTTCGATCTCTGGCGAGTCATTCAGTTAGTAGGGAGTCTAAACGAAATAAGTCAAAGCCTGAAATCGGCCATGCCAGTGTGACTAGTAGCGCGCGAAAAAGTGAATTTTTGAATATGATTGTAAACAAACAATTAAATTAAACGAATATATAAATCGTATTCACATTATTTTATATATATATATATATATATATATATATATATATATATATATATATATGTATAAATGTAAATCAATACGAAAATGTTATATATAATCGTTTAAGTTCTTTTTTTTTTTTTTTTTTTTTTTTTTTTTATTGAATATTTACAATCTGTATACATAAATACAATAAGTAAATAAATATCTCATACATAGGTATACACAAGGAAGAACAGAGGGGAGAAGGCAGCCATTGCTGTCACTCCCTAAGGAATGAATAATGTTTTTAAGTGTTACAGTTGGTCCCTAGGCCACTTTCTTTTCAGGCGTCTCGGGGGATTGGAAGGGATCGCATCTGTGGAAAGGGATTGGGCAAGGGGATTGGGATGAAAGGATAGCTTGGAACGTTTAAGTTCATTGTTTTTTTTACAATTATATTCAGATTCAATTTTTCGCGCGTCACTACTCACACTGGCATGGCCGATTCTAGACCTATACTTTTTTAGCATTGGAAGATACACTCCCTCCACTATTTACTAAATCAATGTGACGAGTCGTCTTCTAGAGCTTTAGCTTTATCTGGTGGTATATACTTCTGACAATGTTTCAATGATTTACAAAGTAATGCCAACATGTTGGATATTATGTGGGACAACCATTTTCTGACAGAGCTGTTGCCCCTACCCATGACGCAGGGTACAGGGGCCATACACATGATGGCCCCTACCCATTTAAACTGATAGTCCAAAATAAAATCCAACATAAAGCTGCTATAGTTATTTTGGTTAAAAATGTTGCTTTGCCTTTACCCCTTCAATTATTATTCAAATCATTGTCAGAAGTATTTCATTAATATATACTCTCTGATTACTTAAACCGGTATGAACTCTTTCTTACTTACTCCCCGGCTCTACAAGTCATTGTGACCCTTGGTCTTCCGGACTACGCCCTTCCATCCGTCACGGTCCATGGCAGCGTTACTTCAATTTTTGGCGCCCAGCTTAGGAGCATCTCTTGTTACTTCATGTTTCCAACAGCTTCTTTTTCCGTAGGATTGCTATGTCCTAAAAGTTCTAGTTAAAACGGTCTTAATTTAATGAACTGGCCAAGTAAGGGATTAAGGATTCAAAATCTGATCAACGTCATAAGCAATTTTCCCTTCCCCCGAGTGTTTAGCCCAATTATCCTGTATTTTTATTTTCAGAAGGACCTAACTCTGAAATGGTGCTCCATGTTTACTCTACGCATCAAAAGAAGATGAAAAGTGATGATGGCAGCCTAACTAGAGACTGACAAGAGCGACATGGAATGCTAACACACCATCCTCTGCGTTTGTTCATCATCAAAGCCCAGGATGATATCCCATCCATAGGTTAACTGGATCTTTTCAATGATGGGACCATTGTCCCTTCTTCTCGTGTGCACTGGTACTCTCTCCTCGGCCTATTTCTTCCGTGTCATAACACACCATCTTTTGTTGCAAAAGCCGCATGACAAGGAATGCCCCTTTTGATGACAATCGAAACAAAATGTCTACAACTAGAAATAAAAATTGAAGTCCTTATCTACTATATGTTTGTCAAATACCACTCACTTACTGACCTATCATCTCCCAGCCCAAACCACTTGAACGAAAAATTTGAAATTTTGTATGTCTTTAGCATGTAAACACTCGCTAAGAAAGTATTTTTTGATATTCAAATTTTTTAGCATTTTTAGAGGGGTTTGAATTTTTAGTTGGTTAGAGAGCAGGCAAGCCTAGGCCGCATGCGTTGCTAGGACGATAACAGGTCAGCTGTTACCGTACTATATCTATTTCATAATATTATTTCTATTGGAGCTTCATTTCAACTATGATGGCAGACCTTGAATTACTAGAAATAAACTGTGATTTCGCCCCTCATAGAGTTTACGCTATACCTAGTGATGGTCCATCCGAGATTATAATATCCCAAACCCCTCAGCATCCCCAGTCACAACACTTTTTGGTAATGCTCGCAAATATAGTGGGTGTTTCCAAATGACTTCTGAGAAACATAAATGTTTAAATTTTTACGCACATTTATTATTGACAGCGAATCTTAACCTGTACTGGTTAAACTACTGTTAGTGCTAACCTATAGATAACGGGTTATCTCTACGTTATCTGTTTCTTAAAACTGGTCTGGAGCGCCCCAATGACAAGAAACATTATACTTTTATTACTTATCAATTGATGAATTACATATAGTATGACGGGAACAGTCCTATAATAAACTGCACAAAATTATATTACGTTACTTTTGGTGATACATTATTTAACGCAATAAAATAACTACTTATCTGCCGTGACGAAGCACGGGTATTCAGCTAGTCATATATAATCCTTATCAGTTCATGCTGATGAAAATAAATGTTGCCCATGTGTTATTCAGAAGCTCATAAAATAATCATATCCTCCAAAAGGATTTATTATGAAGAGTGGAATTGGTGAGGGATCTAAACGCCCAATAAAAATTTTTCATTTTTTGACTGCTAAGTAATCTATGTTCCTGCGCCAATGCCCTGCTACTACCAACAAATAACTACAACCAACAAGAGTAGCACATAGATCTTTTAGCAGGGGCATTGGCGCGTAGATTACTTTACAGTCCAAAATGAAAAATTGTTAATTGGCACTTAGATCCCTTAGCGATTCCACTTTTCGTGTGTTTTCCTAATAAAAACTTTTGGAACATATGATTATTTTATGTGCTTCTGAATAACACATAAAACGAACATAATTACGCTTGTCAATAGTCTCGTTACTGCGTAGAATGTTGACATCTATCTGGGCTCTTGTAATTTCCTACCTTACTTTACTTTACTTCTTCAATGAAACTTGAACACTTTGAAAAGCCATTTGCTTCCAACTGCTGCACTTGGATTGGCAATAAGGGCGCCAAAGACTGGCCTTTACATGTAAATAAAATGGATTCCCCCAGTCCTTCCGGAAGATCTATAGCATCCATGATTAAGGGCATACATCCGATCTACACAAATTGAACCGCTGCTCAAAGCGAGGCATCTGCTAGAATGCATGGAATCCAAGAAGCAGGCATTTTGAGCTCCGTTTGTACAGCTGTTTCAGGAAGGCTGCCTCTCACTCTCTCTCTCTCTCTCTAGCTTTCCGCAAACATTGAGCAAATCACTCAAGGCTCGAGTTCCCCGTTGAATTTCCCAATAACTTTGTCAAATCATTACACCAGGTGTATTCTCCTGTTGATGATTTAGCGGAGAAGTTTGAATACACTTCATAAAGTGCTTAAGACTCCCAACTCCATGAATATTGCATATCTTTGAAGTATTTCCGACCAATTTACCTCTTCCACTCCCTTCTTCATATTTTCGCCAACAAATATATGTATACATTCCTACGCCTGTGTAACACAACCTCGACTTGTTGTCCACCTTTAGTAGTATTTATTTATTTTTTTTTTCGATGCTCCACATCGTCTATGAATGGCTTCGATTGCTGGTAATAGTTGCTCATAGTGATGATATACTTCGACACTAATATAGAATCCAAAGTATAATATGGAAAAAACAAATAACTAAACAGAAAAATTAAATTACAGAAAAAAATTAATAAAAAAAATAAATAAATAAAAATAAAACACAAAAATAAACATTGAGAAACTAAGTGATATTCATTGGATTTTGAAATAAAAAAGTTGCGGATGTTTTCATATTTTGTTATATGTGTAATATTTTTCAAGTATGTGATAATATTGTCGATATAGTGGCTGCTCTCAGTAAGTAGGTCAGTAATGTCCCGAGGTATGTCTAAGTTCGCTGTAAGCTGGCAGTCCGTTAGTATATGTTTGACTGTTAGTTCTGTATTGCAGATTTGACATTTTCGTCTTTCAGTATTTGTCATCAAGTATTTGTGTGTGGCCTATTCGCAGTCTTGCTAGAACTATTTCCTCTATTAAATTAAATATTTAGTAGTATTAAATAAATCTTAAATGCAGAATATTTGCAAAAGATATTTATTTGATTCATTGAGGGGTCAAAATAAAAGTTATTTTCTCCAATTAATGAATAACAAAAAAAAATCAATCTTTTTCATTTCTTTATCTCCTAAATTTTATATTGGATGTACCCCCTCCAAAAAAAAAAAGAAAAAAAAAAGAAGTTTTACAGGTACTCTTTTTATAGGTTTCTTAACGTAGGATAACGAATGAAACAATTATCTGTAACTGTTTTCGAGAAACATTGAACCACGTACTTTTCCAAACTATTTTTCATTTTGGGTATTCAGAAACGATTAATTCAGTTGAAACTTTTTCCAGATGTTTGATATTACTCTAATCTATGACAGGTAAAATTTGGTTCCGTTTGGAATAAGAAAGTACTAGAAATAAAATATTTCATTAACAGGCATGAAAAGTGTTGGGATTTTCGTAAATTTTCTAAAATATCTGGAACACGGTTGGGAAATTTACTAAATTCTCTACAAAAAAAGGTTTTGATGTAATATTCTGACGGGGCGATGTCAATCGGAGAAATAAGGACTTCAAAAATCGCAACTGTCAGTTTTGCTCTTTAAAATGGGGTTTTATATCTGTTTACCTGAACGTTTAACTAGTTGTCTATGAGAAGGTGGGGGAAGTCGCTATGATACTGTCAGTTTCCTGTTTTGGCGCCTTAAATCTATTGTCTCTTCGAGATTTTATTTTATATTTTTCCCGAAAGATCAAAATCCTCCCATAACTGCTACTATTTCTTTACTAATAGCACTAGAGATATGAACGAACCGAGCTAAGATGACGCAGTTCCTGCGAGTCGGAATTTTTTTGACTAGTTAAGGTATCATTTACGCCCACAAAAAAATTGTCGAAAAATATTACAAGGATGTACATATTAACCATTAAATGATTGTCAGAAAGTGTACTAGAAGAGAATGCAAATTTTCTATTCCTTTAAGATTCATTATGTTAATGAATGAAGAATCCCTCCAGTTTTCCGCCTATGGATGAGTTTTTGACAAAAGTGATAGCAGAGGAATTAGGCCTGATGACGGGGCTGATGAGGCACGAAGGATGAGTGTAAGGGTAATTATCTCGCCTTCATCAGGGGTCTTCACTTCTTTAGGAGTAGATTGAGTCGTATTACTCTCATTATAGGAGGAGAGAGAAAGTCATTTCTTTTACAAGATTGGCGCTCAAGAGTCGAGAGAAAGCGGCATTACAATCTCTGCGTATGAAGACTCAGGATCATCCGGTTTCTTGCGGATAATATCCAGTACTGAAATAAATTATTGAGAAGAGATCGTTGATGATGCGAAGGTAGGAATTGTCAGGGTTCGGTCGTCATTTCTTAATAAAACTACTTGTCTGAATCCGCATGATTTTCCACCATCGGTGGAAATTAGAAACCAAGGATATTTGGGAGGGAAACGATGACCTGACAGATATGAACTTAGACTTAGGGTGCGTTTACATCTGACACTTCTCGCAGGAAATATATGTCAGGTGTCGGATAGATATTCTCTTGAAGGTTTACATACTGACAGAAATAGCTAGACATTTATGTCATGGATATGTATAGGACAGTTCTGGATTTGTTCTAATTTGCGATAAATTCACAAAAAGCACAAATAACACTGTTCTGCACGAAAATCCTCCTTCAAACCAAAACATGCTTTCTTACTGTTTGCAAATGTGACGATTTTTTTTTGGCATCAAAACATAGTGAAAAAAATTCAAAAGCCCGATGATTTTGAGCGTAATGAAGTATATTTGAACGAAAAAAAATTTGATGGGAATATTACAAGTGGTTGAAGAAATATGGCTAAAAGTGTAGGACCCCAAATTCGACATCTACTCAAGGACCTCACTTTTGAAGCAAAGTTAAATACTACTGAGAAAAAGGCTTGGATTGCTTTTCAAGAGGTATGTGCTAAGTTATTGGGAAACGAAAAATCTAGAGACTACCGAAAAATAGTCCAAGAACTGCTTACTTCATATAAAACATTGGGATGCAATATGTCCTTAAAAATACATTTCCTGCAGAGTCACCTAGACTTTTTCGCCCCAAATTTGGGTGCAGTTTCGGACGAACATGGAGAACGATTCCACCAAGACATATCCAGAATGGAAAAAGATATACTGGCAAATGGAATGAGAAGATGCTGGCGGATTACTGCTGGACACTGCAGCGGGAGACAGAGGAGGAAGAGTACAAAAGAAAAAAAAATACTCATTGACGATGTGTGTATATTTTTTGAGTTGTGTCATATCTAGTATTATACCTGATAGCATGCAGGATTCAATTAATTATATTTTACCGTTGAAAAAAAAAAAAAAATCTGTTATAATAAAGACAATAATTTTCAAATACAATTTTTCATTTTTTCCAATTTTCTCCTCTTTTCTCTCAAAATCAGAGGGCGATAGAATTTTTCTGAGTTCAGATTCGGACTCAGCACACCTGAAAACATGAGAAACAGGCAAAATTGTTCAAGGGAGGGGAGAAAAGTTTTTTTTTTGCAGGTGTAATCAGTGTTTACATCTGTTGGTATAGAAGTGTCGACAATACAGCTAGTAGCCAAGATATTTATCTCTGAAATTAAATTCTTCTCGTAAAAATCTGTGTTTACACCTGGTGGTATAGAAGTGTCGACACTTATAGTTCGTGATAGAAATATATATCTCAGACATAAATTGCTCATGGTTTACACTAGTCGCAATTCCTGTCTGATATAAATTTCCTGCAATAACTAGCAAGTGTAAACCCACCCTTAAAATTGACTATGTTATGTTAAGAGACTAGAACTACTAGATTCACGGGATGCGTCTAAATCTCCTTCGGTAGATGGTGATATTCACTTAGATCTTCCTCCTCCAGAAGACAATGGCCCTGGGTGTTCAGCTGCTAACGTGAAAAGAATAAGAAGTAAAGGAAAAATCACTCCGAAATCTGGATGAACACAGGCTGGAATCAGGAATAAAGTGGAAGAAACACTAAAAAATAGTGTTTCTATTTTCTAAAAAATAGTGTCCTTTCTTATGACCAATACACTGCACACACCTGTACGAAACGTATGTGATGAAATTCATTTTGGTATATTAATTTTCTTTATATTTGTTATGTACCCTACTGTTTATGACATTATTTTTATGTAATTTTCAAAACTTTATTTTGTACAAATTGTAATTATGAAATCAATGGAGTAAATAGCCAAGTTGCGAAGCTGGTAAAATATAAAATAAAGTATAATAATAAAACTACATTTTACATTTGAAAATGGTTTTATTCTTTGCCAACGTTTCGGCTTGAAATTCAAACCTTCATCAGGGCTCTAAAAACAAGCAGGACAGAGCATACTAACATATATATATATATATATATATATATATATATATATATATATATATAAAAAATAACGTGTCTGTCTGTTCATCTGTTTGTTCCTTATACAAATCCACACCGTTTGACCATTTTTGAACAAACTTGTCACACTGGTTCATACGGGGAGTCTCGTAGGCTACGTCAAAATCGTCTACTAGCAGTCTGTCTGTATTTTTGTTCCTTATACAAATCCAGAACGTTTGACAGATCGTCATGAAACTTGGCACACATGTAGGTCTTGATCCGGGGAGTGTCGTAAGCTAAAATCGTCTAGGACTCAAAGTTCGGAGATCACGGGTTCGAAACTATGAACGCGAACAGTTAAAGATCTACGTTATTAGATTATAATATTAATTATTTGGTTTCTAATTAATTTTTGCTTTTATAGATGCGAAGTAGGCGTAGCATGGTACGCCGGGTAACAGCTAGTATATACAGGGTGTCCCAAATAAGTTTACGGCCAAACGGTTGGTCTCAGAAAAAAATGTCACATGCAAAAGTTGTAGGGCTTGACCTAAGCTTTCTAAATATGTCGATTATTCAACATATTGACCGCGCATGTGCGCTCGGCGCTGGATGAAATGTTGGGGTTTGCAGATGACCCCTATTATGCACACCATTTTAAAGGGAATTAAAAAACAAACCCTTTGCTGCAAACCGCACTTCGATATCTATAAAATCAAATGAGTTTCGTGCGATTCAAATTTCATTGTTTTAAATTAAAACTATTTTTTGAAGCACTTACAGAGGTCGGTTATGAATGTGTGATACATGACTTTAAGGTATTTTTTCCTCTACTTTCTGAAAAAAATTGAAAATAAGGCATATTTTTTTTTTTGAAAATAAGTATTTATTCTTTTAGGATTATGTAAGCTAAATCTGATAATTCATGTTATCTATCTAATCCTTTGGATCCGATATTCCTTATTGGATTATGGTTCATTATTTTGCTTTTGTTCATTATTAGCGTAATATTCGCTTTCAACCATGAAATTCACAACTTGTGAGATTGTGGATATGATTATTTTTTTTTGGAGTGTAGACGTAAAGCTCGGATGGCTGCTCGACTTTACGCGCAGTACCCAAACCGAGTTCATCCGTCTTACAAAACGATTTTGCGTCTGGTGTCAAACACCCGACAAGGACATTTCTCCTTCATTTTTTGGACCTTGTTAGGAGAAATCCCCACATCAGTGTTCGGGAGATTGCCAGAGAAACACGGCCAGAAGAAATGTTCACCTTACACTTCAGCGCAGTAAGTACCACCCTTCTTATCACATATCCTTGCATCAAGACCTTTCAAATAGGGATATGGAAGTGAGTACTGCAGGTGAGGAATCAACTCCTTACGGCAAAACGGGGTATTCATGAGTAATGTACACTTCAGTGATGAAGCCACATTTGTATGTGATGGGTCCGTGAGCAGGCATAACTCACATTATTGGTCCATAAGTAACCCTCACTGGATAAGGCAGCTGGACCACCAGTATCGGTGGTCGGTAAACGTCTCATGTGGGATTCTGGGCAGTAAAATTAGTAAATTAGGAAGTTTTGAAACTGTAAGATAAGACAATTCTGCTTATTCTGCTTTCTTTACAATGTATTATTTAATCTATCACTGAAATGATATTTATCACTTAAATTGTACGTCTCAAATGAAAAATCACACTAAATACTTAAAAAATATGCCTTATTTTCAATTTTATTAAAGTTATTAAGAAAAATATTTCTTTTAGAGGATCAGCCATATTTTTTTCAGAAAGTTAAGGAAAAAATGCCTTAAAGTCATGTATCACACATTCATAACCGACCTCTGTAAGTGCTTCCAAAAAATCGTTTTAATTTAAAACAATGCAATTTGAATCGCACGAAACTCATTTGATTTTAAAGATATCAAAATGCGGTTTGCAGCAAAGGGGTTGTTTTTTAATTCCCTTTACAATGATGTGCATAATAATAGGGGTCATCTGCTAATCCCAATATTTCATGTAGCGCCGAGTGCACATGCGCGGTCAATATGTTAAATAATTGACATATTTAGAAAGCTTAGGTCAAGCCCTACAACTTTTGCCTCTGACATTTTTTTCTCAGACCACCCGTTTGGCCGCAAAATTAGTTTGAGCCGTCTTATTTGGGACACCCTGTATACAAAAAAGATTAAAACAACAGAAAAACATCATACATAGCTAGAACTACTTCTAGCTATGTATTATGTTTCTTCTAGAGGTATATTATTATTGGTGATTGTTTTTCTGACAAAAATAGACTTTGTATGTATTAAATGTTAAAAGAATTAAGAGAAACCAATATTTTAAAAAATCTCTACGAACTTTCTGAACAACCGTTTTATAAAACAACCGCTGCCTAAACAAAATTCTTTTGCATAGTGTATGTTTAAACTTTCTCAACGAATCCCTAATTTAGTAAACAGGATGCAAAAACAAGTCAACACACCTCCACTGTTTAATTCCTTTAATTTAACAAAACGTTTTCGAGGTCAGCAGCTCATCCTCAGTGTCCTTATTTCGTGCGATGGTGTGCCAATACGTAACGCCAACAGAAGCTTGACTGGCTGAAGTTCTACAAATGTGGTTGGTTGGCTGGTGAAGGTTCATCATAGTAAACAGGATGCAAAAACAAGTCAACACACCTCCACTGTTTAATTCCTTTAATTTAACAAAACGTTAAATCACGATGAGGTGCTGCACGATGAGGTGCTGACCTCGAAAACGTTTTGTTAAATTAAAGGAATTAAACAGTGGAGGTGTGTTGACTTGTTTTGCATCCTGTTTACTCTGATGAACCTTCACCAGCCAACCAACCACATTTGTAGAATCCCTAATTTAGTGTGAACGTCATGCGATGAAGCTCACACATTCATTTACATAGCACCAAGAATATATGCATGTAATGCTAACGACACGTAGTAGAAGCTTCTGAAAAAAAAAACAAAAAAAAAAAAAAAAAAAACGCGCCATGCAAAAACGCGCCGGAAATTTTTTTACACTTTTAGTTCTTCCGAGAGAATCCTTCTAACGCGCGGTCAGGAGTGAAGTGACTGGAAAGGTAAGGCAGAGAGAACCTCGTAAATATTTAACTAAACCACTCGGAAGCCCTACTGGAATAAAATATAACCCTTTAATTTTTTAGAATATTCAATATTTTTTGTATATTATTGTGTTAATAATTTATTTTCATTTCAAACTTGGGTAAATTTGTTATATTACAGAAATGACAATATTCCGATTTAATTCTCAAAATGTTCTAAATTTCTCTTAGCTGCGTTTTCATAAAAGGTGAAAATATATTTCAAGACATTTCGCACAAAAGAAGTTACGAAACTTGAGTGAACATTTAACTGGCATCGACTAAAATTTAATCAAATATATATGCCTGACAGAAGGTCAATAAACAAATAATTACCAAGTCAATTATTGTAGTCAATTCTGCTTTATATGCTACACGGCCATATTAGGTGCTTCTTCTGTTTTGACGTGGCCATTGCAGACTAAGGTTCGCCTTTTCACAGTCAGGCAGTATTGTTATTTTAATTAAGTTTTTTTGGTCCTGAAGAGGTCATTATAAACTCTCTGAGAGCTTAAAACGATCGGGGTTGTATGAACTCTATGTAAGTTACAACGCTCATCATTTAATGAAAACTGGCCTAGTTGGTAATGCACAAATAAGTGGAGGCGTATTATTAGGATCTTGACAAGGTATTAATAGCCTAAAACGTGGTCCAATACTATTGTATCAAAACTTTCATAGGCAAAATGTTTTTGGGTGGGGCCTGGAACTTGGCCTCTTGTTGGGTCTTTTTGCGAAGACCACAACCAGTCGTG
This sequence comes from Gonocerus acuteangulatus, assembly GCA_946811695.1. NCBI lineage: Eukaryota > Metazoa > Arthropoda > Insecta > Hemiptera > Coreidae > Gonocerus > Gonocerus acuteangulatus. The sequence continues at coordinate 20,730,219 of OX328130.1, forward strand.
ATTTTGGTAATTACTGATTAGCTTTCCGGTTCTTTGTAGGTTATCTATTACTTATTTACAGGTTATCTAAGTTTAGAATCCATATTATATAAATATAGCAATCAAAAGTTAATATATTAATTAAAATCACTACAATCAATACTAAAAGTAACTTTTTTTGGCTACCATATTTATATAATATGGTTTCTAACTAACTTTTAGATAACCTTTCGTTGTAATTAATACTTTTAGGCTTGTAAAGCATCAATGAAAATAAGCAGAATGTATTTCAGCAAATAATATTTATTAGTAAAAAGGTTAATATTTTAAAAATCAATGGTAATTGTGAAATACACATAAATTTATTTCTCCGCTGGTTCTATGACGTATTTATATTTATATCGCATTACGGGCATACGCGCTATGCGTTTCCGCTCGCTCAAGAAGATATCAAAACTCTAGTCGATCCAACTCTAGAATTCTGTTCTTTCACTAAAAGTGTTAAAGGTTACTTTACTGCCAGCAACAACCAATATAATACCCTATAGGAATAGCCAATACAAATGCTAATGAGTTATGGGCGTGCGCTGAATCGCTGTTATAATCACTACAGATACTTCACAAGTAACTGGATGTGGTTTTCGCAAAAAGACCCGGCCTCTTTTTTCAACGTAGTTTTTTTTGCGGATATATATATATTTTTATTTTTTATTTTTATTTATTAGGAGATACAATACATACACACAATTGTTACTATTATTCTAGAATACAATAAGTCAATTAACAATTGGGTGTCTCCTTCACCCTCGTTAATATATATATATATATATATATATATATATATATATATATATATATATATATGTTGTAGATCCTAAGTTGAAAACTAAGATGTTCTAGGTAGTTGGTAACAGCTTATTAAGTCTTCAATAGTTTTGTATTTTTTATTACATTTTTGTTGTGGAAACGTTTCGGCTATAAGCCATTTTCAATCCAATTGTCTGTATGATTTTGCATTGTTTTTTCATATATACATTATAATCTTATAATAAGTCAAAAGTATGGTTATATTTGTGTGTATGTTGAGCTAGTGCTGTTTTATTGGAGTCTTTTGGGTTCTTTTTTATGGTGATATGTTGATTTATTCTTTTTTTTAAATTTTGCTTTGTTTCTCCTATGTATTTTAGGTTACAATTATTACATTTTATTTCATATATTAGATCTTTTTTTTGTCTAAGGGGTTTATTTTATCTTTCATGTTGCTGATATGGTTGAAGATTTGCACATCCAGTCTGGCACATCTAGTCCTCCGTTACAGAAGCAGACTCAAATATATAAAATAATATGTAATAATTGAGGTAATAATAATATCATCCATGAAATAATAGAGACATGAACCATACAATTTTATAAAAAATGAAATTTCCTCCTCAAATTAAATTTACAAGCACATAATCTGAAGATTATAATGTGTATATAAAAAAATAATGCAAAATCATACAGACAATTGGAAAATGGCTTATAGCCGAAACGTTTCCACAACAAAAATGTAATTAAAATACAAAACTATTGAAGACTTAATAAGCTGTTACCAACTATATATATACCACAGATACCAGCGAGCTTTTAATAAAGAATGAATTGATGTGTGAATGAGGGGCCTTCTTGATGGATCCTCTACATGTTGTTATCTTGATAAGATACACCGTACTTGAAGTGCGGTATGAAGAAATACAAAGGAACAGGATAGAAAAGATAAGGATGATAGGGGGACACCACATCCTGGGCGATGGACCACCCCAGGAATGTGGGAACTCATGGTCGGGGCGTGGCAAAAAACACAAACCCTCGTCTGGCGCGCCTTCATTTTCTTCAGGTTCGCATTCAATAATCGAATATACAGTTTTAGTCTTGGGTTCCGCCTTGGTATCTTAATAATACTACATTTTTTATAAGAAAACCCATGCAGGTACTTACGTATGAGCTTCAACGCTGGTTAAAGTTGTGGGTCTTGTTCAGAGATCTTGACCATGGATAACGCATTTCTATTGGTCTATTCCTATCAGCAATTCTATTGGCTATTGTGGTTATAGTAACCGTCTTGTTACCTGTGTAGCGGTTATCAGATAACCCCCAAAAAAGAAAACACATGTTTTCAAAATAAATAAAACATTATTAAGTGTTCTCTCGCAATTGAAAACTGCAATTCATTCTTGTAAGTTGTAAATCCTATACACTTAACATTGGTGACCCCTGATATTGAACAATACTTCTGATTTCACTTCTCGCCGTTCGTCATGTCCAAAAAAAACTCATCTACGTCCGATACAGATCTCCACTTAACACCTGACTATTTAGAACGCAATCCATTTGTACATTGGTGTTTTTTACGCGATTTCGTAGTTTGTTGTTTATTTTACCGAAACAAAGGAAGCACTGTTAAATTCCATATCGGTCCATTATTCACCGAAAAACCAATCTATATTATCAACGAGTTGGATTGATTAGAGTTTCAATATAACCTTGAGCGAGCGGAAACGCATAGGAATTATGCTATTAACATAAGTGTTACGCGTTTTCGCTCGCTCAAGGTTATATTGCAACTCTAGTGAACTCAAATCATTGATAATCCCGTCGCCATATTGGCAAAAACTCAATTGTCACCTTGATCCAGATCTCTGACCCAGTGATGAGCCAGATCTCAGACAGCTGATTCTTTAACATGCGTTGAAGCCAATACGTAAGCACCCCCATGCGTTTTAGTTTTGCATAATAATAATAATAATAATAATTTATGTACTGATGATATGAAAGATAAAAACATTACACATAGAATAGGATGGATGATACATGCGGTAAATATGTATGACAGCTAAAGGTAGATTAATTCAGATTTAAAATTTAGAACATGGATAAAATAAGAATAGATATGAAATGGATTAGCTACAGTATGAAAATTGGCTAGCCCAGGACAAGAGCGAAAAATTTGACACACAGATGTACAATTATTTGAACATTGGAAATGAGCGGTGGGGTGTGGAGAGAGGTGTCATAATGTGCGATGATATTGGAAGGAAGACAAGACAGCTTTGAAAGGTTTTATTTCTTTAGTGAAGGGGTGTGGATTTTAAGGATGTTCTTAATACTCATTAACATGGGCGTATATACAAAATTATTTCGAGGGGGCTGAGTGCATTTCGGGTGTATGGATTACTAACAAGCTAGAACTTAATAGTTTGGGAATTAAAATGGTACACGCAAAAAAAATTTTTTTTTCTGAACTAAATGATCTTATTTAATTTATTTTCAAGGTTTTTGTGACATATTTTTACCGATTAAATCGAAATTTCGGGGGAGGGGCTGCAGCCCTCTCACCCTCCCCCTATTTATAATATGTGGAACATTTTGGAATTGACAGAGGAAATGACTTTTTTTTTATCAATTTTGTCATTAGCCGGATTATCTTCCCTGGATAAAGATAAACGTATTTTCTTTTTAAAAATGCATTTTATTAATTTCAATTTTATTTATTTATATATATATATATATATATATATATATATATATATATATAACATTAAATCTATGGCAGTTATTATATTTTTTTCTGCTACTCTGCACATGCAGCTTATTAAAGAAATAGGTCTGTAGCTAGTAGGAGATTTCCTAATTTTTTGAGAACCGACATTCTAGGGTATATATATATATATATATATGCAAACTCAGACACACCTTAAACACACATTAAATACATAGCAGATATTCTGCTTGAAAGAATAAACTTTAAATAATAAATCATCACAAAATTCCAATAAAAAAAGTCTAAGGTTGTGGATGTTATTTTTTTAGCTGATTTGTTCCTCAACCTTCACAATGAAATGAAAATATTCAGTAATAAAAGACAAACAAACCAAGCTAATATTTCTTGTTATTACATCCCATAATAGAGTTAAAACAGGAGTTCAGAAAGGAAGGAAACACAGAAGCGGCAGCAGAATAATACAGGATATTTTCGGATTACATAAGAACATCACCGCTGGCAGAGATTTGATAACAGGAGTCGAAAAGTCATCGGTAAGAAATCAGATGTTGCTTGTGTACCCCGTAACTTCCCATTCGTGCAGAAGTTGTGTTACACCATGGATACCGTTATGACGACACAAGGATGAGCTGTGGTACAAGTAACTAGAGTTAATGTATGTAGAGTTGAGCATTGCAAATGGTCATTTAGTTTTGATGTTCCTCAGAAATGTGGCGCAACCTGACTATTTTTCTAAGTAATTAATAGTTAAATGATTATTTATTTCAATGGAGCCCCGGTGTGCTAATGTGTAATACTACCTTGTAACTTTTTTTTAAGGGCCAAAATTCTTCCTTAACTCAAAAGTGATATACAAGAGTGTTTATGTGAAGAAAAATTCTTTAAATGGGGGGAAAAATACGACTTTCCCCCCCGACTTGACGAGTGAAGTCCCGATGCCGAGTGAACGCGATCCTCATTTGATTTTTTTTTTTTTTTTAACGTTTTATTTATTTACAGAAATTTTACATTCTACAATTATGTGTATCGATGCTGATTTGATTTTTTTTTTTTTTTTAACGTTTTATTTATTTACAGAAAATTTACATTCTACAATTATGTGTATCGATGCTGATTTGATTTTTTTTTTTTTTTTTAACGTTTTATTTATTTACAGAAATTTTACATTCTACAATTATGTGTATCGATGCTGATTTGATTTTTTTTTTTTTTTTTAACGTTTTATTTATTTACAGAAGTTTTACATTCTACAATTATGTGTATCGATGCTGATTTGATTTTTTTTTTTTTTTTAACGTTTTATTTATTTACAGAAGTTTTACATTCTACAATTATGTGTATCGATGCTGATTTGATTTTTTTTTTTTTTTTTTAACGTTTTATTTATTTACAGAAGTTTTACATTCTACAATTATGTGTATCGATGCTGATTTGATTTTTTTTTTTTTTTAACGTTTTATTTATTTACAGAAGTTTTACATTCTACAATTATGTGTATCGATGCTGATTTGATTTTTTTTTTTTTTTTTAACGTTTTATTTATTTACAGAAGTTTTACATTCTACAATTATGTGTATCGATGCTGATTTGATTTTTTTTTTTTTTTTTAACGTTTTATTTATTTACAGAAATTTTACATTCTACAATTATGTGTATCGATGCTGATTTGATTTTTTTTTTTTTTAACGTTTTATTTATTTACAGAAGTTTTACATTCTACAATTATGTGTATCGATGCTGATTTGATTTTTTTTTTTTTTTAACGTTTTATTTATTTACAGAAGTTTTACATTCTACAATTATGTGTATCGATGCTGATTTGATTTTTTTTTTTTTTTTTAACGTTTTATTTATTTACAGAAATTTTACATTCTACAATTATGTGTATCGATGCTGATTTGAAGATAATTTTTTGACCGAGCTTCGATTGGTCCCTTTTTAATCGTTAAGTTTTTTTGGTCCTCCTTCAATAAATTCCAAAATTAAAAACCATTTTTTTTAATCTTTATTACAAGAAAGTATGAAAAAAATTAAATAGGAAAGAATGAACATTTCAGAACATTAATCTTTAAAGTCGTTTTTTCAAAACTATGTTTTTCAAATCGGGCGATACTCTGCCATCTTCAATTTTTGCCCGATCAACTTCTAATTTTAACTGCAGCTTCCTTATATCTGCCATTGTGGATGTTTTCGATTCATTGAATTATAACGTATTTATGACGGATTTTCGACGTTTTTTTTAATGGAAAATAAATAATTGCTCACCATTGTCGAAAAAAACTAATACTTTACTAGATTTAACTTTCTTCTTTCGAAATAATTTCAGTTTTTCGTTCTAGATTAAAAATTGCCACCTGCAGACTATCGCCCGTGAGAAAGAGGGTTTACGTTCGTCAGACACATCACCGCCATTTATTTCGAAAAATTGAGACATTTTTGGATACTTTAACATCCCATATAAAACGTTTGATATAAAGAATTGAATAATATGGATTTATATGTTATTTATAAATTCAAGAAAATGGCTTTGATTTTTATCGCAGAAGGTGGAATTATTCCTTAAGGCGTGAGCAACTTAGCACTGGGCTGCCAAAGGGCCGTTGGCAATAAATATTAATAATAACAAACTTTATATGATATCCGTGGCGTTGATAACCTGTAAGGTTGATAGGCTATATAAGAAGACGAACGGAAGTTTTGGGGGCCGATAGTGGTTTATGATACTTTGCAATAAAAATTAATACATGTGTTCAATAACAATTCATCTTTATATTTTATTATAAATATTTTTAATAGTGTTGTCAATATGTGGGCTGCCTTCAGTCAATATGTGGGCTGCCTTCAGTCAACATGTGGGCTGCCTTCAGTCAATATGTGGGCTGCCTTCAGTCAACATGTGGGCTGCCTTCAGACAATATGTGGGCTGCCTTCAGTCAACATGTGGGCTGCCTTCAGTCAACATGTGGGCTGCCTTCAGTCAACATGTGGGCTGCCTTCAGTCAATATGTGGGCTGCCTTCAGTCAATATCTCTCGCATGTCGTGTGTTATGTCTAAGTTATACAGTCTAAGCATTGTAGCTATTGCACTCATATAAGAAAATTATAAAAATATCTTTAAATCTTCATAGACTCAACCTACAAGATACCAAAAATCACCCTAGTTTAAATGTAGATATAGATGTGTCTGTGTATGAGCACATAGAATTTGATTCCAAAAATCAGATGTTTTCTCTTAGAAGAATGAATCCCAGATATTCCTTAGTTTTTAAAATATTATTTTGTCCAAGGATATGAGAGAATCTACTTTCGTTGCCTTATTCCACGTTATGATGCTTCATGTTCCTTTTTGTTAAAAATAATAAATATTTATCTTACCAAACTAAGTGTAATCATTTGTACTTCTCTTCTACCAGATAAATTAACTCACCTGAAAATAAATAAAAATAAATATTAGGAAGTTGAAGCTACGTTCAATAATATATAAAAAAAAAAAAATCTTGAGGTCACTCGCAGGAGTTGTTCGCCAAAATTGTTTAAAACCTTAACTTATATTAGTGACATGTCGAACATGTTTAGGTTCATCTCCAGGCATCTTATATTAAGTCGTGTTGAGGTCTATTATAATTTTAAAATTTCATACTAAGGTCCATAAATGTCGGATTTTGAGAGTATCTGGGTAAGAATCATCAGAATTTCTTGAGCGGACAACTCATATTCACACTAATGTTTATATAAAACTAGCTGTTACCCGGCGCACAGTGGGGCCAAACTAGCTGTTACCCGGCGCACAGTGGGGCCAAACTAGCTGTTACCCGGCGCACAGTGGGGCCAAACTAGCTGTTACCCGGCGCACAGTTGGGCCAAACTAGCTGTTACCCGGCGCACAGTGGGGCCAAACTAGCTGTTACCCGGCGCACAGTGGGGCCAAACTAGCTGTTACCCGGCGCACAGTGGGGCCAAACTAGCTGTTACCCGGCGCACAGTGGGGCCAAACTAGCTGTTACCCGGCGCACAGTGGGGCCAAACTACATTTCGTTTTTCAAAAAAGGCTACAGCCTCTAAATATTAACCTATTTCAATGCATTTTTTTTTTTAATGAAAGTTACAAAAAGAAAAACTTTGTCTGGCCAGATTTTTGTTTTATCTTTCCCATATTTATTAAATTACGTATAAATTATTCACAAACTTTTACAATGGAACGTAACATAATATTTTATTTTTCGCCTAACTTAATATTAACACTGATATCGTTGAAATTGAAGATTCAAAACCTAATTAGACTTGGAAAAAGTCAGACTGACATATTCAAAACGTAAATTTATCTCAACTCAACAATGATTTTAATTCAAATAGTATGATTTTTGTATGATTTTGATTTTTTTCCAAGTCTAATCAGGATTGGAATGTTTAATTTAAACGATATCAGTGCTGATATTAAGTTAGATGAAAAATAAAATATTATTTTATGTTCAATTGTAAAAGTGTGAATTATTTACACGCAATTTAATAAACAGGGGGAACAAACAACAAAAGTCTGTCCCGACAAAGTTGTCATAAATTTGATTAGCTCTCATTTAAAAGAAAGTGCATCGAAATCGGTTAATATTTGGAGGCTGCAACCTTTTTTGAAACACGAAAAGTCGTTTGGCCCCACTGTGCGGTGTGCCATGCTAGACCTACTTTTTGCATCTAGAAGAGCGAAAATAAATTAGAAACCAAATAAGTAATATTAACATCTAATAACGCAAATCTGTAACTGTTCGGGTTCACAGTTTCGAACACATTGATCTCCGGACTGTAAGTCCTAGACGATTTTAACCTAGTCTATGACACTCCCCGGATCAAGATCTACATGTGTGCAAAGTATGGTCAAAATCGGTCAAACGGTGTGGATTTCTATAAGGAACAAACTGGCAGACATGTGATATATATATATATATATATATATATATATATATATATATATATATATATATTATTAACTATTAGGCCATCCTATAAGTAATGTCGGCGGACTGTTAGAGTTGTCGATCCACGTTTTTCTGCTAGCTCTTCGACTGTTACCTTGTAACATTTAATTTGGGCCGCCAAATTGATAGGCAAAATCTAGCTAGAATATAAAGAACTGAAATGCTCGTTTGTTTGTTTTATTTATTTATAATTTTTATATATTATTTTATTATATGATTTTTATATATACTTTTTATATATTATTGTATTTATTTATTTACAAAAAAATAATTAAATATATTACTTTATTAGCATTACTTTTTTTTCGTTTGGGTTTTATTATTATTATTTGTATTACATTTATTATTATATTTTATTATTTTTCATTGTTTTTATCTTTTTTATATATATTTTTTTTTTTACAAGCACTTGAGCATTTCTCTTTTGTCGTTTGAATTAATATTTGCAAATAAAACTATTGTTAATAGCAATTTAATCAGAATGTATACATATTAATACATATTACAAAATCATAATGAAAATTACCACACACAGGAATGGCGTTAGTGACCTTAAGGGTTGACACGCCATTATAATTAAGAAAAAAAAAAGAAAACAGTTTCTAATCTTATATCACATCAGGTATAAGGTATCCATAAGCTTTAAGGTAATGGAGTTCCCGTTAATTGTCCCCGTTTTCTTGTTTGACTAATCTTTTTAGTAGCGTTATTGCTGATTTTTCAATATTTAAACAGTTATTGAAATTCCAGGATAAGGCAGATTAAATCAATCCCATATTCCGCATTAGAAAGAGGAAGATAACATAAGCATATTATGGTTTCTGTCGCCACAAGACCAAAGAGAATCGCGAAGTGTGTGTGGCTTTGAATAGCATGGAGGTAGACAGCTTGGTGTAAGTAGGGAATAACGGGTTGGCCTAGACTTCACTACAGCCTACTATACAGCAGGTATAGCTGCTCTTATTTTCCGGGGTAAGTTGTCGAGTCTGCTTCCAGAATAGCAAATTGTTTCATAATGTATGTATGTATGTATGTATATATATATATATATATATATATATATATATATATATATATATATATATATAAATAAATTTTAATGGTGGTAATTTTCGGTGTCTACTAGGTAGGATAAAAAAATTCCGTCATGAGTGCAGCCACAATAGCTACTTTCCTCCAAGCGCTAAAACACAATTGACGAATGGCCTTCTACTCATCGAGATAACAGACGTGAACAAAAAGTTTTGGCTAGACTAAGGCTCGGCCATACTCGACTAACTCACGAATACCTTATAAAAATACTAGATAAACCCATATGCGGTATATGTTATACAGAACTTACTATAAAACACTTACTGACAGAGACGAGGCAATTTTAACATTCCGAATGATATGCAAGAACTCCTTGGCCATGATAGTCGGTACATCAACACTATACTCATCTACCTCAAGAACACAGGGCGTCCTGCATTTCGATGTCATAACTTAAGCGGTTTATTCTGGAAGTCATTTGTAGTTAAATGAGCGTTCTATCTCTATATGTAACAGAGTTACTGAAACATTTGTATATTTTCAAAACTTTTATATATATAAATATATATATGTATAATAGTTAGGGGGCGAGGTTAGCACAGTGGTAGAGCACTGGACTAGTAAGTTGGAGGTCCTGAGTTCAAATCCCGAGCAAGAACGATTTTTTCTTCTACTGTCTTCGTTCATGAGTTGAATTGGTCCTCCCTGACCGTCCCTAGGCCAACCCAGCCTTTAATTAAGGGAGGGAGGAGGGGGGGGAGGGGGGAGGGGGGAGAGGGAGAGGGAGAGGGGGAGAGGGAGAGGGGGAGGGGGAGAGGGAGAGGGAGAGGTAGAGAGGGGGAGGGGGAGGGGGAGGGCGAGGGGGAGAGAGAGAGAGAGAGAGAGAGAGAGAGAGAGAGAGAGAGAGAGAGAGAGAGAGAGAGAGAGAGAGAGAGGGAGAGAGGGAGAGAGGGAGAGAGAGAGAGAGAGAGAGAGAGAGAGAGGGAGAGGGAGAGAGGGAGAGGGGGAGAGGGAGAGGGGGAGGGGGAGAGGGAGAGGGAGAGGTAGAGGGAGAGGGAGAGGGGGAGAGGGAGAGGGAGAGGGAGAGGGGGAGAGGGAGAGGGAGAGGGAGAGAGGGAGAGCGAGAGGGAGAGGGAGAGAGAGAGAGAGAGAGAGAGAGAGGAATGTGAAGTTCTTTTCATTTCTCTCTCCCTTTTTTTTTTTTTTTCTTTTTTTAAATATTTACATGTTTCCATACCCCCACAATCCGTCTGTTTCTATTCCCTCCTTTATTCTTATTGTTTGGAGATATTTTATTATTTAATTTTATGTAATCAGCATTAGAGCTCTTTCTTTTAAAGAGATGTAGGTTTTCATATGATTCCATTATGTAAATTGATTTTTTAGCGCGGTTCCTCCCTCCCTCCATAGGGTGGAACCCCGCTTATAAGGTTGACCTCAAGAAGCAATCCGGAAGTGCCAACTAGAAAATTTTACGTTTCAGAGTCCCTGGAAAACGAAAATTAGGGCGGTATATATATATATCCATTATATATATATATATCTCCAAAAAGGCTCTTTGGCAGCCTTTTTCCAGAGTTTTCTTTTACTTTCGAAAATATAATTCTTCCAGAAAATTTGACTATGTTTATTAGCCGAACCCCAACAACCCCTTGAATAATGTTTTAATGAAGATTGTACGTTCAAATTTTCCGATAGAGTCAATATTCCATTTTGGCTTGACTGGAGTATCTCGTTGCGATACCGAGCCTAGGGATTGAATGCAGCATTCAGAGCGTAGATCCTATCCACGAATGGTGTGTGAGAGCGATCGATACTGAAAGTGACAGCGAAACCCTTCAATCAATTATGATTTCATCGAAACTTATGTCAAGGCCCCTTTCAGCTGTCAGTTCGAGATGACAGATTAAACTCAAGTTCATGAGACTTGTGGTTTGTCGACTTATCTTTATTTACCAGATAGATAACACCTTTCTGTATGTATTGTATCATGTATTATCATATATGATATAAAAAAGAATAATTATAGTATAAAACATTGGAAGGTGTTGATTATCAGGGTTGGTTTGTCGACTTATCTTTATTTACCAGATAGATAACACCTTTCTGTATGTATTGTATCATGTATTATCATATATGATATAAAAAAAAAATAATTATAGTATAAATCATTGGAAGGTGTTGATTATCAGGGTTGGGTCTTTTGATTGAATATGTAAGCCTTCTTCAGGCCTGTAAGAACAGATTTGGCATTGGTAAATACTAATGACACTATAGATTAATAAGTTGACATTAATTTGGATACATGTAAATATATATATATATATATATATATATATATATATATATATATAGATATGTGTATATATATATGTGTGTGTGTATATATATATATATATATATATATATATATATATATATACTAGCTGACCCGGCGAACTTCGTATCGCCTAACAGTCGATTCTTTAATTTTTTTTTAATACTTATTCTGCTATTTGGGACACCCGGACAGCTAGTAAGATAAAAAACAGAAAAAAAACTTAATAAGTCGACAACTACATTATGTAAAAAAAATAAAAATTATAAAACACTTAAAATTCTTTTAATAGTCACTAAATAATCACAATCAAAATTACAAAATCAGATTTCTTATTATGATACCTACTTATTATATTTCATTTATTTTTACTTAGTACTTATTCGAGATTTGCGCTTAGACACAACCATTTGGGCATCATTTGACCACTTCAATAAACTATGTTCAGTAGATCAAGAATATAATATATATATATATATATATATATATATATATATATATATATATATATATATATATTAATGATAATTGGCTTCTGAATAAAACACTAAGCAATATTTTTTCCACCTTTCGCGATATAGTACCTGGTGTACCACGGTAACTCTAGCCAATATGTATACCTTCGTATCTACCCAAGAGGTACATTATAACAAAATTTCAAGGAGCACTTCACGAAAAGTGCGTTACCAGCTCTCCGACTAATAGAGAAATTATACTACAGATGATAACGGACATAGGAAAAAATAATAGATATTTCAGAGAATATTCAAAAAATAGTATATACAGGTGCCAAATCATAGATATTTCTCAATAAATTTTACTAGGAATGAAACAATTAGAAACACCTCCATTGCTGCTGTTCAGGGTGGCTGTTAGCAACACCTGCAGCGTCTGATGAAATTATTTTTTTTTTTTCCTCTTCCCTTAGCCCTTGAGGGCACGTGCTACATACAAAATGTATATTCTCATCAGTTAAAAATGCGGCAAAATTAAAATTCCGGTAAGCTGCCGGAAAGCGTGACACATTCTAGCGAATTTCACTACACCATCACATCTGGAAGACATGGAGGGGAAGAATGAAAGAGGGGGGGAGGAATAGTGGATAAGTGAGATAGAGAGGGAGGGAGAGAAAAAAAAGAGAGTGAGAGTGAGTGAGAGAGAGAGAGAGAGAGAGAGAGAGAGAGAGAGAGAGAGAGAGAGAGAGAGAGAGAGAGCCTCTCTCTCTCTCTCTCTCTCTCTCTCTCTCTATATATATATATATATATATATATATATATATATATATATTGAGCGCATTAATAATTTCGTTCTGAAAGCTCTATTTCTAACAAATAAGAACATTGTTTCCCTTTTTATGTATCCTGATTTTCTGAAAAATACATTTTACAACAATAAAAGTATTTACAGAAGTCCTACTCGCAGGAACTGCGTCATCTTAGCGTGGTTCCGTTCGTATCACTAGTGCCATTAGCAAAGCAATAGAAGCAGTTTGACCTTTCGTTCAAAATATAAATTAAATCTTAAAGCGAAGGAAGTTTAGGACGCCCCAACCCCAAAAATGGGTTTTAATTTTGAAATGTATTGAAGGAGGACG
>OX328130.1:20743851-20766351 GCA_946811695.1 Gonocerus acuteangulatus
CTTGATAGGAGTTCTATTACTCCCTTTCTGTACAAGGTAATACAGTATTACCCCTTAATTGATAGGCGTTCTATTACTATCTCTCTGTACAAAATAATACAGTATTACCCCTTAATTGATAGGAGTTCTATTACTATCTCTCTGTACAAGGTAATACAGTATTACCCCTTAATTGATAGGAGTTCTATTACTATCTCTCTGTACAAGGTAATACTGTATTACCCCTTAATTGATAGGAGTTCTATTACTATCTCTCTGTACAAGGTAATACAGTATTACCCCTTAATTGATAGGAGTTCTATTACTATCTCTCTGTACAAGGTAATACAGTATTACCCCTTAATTGATAGGAGTTCTATTACTATCTCTCTGTACAAGGTAATACAGTATTACCCCTTAATTGATAGGAGTTCTATTACTATCTCTCTGTACAAGGTAATACAGTATTACCCCTTAATTGATAGGAGTTCTATTACTATCTCTCTGTACAAGGTAATACAGTATTACCCCTTAATTGATAGGAGTTCTATTACTATCTCTCTGTACAAGGTAATACAGTATTACCCCTTAATTGATAGGAGTTCTATTACTATCTCTCTGTACAAGGTAATACAGTATTACCCCTTAATTGATAGGAGTTCTATTACTATCTCTCTGTACAAGGTAATACAGTATTACCCCTTACTTGATAGGAGTTCTATTACTCCCTTTCTGTACAAGGTAATACAGTATTACCCCTTAATTGATAGGAGTTCTATTACTATCTCTCTGTACAAGGTAATACAGTATTACCCCTCAATTGATAGGAGTTCTATTACTATCTCTCTGTACAAGGTAATACAGTATTACCCCTTAATTGATAGGAGTTCTATTACTATCTCTCTGTACAAGGTAATACAGTATTACCCCTTAATTGATAGGAGTTCTATTACTATCTCTCTATACAAGGTAATACAGTATTACCCCTTAATTGATAGGAGTTCTATTACTCCCTTTCTGTACAAGGTAATACAGTATTACCCCTTAATTGATAGGAGTTCTATTACTATCTCTCCATACAAGGTAATACAGTATTACCCCTTAATTGATAGGAGTTCTATTACTCCCTTTCTGTACAAGGTAATACAGAATTACCCCTTAATTGATAGGAGTTCTATTACTATCTCTCTGTACAAGGTAATACAGTATTACCCCTTAATTGATAGGAGTTCTATTACTCCCTTTCTGTACAAGGTAATACAGTATTACCCCTTAATTGATAGGAGTTCTATTACTATCTCTCTGTACAAGGTAATACAGTATTACCCCTTAATTGATAGGAGTTCTATTACTCCCTTTCTGTACAAGGTAATACAGAATTACCCCTTAATTGATAGGAGTTCTATTACTATCTCTCTACAAGGTAATACAGAATTACCCCTTAATTGATAGGAGTCCTATTACTATCTCTCTGTACAAGGTAATACAGTATTACCCCTTAATTGATAGGAGTCCTATTACTATCTCTCTGTACAATGAGGCAGCAGAAACAATTAAAGGGGTCGGGGCAAAACAGTGCCAAGCAACCTTTTTAACCAAGCATAACTTTAGCTGCTACATTTTGGTTATTATGTAGGACTATCAGTTTATGATGAAAATGCTACTAAAATTTGACTACAAGCTCTTTATGCTACTTAATCTTGTTGTCCCTAACCAATTCAACTGATAGTCCCACCTAATATTCAACATAAAGCACCTACAGTTATGCTTGGTTAAGAATGTTGCTTGGCACTATTTTGCCCCGAGCCCTTCAATTGTAATTGATAAATTGGGTCTTTTTGTGAAGACCACATCAAGTTACTTTTGAAGTAGCAGTAGTGATTGTATCAGTGATTCAGCGCATGCGCAAACTCCTTTGCCTTCCTATTGGAGGATTCCGATGACCAATTGTATTGGTTCTTGCTGGGAGTAAAGTAACCTTCAACAGTGAATTGGCTTATGTTTATGAAAAAGCTCTGCTTATGTTAGTGAGAAAAAATGGGTGTTTTACAATTAGTTCGCGATGCTCCTAACAAAGAAAAGGCGATTGGTTTCTTACTCGGAAAAATTAATAGAATTCTATTATTTTTAGCGATTAAGAAACCAATCGCTTTTTCTTTGTTAGGAACATCGCGAGTTGGATTGATTAGAGTTTTGATATCTTCTTGAGCGAGCGTAAACGCATAGCAAGTATGCCCATAATGCTAAATAAATGTAAAATATCAAAAAAGAGAGAAAGAGAAAAGGAATAAAATGGATAGATAACCAGCAAAGAACCTATAAGCTAATCAGTAAGCTTATCAGCGAGTACGATTAACTGTTATAAATCACTACTGCTACTTCAAAAGTAACTGGATGTGGTCTTCGCAAAAAGACCCGATAAATTATTAATATCTATAATAAATAAAGAGTAAATTACGATTTGTCCCACATTCAATTGAGTTTATTCTTCAATGAATTAAAAAAATGAGAGAGAGAGAGAGAGCCAGAGATCCATGTTTCACGTGGGGGGGGGGGGGGGGGAGGTATGGTTGATTGGCTACAAGGGAATAGTAAACATTGTGGGATCCGGCAACATGGCAAGAGGCACTTAGCCTGACCTGAATCATCACACACTACGATGATGTGGTGATCTTCCCGAGTATGTTCGTGCTGTTTGTTATCTACAGGCGGTTCCTTGAATATCGTTAAGAAGATGGGTGCCACATAACCTTCAAGATTTTCGTGTTCAATAAGTTGGTTGGCTGGGCCGAGAGCACAAGTACAGAATAATCTCGTTTACCCGAATCAACTGGGACCAGGGCCGATCCGAGTTAACTAAAATCCGGGTTATCCAGAGAATGAGGGAAAATGGTATTATGGACCCACTTTCGCCTAAAAACACATACACTGTATGTACTGTAATAGGGTATTTTTGCAAAGACCGCATCCAGTTACTTGTGAAGTATCTGTAGTGATTATAACGGCGATTCCGCGCAAGCGCATAACTCATTAGCATTTCTATTGGCTAATCCTATGGGCAATTCTATTGGTTGTTGCTGGTAGTATCGTAACCTTTGAGACTCTAGTCAATCCAACTGGCAAAAATTAATAGAATTCTATTAATTTTAGGGAGTTGGATTGACTAAACTTATTGATATTTTCTTGAGCGAGCGGAAACGCATAGCACGTATGCACACAATGCGAAATTAATATAAAATGTGTTTGAACTTAGCAAAAGGACAGGATCATATCCTGAATTGATGAATAATGGATTATTGATGCTCAATTTTTAAATTTGTGGCATAATGATGGCACTTCAGAGGAGCAAGGAAAATAGCCGTGAGGATTCATATTTCTCGGAGGCCTCTAAGGATACCAGTTATCATTTTATAACTGATAAGGTTAAAATGATGATAAGGTGGTTAAAACTGCTGATAGTGTTGTATCTAGGGGAAAGCTAAGAATCAGCAATTCCAGCTTGGTTCTAATGGGAGAGTCCAGATTAATCCCGGTAGATAGTTATGGCAAGAAAACAATTTAATTCTGATATATTATTTATTTATTTAACTTTTAACTTCCATTATAATTAACTCAGAATTTTAGGACAGGTTATGTATAGGTTACCACCCATTTCTAGTGCAGGGTAGGGCTGATGCCTTTCCTCTTTTCCAAAGAAAAGCCGCTGCCCATAGTGAGAATCGAACCAACGGCCTTAGCCAGGGAGGCCAATACGCCTTAGCACTCACGGGCCACCGGGCCTCTGTTTATCTAAGGAATTTAGTGTATAAATTCCTATAAAGGTAATATTTCATGAAAAATATTTAAAAACCCTCGCCGTTGATGTGGTAGAGAGGGTACGATAGACTCATATACAAACGAACAAAATAAATAAAAGAATTAAAGATCAAACTTGTAAATATTTGGTCTCCATGTACGAAACTAATCATCAAAATAGAACCGTAAAATTATTACCAGATTAATTACTGCTGATACGGCTAATTAGCTCGGTCAGAAACGTCTGTCTGTCTGTTTTGTTTCCTTATACAAATTCACACCGCTTGACCGATTTGGGCGCAACTTACTACAAAAGTAGATCTTCATACGAGAAGTGTCAAAGGCAGAAATTAGGTGTAGCAAGGGATGCCGGGGCACAGCCAGTTACCAATAAAGGTTTAATACATATTATTACTCTCTCTCTCTCTCTCTCTCTCTCTCCTGTCTCTCTCTCTCTTCTCTCTCTCTCTCTCTCTCTCTCTCTCTCTCTCTCTCTCTCTCGCTCTCGGATATTTCTCACGTGCGGTTCGACTGACTGACTGAGTAGGAAGGATTTGCAACATAAGCCCGGGTTTGTAGGTGAAGGCGAGACTGCGGGCGTCCTTGCGGTAGCGATGTTAGACAATAGTTGGCATCTCTAATTGATGTCGGTGGAATACCTCCTTGTAACAATCGTCCGCTATAGCAACGTGTCATTCATATATCACATCCTCATATCTTACTACATATGAAGGGTTCAGAGCACAACTAGACCAAGTCCATGTTATACAGTTTTCAGAAAATGAGTATTATGCGTTTTAATTGCCGAGACGTTGTATAAATCCTATTGACCAGTATAAATAATAAAAACCATGGTTCCCAAGCTACATTCAACCATGGTTACCTAAGTGTCTTCTAGGTCTTCCTCCCCCTCCCCCTAGACATTCTCTAGTGCTGAAGAAGGCTGCCAAAGTGCAGCCGTAAACGTCCAATACAGATTTCTTCCTGAAGGTCTGACGTTTTTTTTTCTCCAAGCCGAATCCCAACCATACCTTGTCTTCTTAAATATTGACATTATTTATGTACAGCCTTGTTCATAAAATACTTATATCTTGGACTTGACATACTTGTGCTCTTAAAACAAATAAGAATGACTTCTAGATGTGTAGCAAGAACTACTACAAGTGGTAAAATAATGAAGTTAGGACTTGGTCTCCTGTAGCACAGAAAAGAGCCATTTTAGTAATACTCTTCAATCCCATTACAGCATAACATGCAAAAAATTGACATCTCGCGCGTTGGTCTACTTGTTTTCTGAACCCTCCATTTGGCAAAATAATGTCAAAGGAAATAATGTTAGAGAAAGAGACATTTTTTTTTTTAATGAATCCTAGACAAGAAAGTAACATTTCTTTAGAAAAAAACATATTTTCGTGTGGTCCCAGTAAGTAGGTGGCTTGAGGAGGTTAATCCTCATTTAAGTGAAAACATTAGGGCAAAGCTCTTAATTTATACGGAATTGCAGAGCGCTTTTGGTGTATTAACATCTTCAGTGGCAATATAATAGAACCAGCAATCTTCAGTGGTATTGCTCCAATTTGTCTTTAACTACCGCTCGTATTCAGCCATTATATATATATATATATATATATATATATATATATATATGTATATATAAACCATTTCGATCGACAATGACCTAAGTATGGGTTATTATGAAACGTGGACATTTTTTGTCAGCAAATCATCGAGTCGAATTCTTTAGTAGGGTTTCCTCCATAAAGAGATGGACATCTTAATAAACATGCTAATAGTAGTTTAGGATTTGTTTGCGAAGAGCACATCCAGTTACTTGAAAGTATCTGTAGTGATTTTAAACAGTGATTTTGGTACTTAGCGATTACCTTACAGGTTCTTTCCAGTTTATCTAAGGGTAGAACCCATATTCTATGAATATAGTAATCAAAAGTTATTATAGTAATGACAAGTAGAGATGGAGATAGCCGTTGCAGTGATACGAAGACAAGGTATGGTTGGGATTCGGCTAGGAGAAAAAAAAACGTCAGAACTTCAGGAAGAAATCTGTATGGGACGTTTTGGCTGCACTTTGGCAGCCTTCTTCAGCTAAAACATATAAGTAAAAAACAGGCAGAAATGAGCGTAGTATATACATCATGACAAAAATAAGATTGGTTCAAATTTATTGTCATGATGTATATACTACGCTCATTTCTGACTGTTTTGTACTAATAAGTTGTATATATTTTTTAGCTGAAGAAGGCTGCCAATGTGCAGCCGAAACGTCCAATACAGATTTCTTCTTGAAGGTCTGACGTTTTTTTTCTCCTAGCCGAATCCAAACCATACCTTGTCTTCGTAATGACAAGTATTTAAAATCACTGCAGCCACTTGTAAAAGTAACTTCTTTTGACTGCTATATTTATATAATATGGTTTCTAACTAACCCTTAGATAACCTTTAATTGCAAGTAACACTTTTAGGCTTGTAAAGCATACATGAAAATAAGCAGAATATATTTCAGCAAGCAATATTTATTAATATAAAGGTTGATCTTATAATAATCAATGGTAATTGTGAAGTTGAGAGGCCTCCTCGCCAATTTTTTTGTCCGGTCGTTCTACAATATATTTATATTTATTTCGCATTATTGGTAAACGTGCTAGGCGTTTCAGCTCGCTCAAGAAGGTATCAAAACTCTAGTCAATCCAACTCGCTAAAATTTATAGAATTCTATTAATTTTTGTGAGTTGCTTTGACTTCAGTGTTAAAGGTTACTTTACTACCAGCAAGAACCGATAGAATTGCCCATACGGATAGCCAATAGAAAATCTAATGAGTTATGCGCATGCGCTGAATCACTGTTATAATCGCTACGGATACTTCACAAGTGACTGGATGTGATCTTCGCAAAAAGTCCCGTAGTTTATCTCGGATTATTAAAAGTTTACCAGCTGTTCCTTGGCATTTTTACTATAGTAAGATTGTTCGCTTTCTCATTTCGAATCCTTGACTAACAATGGAATAAGGCTGCAGTAACTTACCACAATGAACGAATGACACCTTGATGAGTTGCTTCAACACTCCAAGGCTAAGGGTGAAGAAATAAGTAGCCAAGCGTTCGTTTATAATTATAAATTACGCAATTAGCTCTCGTCCAAGAAGGGTATCATAGCTGCGGGGGGCATACTGATACATAGAGATGAGCCTTGACACGGGGTAGTGGAGTCGCAAGTGAGCTTGCATGCCTTCCATGGTGCAATTCTAGTTCAACTTGTGCCTTATTGTTGTGAAGGCAAAAGAAATATTATCAATGACCGGTACATATTGTTATAAGCTCAAGTAATAAGTTCTTTCAATATTGACACGGGGTAGTGGAGTTGCAAGTGAGCTTGCATGCCTTCCATGGTGCAATTTCAGTTCAACTTGTGCCTGATTGTAAAGAAGGTAAAAGAAATATTACCAATGACCGGTACATATTGCTATAAGCTCAAGTAATAAGTTCTTTCAATATTGACCCGTGGTAGTGGAGTTGCAAGTGAGCTTGCATGCCTTCCATGGTGCAATTTTAGTTCAACTTGTGCCTGATTGTTGAGAAGGTAAAACAAATATTACCAATTACCGATACATATTGTCATATGCTCAAGTAATAAGTTCTTTCAAATATATAACTGACCGCTTCTAACTGAATTTTCTAATCCCTTGTTTTCTCTAATCCGACTGTACCCCTGTAAAAACGAAAAAAAAACGTGTTTTTTTGGACAGATCCCGATTTATCGCTTAATCGAAGCGTTGTACGAAATAATACCTCAATACAAAAGTTGTAGCTTATTAAATTATCTTTAAGATAAGTCCAAGATTAGCGAATATTTTACGTGATAATCGTGTTTGAATAACCCATCAGATGGAAATTTTGTTCCATAAATAAACGAATAAAAAAAAAAGTTATAAATAATCTCGTTTTACTTTTATTTTTTTTTTTAATCTTTTATTTATTTAATTTAAAATATCAGTTAGATACAAATATTATTGCTCGTTGATTGGATTGGATACTAATTCGTAAAGAAATTAGAATTTTTTTTGCGTTAAGGAGTAAGTGAGAATTTTTTAAATAAAAAATATATATAAAAAAAAGGGGGACTGAGATTATTTTTTCCAATTTTCGCGTTCCGATAACCAGCTGAATAATTTTTTTTTGTAGAAAATTCGCGAGGAAACAAAATCGTAGTGGATTGAAAATGGGGTTAGGTTCTGCGTAAATAAAAAATCTGTGGAAAATTTGGATATTTCTACTGTGGAGCAATTTCTATAATTCAAATTCATAGTGCTTACGGTTTGTGTTAATAAGGCTTTGTGATGATTTTGCTAAGCCACATATCGTCGATACAAAGTATCGAATGTAAAAAAAAACGCATATTTCATTTTATTAAGAACTATGTTTTCCCCGGCGTGCCTTGCTACACCAGTGTGGATTTGTAAAGAAACATACAGACAGACATCTGATAGGCAATATAGACTTAGCCTATGACACTCCCCGTATGAAGATCTACCTGTCTACCAAGTTACGTCAAAATCGGTCAAAGGGTGTGAATTTTTATAAGGAACAAACATACAGACAGGCAGCTGTTAGACGTCTTTGACCTAGCCTATGACTCCCCCCGTATCTTAGAATTATCCTAGAATTAAAGAACGTCTTTATTTGACTTTTCTAAGTTCCAAATATAATTGGAAAAAATATTTCTATGTATTTATAAAAAAGTATTTTTATTTACAAAGGGAACCAAAAATAATTTTTCACTGACCTTAATTTTATTTTAGTTTTTTCACCATTTGGTTATAAAACTACGGCTTTCTTCTTAGATTCTGAGGAATAAAATTCAATATTGATACAGAAGTATCTGTCTGTCGCACTGACCTTAAGCCTTTAGTTGTAACACTTTTTGTTGTCACTTTAAAATTAATTGTCAACCACTAAAGAAAAAAATCCTAAGAGAATGGAAGCCTCTTTTTTAGCAATTCGTCATCTCTTAAGAGGGTTAAAAAAAAAAGAAAAGGTCTTTAAGTACTTTCCATCAAGCGCCCTCTAAAAAGTCTTCATTAAAAGAAAGAAATTCTTTGACTTCTCTAAATTTCTTCTTCTTACAAAAAAGTAATATTTTTATGTTTCTTTGCAAAATATAATAAGTCACTGTTTATATTCAGAGCTTAAGTATAAACTAATTTTCTTCTGAATTTTACCTTTTTTTGTTCTGATCATATATTACAGATATCCAGGAAAAAGGTTGAAGAACTTAGACATCTGAAGGAATCTAATCTCTTCGAAGTATACCTAGAATTTATAATATTTTCTGTTGAGGGGGGGGGGGAAATCATGTAAAGAATTTCATGAGACCTCCTTTTAGCGCACTTCCTCCCTCCCTATATATACAGGGTGGCCCAGATACGCGGGCCACAAGAGAAATAACTTCTAAACGGTTTGAGATATCAAAATTTTTCATAGGGGCAAAGTTGTAGTTTTCGTGGAGATCTATAAAATGGTCCTCTAGAAAAGGAGAAAATAATACTTCTAAGGGCTCAAATAGGCCTTCGAAGAGAAGGGTTATTTCTTTACCCATATTTTGCATAATATTTTTAAACCGTACTAACAAAACAAGGACGAACCGTGCAAACGGGGTTTCGATGCGTCAAGTAGTTCTCTGTAAAAATACGTTTTTATTTGCATGTATTCCTCATCTGAAATGCTAAAAAAAGGCACTTGAATTTATTTAAATAGTATTTTTGTTAAGGAAGGGTTAATTCAGCTTAGGGGAATGTGCTCAGCATTATAAATTGTATTTATTGAAAAAAAAAAAAATTCATTCATTATTTTTGTTCTGTAATTTTGGCAACTCCTATGCCTAAAGCTCCATTTTTTATGTATTTTCCTTTTTAGTTTACACTAATGGGAATCGATTTGTTGAGTGCTGAACACATTCTCCTATGCTGAATTACCCCTCCCTTCACAAAAAAACAATTTAAATAAATTCAATGAAAACGTATTTAGAGAACTACTTGACCATTCGAAACCCCGTTTGCTCGGTTCTTCCTTGTTTTGTTATTACAATTTTAAAATCCATTTTATAGATCTCGACGAGAACTACAACTTTGCCTCTATGAAAAATGTTGATATCTCAAACCGTTTAGTAGTTATTTCTCTTGTGGCCCGCTTATCTGGGCCACCCTGTATGTATATGTGTATATATATATATATATATATATATATATATATATATATATATATATATATATATATATATGTAGAGAGAGAGAGAGAGAGAGCTTTATTTATCGCTCTACATGTTTCGTGTCCCTTGACGCCACTTCAGGGGCAACATAATTATATATAAATAAATTTAGCCTTATCTATGGAAGACCTTTTACAAGTAGGGCCACGTCCATACAACTAAAATAAAACTAATATGGCTGTTGTCCATCAGCTGTTTCTAATCGATAGTTTGTTGGCTTATATCGACTCCAGAGAAAGCTTTTGTCATAAAAGAGTGTAGTTATAATAAAATTAGAAAAAAATAAAACCGATTGATATCAATATTTCTAACTACCATCCAGTATATTGAAGAAAATATTATGTAAATATTTGATCTACATTTCTTTGTTTACTGTTTTTTCACCTATTTTTAATTATATGTATATTTTCATTTATTTACATTTTTGCTTCTTTTGATGTTCTTTTTTTTATTTTAAAATCATATTTTGTGTCTATGTTTTATTGCATGGTCTACTAATGCTGTTGGGTTGTCATTCTCGTCTATAGTTTTAACGTGTTGTTTCATCCTCTTTTTTAGAAGCTGTCCAGATTCTCCTGCATATACTATTTTAACATGTAGCACATTTAATTCTGTAAACATTACATTTGGTTTCCCTAATTAATCTTTTACTCTGCTATACGAATTTCTGATTTTAATTTGGGCACCTCTTGGAGACATTTTTCAATAATTCTGTCATGAGTGCAACCTCAATAGCGCTAAATTATATTTATAAATTTATATCTTATTGTGACAAGAAACCTACTTATTCATTCGGAAATGTTAACACATTAAAGGGAGAGGGTTGGGGGATGAAAGGCGAACTGCCTGAGGTCCCGCTGCTATTCATATAAAATTTAATCTGCCGACAGTAACTTTCGACGCACCCCCGAAGGCTCTGCAATTTACTAGACGTCAGAAGCAGATCAGAGAATGAGGACTCTACCCCTCGAATCTCCGCCAAACCCTCCTACTAATAAAGCCGAGGATTGACTCAGAGATCGATGTAGAGATTCCTTAAAGCTCATAAATTTTATACAAAGCAAATGAAACGGATTCCTAACGGGGCACCTACATTGGTCCCGACCCGACCCGATCCGATAGCCACCGATTGACGGAAGAACATCTCAATGGAGGCCTACTCTGTTCCGATCCGATGCCACCGATTCTCGGCCTTTCAAACTTGCTTGTTTCTAGGCCGATTTCGCACCGAGAAGCAAAATAGCGCCCTACCACATATTGTGTTTCAAAAAGCCTCTACAACTTGCTATCTTACAGGTAGCATTAAAATTACATTGCTGTAGAGGGACTTTGGTTTTGATGCCCTTTTTCCCTAGTAAACAATTTTTTAATGCAACGAATTAATTGGAAAACTTTTAGTGCAATATCCGAGGAGTAAGCAGGGTGTAGAAAAAGCTCTCAATAATTTTTGTAGCGTTGTTCGAGCCGTAAGTGGTCTGGCATTATCGTGATAAAAGACAAGACTGTGCTGAAATTCACCAGGTTTTTAACGAATTTTTAAACCTCAGCTTCCTTGGTTTATAAAAAAAGTTTTAAATGTTTCATCATGACAGTTATTTAAATATGTAAGTTCAATTACATAAGAATCTTGTTGTTATTGAATCATGCTAATTATTGAATAAGTTTTATAAATGTAGTCATAACTGCAAAAATAAAGCTGTTGAATTATTATGCTAATGACAATTTTCCCCCGTTCATGATAACATGTTAATTACTAGTTTTTTAGCATGGGTGAGTAAGCATTCGGAACTATAAACGTGGGAGAATGGCTTTGAAAACATTGCTCAGTGGGCGAGAATTATTAGAATAATTCTTTATGTATTGAAAAGAGAATCGATGAATACAGATCAGAATGTTACGAAATGAGTTAATCGTTCATGAGCGACTCTGAATAATAACGAGCTTAACAATACTCCTTGCATCTCGCAATTCTGCGGGTTTTGTATGCACTCACATAGCGGAGGAACTATAGATGCTACCTAGTAACTTTTTTCTTTTACAATATTTTTTTGATGGGCTAAACTTCTTCCTTAACTAATCAAAAATGATAGAGTGTTTATGCGAAGAAAAAAAAATTTTAATGGGCAAAAAATACGATTTTCCGAGTAAAAACTCGATGCCTAGAGAACGCGGTGCTGATTTGAAGAAAATATTTTGAGCGAGCTTCGATTGGTCCCTTATTAATTGTTAATTTTTTTTTGGTCCTCCTCTAATACATTTAAAAAAATTAAAACCCATTTTTTTAAACTACAAGAACGCATGAAAAAAAAATTAAATGGAAAAGACATGAACATTTCAGAACATTAAACTTTAAAGTCGTTTTTTCAAAACTTTGGTTTTCGAATCGGGCGATACTCTGATGTATTTAAATTTTGTCGGATCAACTTCAAATTTTAACTGCAGCTTCCTCATGACATTTGCTGGAAAATTACGTAGGATTTTTCTTTCGATTTATTGAATTATAAAGATTTTATGACTGATTTTGAATAGAAAATGAATAATCGTACACCATTTTCGAAAAACATTAATATTTTTTAAATATCCTACTTACTTTACTAGATTTAAAGTTCTCATTTCGAAATAATTTTAGTTTATCGTTCTAGATTAAAAATTGCCGCCTGCAGACTATCGCTCGTGAAAAATGAGAGTTTCCGTTTCTCACACCAATTGCCGCCATTATTTTTTTCGAAGAATTGAAACGTATTTTTTTTTGGATACTTTAACATCCATAATATAAAACGTTTGATATAAAGAATTGAAAAATATTGATTTATTTGTTATTTATAAATTCAAGAACATTACTTTGATTTTGATCGCACAATTATGTATCAATTACATAATTGCATAAGGGGTTACCTTATACATTTTTTTTACTATTTTTTTATGGGCTAAAATACTTCCTTAAATAATCATAAATGATTTGAGAGGAGATCGTTGACCGTTGATGATGCAAGGTAGGGATTGTCGGGGTTCGGTCACTGCTACTTAATAAAACTACATTTTATCATAAAAATGGTTTTATTGTGCCGACGTTTCGGCTTGAACTTCAAGCCTTCATCAGGGCTGTAAAAAACTGCAATAGTGCGTACATTGGACAGACTAAAAACCCAGTAAGAAAACGTATCAACAACCACAAAAATGATGTACGGAATAAAGACATAAAGACAGCTTTAACAAGACATGCCATCACAGACGGACATGACTTTGGTTTTGACCAATACTCCATCCTTTCCACTGAATCCAACGAAGAAAAACGCCTCCTTTCCGAATCAATTTTTATCCACCTAGAAAATAATCCAGTTAATGACAAAATTGACAAAGAAGTCATCTCCTCTACCTACTCCAACATCTTCCATTTATTAAAAACTCCATCCTAATCCCCTATACCACCTGCAATATAGCCCTTTATACCTGCCTCCCTTTCCATTAACACAACATTTTATGACTTCATGACCCCTTACTGTACTTTGCCGCTCTTTCTTTCATCTTCTATGTTCTCTGTCCATTGGGTGGTCCAGAACCCCCCTCCCCCTCACCAACTCCTTTCTTCCTATATTTCCCTGTATTAACTGTCAGAAATGATCCCGCATTTGTGAGGAATAGTTCTCTATCTTCCCATCGGTAAGCCCATATTGTTATTCTTATATCTAATCTAATATGTAATCTGTTATTCTTATATCTGTTTTCCTAATAATCCAAACACTATATATTATGTTCACTTCTATATATTATGTTCTAGTATTTTATGTTTTTGTCTTTTTCCACATATGTATGTATGTATATATGTATGTGTATTTATGTTTGTAGGCATATGTATATATATATATATATATATATATATATATATATGTGTGTGTATATTTCAGTACTACATCCGTCCTACTTGTTTTTTACAGCCCTGATGAAGGCTTGAAGTTCAAGCCGAAACGTCGGCACAATAAAACCATTTTTATGATAAAATGTAGTTTTATTAAGTAGCAGTGACCGAACCCCGACAATCCCTACCTTTAATCATAAATGATTTCCAAAAGTGTTTATTTGAAGAAAAAATTGTTAAATGGGCAAAACATACGATTTTCCGAGTGATGTCTCGATGCCAAGTGAACGCCATGCTGAGTCGAAAAACATTTTTTGAGCAAGCTTCGATTGGTCCCCAACTTTAATACATTTAAAAATTAAAATCCATTACTTTTTAATTTTATTACAAGAAAGTAAGAAAAAAAGTAGTAGTATTTAATTTCTGTATTAATGAACTATTTGACAAAAATTAATTCATTGTTTGCTCTTCTTAGATTCCTAAGCAATGGCGCCACAACTTTCAAATTCCTCAAGACCCGAGTAACCAACCTTTACTTAAGTCTTGGCTATAGTTCACTAACAGAATATAAAGTTGAAAATAAAATCCTTTCCCCCACAAGAGTGAAGTATCCATGTAAAGGGCCCAGTAAATCAACTAGAACTTTCCTTGAAGTGTAAGCAAGTTACTGGGTTTTTCGCCGACGGCAAACTTGAAATAGTTCTTGTGGGCTGGAGCAATGTCGTTTTCTCTCCGTCCCACATAAATGTGCTCGAGTAGATGATAAACAACTTCTTCTAACTTCAAAAGGAAATATTTTCAAATATTATAGATTGATAGACAGATAATGTTGTTTATTTTGGAACTTTTTTTTCTCGAAAGATCGAAAATTGACCTCAAATCTCTATTCAGGTAAGAAAAAAAACCCCATAGATCATGAAAATAATGACGGTTCAAATATAGCAACAATAGTGGTGGTCACCTAGCTTTTAATTATATTAATTAATGGGTAACCGCAAAGAGAAAAATCAGGCGGCTGGAGCTTCATATTGACCATACTATCTCCTTAGTGTGCCTTATCAGATACCTCTACAGTATGTGCCCCTCTGGGCCCTTGTGGCCTGTTAAGGGAATGATTTCATATGTTTCACACACATGACCTGTTCAAATAAACGAAACCAACAAGTTCCAAGTTTGAAGCACTTATTTCTCCGAATTACAATAAAAATTGCTTCAGAGTCTTTTTTGTAGGAAATGTAATAAGCTTTCGAATGTTCACCTTCCACTTACCAAAATATCTAAACCGTTTTCGAGATCTTCATATA
Source organism: Gonocerus acuteangulatus (assembly GCA_946811695.1). Classification (NCBI taxonomy): domain Eukaryota; kingdom Metazoa; phylum Arthropoda; class Insecta; order Hemiptera; family Coreidae; genus Gonocerus; species Gonocerus acuteangulatus. The sequence continues at coordinate 20,759,067 of OX328130.1, forward strand.
CGAAGAACCAAAATCTTTTAATTTATTTTTATTAAATACTTTTTCGGTACTTCCTTAACCCCAAATGTAACCAAAATGAATATATACCTATTAGTGTGAACGAATTTCAAACATTAAGAAAATGTTTCAACTTAATTCAAGGATTCTAAGTACCTCTTAGAAATTAGTTAGGAAAAATTGTTTGCCTTGAAGATGGTTTCATTCGTTTTTCTGTGTTATCGGAAAACGACAACCTACGAACGACAGGTCGTATGTTTATCGCGCGAATTTCGCCCATAAAACAGTGTTCTACTTGTTAACGGTCTTGCCCTTTGCAATTAGTAAACGTATTTTTTTACCAAATGTCATCACAATCGGACCGTTTTGAGCTTATGAGAGTGAACAGACAATATCTCGTGCAATTTTTAAGCTCCACTATGATATTCTAATCTCTAAAATGATTGCTTACATTTTAACAGAGCAGCAGTTCCCGAATAACACCTACAATGTTTATAGAAATGTGGCTTCAACTGCATTGCCAAAATAAGCACAGTTCATTTTATTTTGACCTTTAGAATAATGTTTTTTTGGCAGATTGTAAGTTTGTTTTAGGAGAGTTTGTTTTTTCTCTCTAATCCTGCAGGATTAAACTTTAACAACTCCAGTACTACTTTTACCGATAATTCTTCCTTTTTTCCATTCTTTTTTTATGGCCTCCATCTATTGGTTTCAATCCTTTTAAAACAAACATAGAAAGCAGCAACGGCCTATAGATGAAAGAAATCAATACATTAATGCATATATATATATATATATATATATATATATATATATATATATATATATATATATATTAATATACTGGTTAACTTCCCGAGCTCCTACTGGCACCTGATAGTTGGCCGCAGGTAATGGACACCATGTCACATATTATTAATTTTTCAGGAAAGCCAATTTTCCATAACTTTGTATATTTAAAATTTGTTTCTTCGTTACTTATAGAAACAGTTTAGAGAAAATTGTTCACGTTTTCATAGGCATTGATCATAGATATTAGTCCGAGAGCCAGTAACCGGACGTTTCATGAAGTGGTTTATGCACCTTGAAATTATGCTATAATGCACCTCTTGGGTAGACATGAAGGTATATATGTGTTGCCTAGACTTACCGTGGAACACCAGGTACTGAGAATTGCGGAAAGGCGCAAAAAAATATTTCTCAAAAATAGAGTTTAAGCCAACTATCTTTAATGTAAAATTAAGGCAATTTTACAATGAATAATAAATAAGGCAGACACTTTTAAGGGAGATAACAAGTAAAAAAAAAAAAAAACTAAATTGTTTTTATTCTAATATTAAATGAGAGTTTTATTCAAGCTGCCATTTAAACCGGGACAGCTGTACAAGATCATGTGAGCAAGAACCAATGAGAGCGCCGGGAACAACCACAACTGCGCGGTGCTCTCACTCGCTCTTACGGTTACACGCAGTGTTGCAGTCTATCATAGGCAACATTTATTTTTATGTTTCCTGAAAGTTAAACCCCACAAAAGTGTCTGCCCTTTTGTAATTATTTTCTAATATGTTTATTTAAGACGCTGTTTAAATCGCTGCGTGAATAAAACACTTCATGTAATATTAAAAAAAAAACAAAACTATGTACTTTGGTTGTCTTTTTTATTTAAATTTTAACCCGCTTAAAAGTGGCTGCCTTATTTATTATTCGTTGTAAAATTGCCTTAATTTGCAATTTTAGCGCGGTTACTCCCTACCTCCATAGGGAGAACCCGCTTATGAGGTTGACCTCACGACCCAATCCGGAAGTGCCGACTAGAAACTTTCTCGTTTCAGACCCCATAGATCACGAAAATATAGGTGGTTCAAATTTGTATATATATATATATATATATACAAATATATATATATATATATATATATATATATATATATATATATATATATATATCGTCGTCTAATTTGAAAGGTCAAGTTCGTTAACCAGCAGAATCCGCCCACTGGAAGGGAGAGTTTGGGACGAAATCACGAAAAAAAAGAATCGTAACGCTTACGATTTTGAGTTCATATGCTTGCAGGTACTTGCTTTATAGGTTTCTTAACATAGGAAAACGAATGAAACCATTTTTAAGGCGATATCTTTAACCGTTTTTGAGAAAAGTGGAACAAATGTTTTATTAAGTCATTATTTTTTTGTGGGCACTTAGAATCACGGGATTCAATTAAAATATTTGCTATATATTGGAAATTCATCTCAACTAAGATATTTAAATTTTGGTTATATTTGGATTTAAGGAAGTATGAAAAAAAAAATTTTATTAATAGACATAAAAAGCTTTCGGATCTTACATTTTTCGTAAATATCTCAAAAACGGTTGGTAAGTCGTGTTAAGTGGAAGGTCACCATTCGAATGCTTGCTAAATTCTCTACAAAAAAGGTTCTGAAGCAATATTCGATGGGGCTATGTAAATCAGAGATATAAACGCTTAAAACTTAAAAATTTATTGTTTTGCTCTTTTGAAACTGTTTTTGTCTTAGTTTAACCCACTTTTTAATTGGTTGTTTTTGTTTAAAATTGCATTTATCAGTAAAATTAGTATTTTAGTCAAATAAGCCAAGAAACTATAAAAGGTATTGGTAATAAGTTTGGAGTGGAAGTTACCATTATTTCTTATTTTATAGAAAGATTTAACCCACGACAGAATGGAATTTTATTCGGCATGAAGCACATATTTACAGATGATTATAACAGTAAAACGAATTTGCTAGTAAAACAAGATACTTAAAATGACAACGAATTTTTGGTTGTTTAGAATATAGCCTTCTCAGCTGTAGTCGAAGAGTAAGTACGTTTTCAGTACATAATTGTATTGACTTATACAGATTAAGAATTATCCGGTTCTGTGTAAGTTGGCTTCTGTCAGTTTCCTGTGATTTTTTATGCTAATCTATTCCATTTCTTAGAGATGTACGTAACCGCGCTAAGATGACGCAGTTCCTGCGAGTCGGACTTTTTTTTACATTAATGATAGTTGGCTTTTGAATAAAACACTATTTTTGGGCAATATTTTGTTACACTTTTTCCCCATGCGCAGTACCTGGAGTTTCAAGGTGTGTCCAGGAAAGACATAATTACCTTCTTATCTACCCAACAGGTTGATTATAGCAAAATTTCAAGGTGCATAAAACATTTAATGAAAAATGCTTTACCAGCTCTTCGACTAATATAAAAGGAACCTTTCTATATTTATGGTTTTGATAGGTAATTGTAAGTATTGATCATAGTCAAACAAACCCAAGTCCACCAAATGGTGTCTCTTACCTCTAATGAAAACGGACATGATTTTATTTTTTACTATCTTATCTTCGTTATTTATGGAAACAGGACATAGTGCCATATACATCTTAAGTCAATTTAATAATAATAAAAAAAAAAAATGGACATGGTGTCCTTTACCTCCGGGGTACAGATATATTACTTGCATAAATTTATTTTCCTTCTTGGAGGATTTCCGTAAAACAAACAACGACCTGATTAGGACATAAATAAACATGTTGTGAGAATAGGAACAGAAAGAAAAACTTTTTAAACATTTTTTGTATTCCATGGAAGAGAATTTCGTCTGAGAAAAATTTCTCATTTAAGAAAGACTATTATTATTCATTCTATATAAACTAAGAAATATTTCATCGCGCTCATATTCAACATTCTCAAGTTTTTATTAAACCACTTTTTATCCTCATAATGCCCTAGACAATCTGAAGATTCATGACTTTAAATTTAACCTAACATATATCTTTCTGAGCATCTACAATGTGTTCTGAGAATATTAATCATTCCTAAAGCAGGCTACACACGGCCAGGCAGGCTTGTCAGTTAGGCCTGAACAGTCCGTCTGAAAGCCGGTCGCCTGAACGTGTATATATTCCGGCCGCCTGAACAGTCTTAACGTGACAGTCCGGCCGGAATAAACACACGTTCAGGCGGCCTGCTTTCAGGTGGACTGTACAGGCCTAACTGACAAGCCTACCTGACCGTGTGTAGCCTGCTTTAGGTCGGGAGTTAGTTCTACCCTATTTAGGCCGACAACTTCCACGATAAGTGATATAAATTAATAGAAAATGTTTGTAATAACCTGCTGAAATGTCTCAAAAACAACAAAATTATGATTTACTTACAGTATAGTAGAAGGGCGTTAACCCTTTAACGCACAGAGAGACATGCATGTTCCACCCTATATCTTGGAACCAAATTTCTTTTAATACAATAGGTACAGATTGGCAGGTGTTTTGCAATGCTCTAAAGTACAAAAATAAAAATTCTTTTATAAAAAAACGTTTTGTGCGTTAAAGGGTTAATAATATTTATCCGTTCATGCTTCTACATTCATAAAATAGGTCCATAAAACAGTCGGAGGAAAAAACGAGGGGAAGTGTATAAATGTACTTATGGAAGTATGCAAAATATGCTAGCTACTGACCTTTAGTTTTTTTCTGTTATTGTTTGAGAAACCGAAAGATATAAAGGTGCTTACCTGAAACAACAGAAAAGAAAAAAAAAAACAATTAAAATATTGTTAATGTAATCATTATTAATTATTATTAACTATCATTATTAACTAATAAAAGAGTTAATATCATTCAGAATATCAAAGAAATCTTTTTATAAAAATCTTTTTTTATTCAGGCTATTTCTTCAGGAGAAATAGCCTGAATAAAAGGAATCTCAATATCTAATAATGTTTCATATATATTTTTTATTAATATTTATTTTATTTTAGAAAATATCACAATCTACAATTCAATTGCATTATGTAATTTGATACATGTTACTTGCTCACGCCTCAGGTGTCTCCAGTTGTCAACCGAATAACTTCCTTGTTAGGAAGGAGTTTTATATATAGATTATTTCTAGATTATGTGTGTATGTGTGTGTGTTTATGTAGTGTTGGGCATTATTTGAATAAATTATTATTCGAATGATCATTCGAATAAATTTTTAATGAATGATGAATAATTCACTGAATTATCTTATTCACACAGCACACCATGAATTATTCACAGAATTATTCGTTATTCATTATTCGTTATTCATCATTCATTATTATTTATTTCTAGTTGGTCTACTGAATAATCCTACTCAAACGCATATATATATATATATATATATATATATATATATATATATATATATATACGTATTTCTGGCTGCCAACATTATAATAAATCTATCGTTATTCACTAAAACATGTTTATTCTGAATGATCATTCGAATAATTTGTGAATAAAACATAAACTTCATTCACAGAATAACGAATAATGAATAAAATTAATTATTCTTCATTCATGAATGAAATAATACATTTATTCATTAATAGTTATTCATCATTCTGAATAATTTTTGCCCAACACTGAACCGGGGTCTCGATGAGGGAATTTTTAGTTTCATTCCTTCTTTAAATATTATGTGCATACGAACATATTTATTGCATTATTTTTATCAACTAAAGCATTTGATTTCATAATTATGTATTAAATATTTGTATGTATGTAATGACGATTATGTACATAAATATGAAATTAAATTAATTATATACATTGTAAACTAAGGAATGTAAAAACAGCGCTGTTTTCGGAAGAATGTGATGATTCCATATTTCTGGAACCATCTCAATTTATTTCATATTCTTTGAACTGAAACGTTTTCAATTCTTTCTATGAATCCCCTACTGGGCTGTTAGCCTACCAAGGAAATATATCCTCAGTTGGGCTTTAACTCTTCACTCGAGTACATACGAATGCCGATTTCAGCAGAATTATCTTGTTACAGGCGATCAGAACAGATATAAGAAAATAATGGGTCTTTTTGCGAAGACCACATCCAGTTACTTTTGAAGTAGTAGTGATTTATAACAGTTACTCGTACTCGCTGATAAGCTTACTGATTAGCTTCTTCTTAATCGCTAAAAATAATAGAATTCTATTAATTTTTCCGAGTAAGAAACCAAACCCTTTTTCTTTGTCAGGAACATCGCGAACTAATTGTAAAAGACTCATTTTTCTCACTAACATAAACAGAGCTTTTTCATACACAAAAGCTAATTCACTGTTGAAGGTTACTTTACTCCCAGCAAGAACCAAAGCAATTGGTCTTCGGAATCCTCCAATAGGAAGGCAAAGGAGATATGCGCATGCGCTGAATCACTGATACAATCACTACTGCTACTTCAAAAGTAACTGGATGTGGTCTTCGCAAAAAGACCCAAAATAATTATGTATCGAAAAACGACGAACTATTACTGACTTTCACGACAAAAAAAAATTAATTTGATATTTTTTGTTGAGAAGAGATCGTTGACCGTAGATGATGCAAGGTAGGGATTGTCGGGGTTCGGTCACTGCTACTTAATAAAACTACATTTTATCATAAAAATGGTTTTATTGTGCCGACGTTTCGGCTTGAACTTCAAGCCTTCATCAGGGCGATGGAAAGATAGAGAACTATTCCTCACAAATGCGGGATCATCCCTCATTTGTGATAAAATGTAGTTTTATTAAGTAACAGTGACCGAACCCCGACAATCCCTACCTTTTATTTGATCTTGAGTTTATTTTTGCACTTATACAAATTATTAATTAATAAAACGTTTATATACACATTTCTCAATGCAAATAAGAAGTTTTACTTGACATCTTGTACACAGTTTTTCTTTATAACCTAATAATCCAGCACATTTAGTCAATAAAATATTGTGTTTTCGATTATCCGGGGTTTTCGATTATCCGTGGATCACCCTTCCCGTCATTACCCAGGATAATGGAGGTTCTACATTATATGTATATATATATTTAAAGGGTGTATCACAAGTTAATGACAATACTTTAGGGCGTGAAACTAGATAAAAAAAGTAGTTCAACACCACCAACCAAACATTTCTATCTCACTCCGTTCCAGAAATATCCCGTTCTAAAGGTTCTTTAGAAGAAACCGTGTTTTTTTGTTGTATAACTCCACTTTTCTGTTCTCGTACGCATTTTTATTCAACGTTTGATTACATTTTTCGAATCGGCATTAAATTTCCTTTATGGCTAATGCACATTCAATGTTCAAAATTATCTCATACAAACAGTAATATCAATTCAAAAAGTAGAAATTAATAAAATCTTCTGGTTAGCGACGACTTTTCGAAAATCACTACTCTTCCCCAAAAACCTCCTGCAGACTGCCGAATCTCACAAAAATTTAATTAGCTTTCTAACGGTATATTCTAACTCAAATCGTCTCTCAATT
>OX328130.1:20768851-20863851 GCA_946811695.1 Gonocerus acuteangulatus
ATATATATATATATATATATATATGTATAGAGAGAGAGAGATCCCGGATTCTCTCTCCAGCGGTACTACTTTTTTCGCCGGATACCTGTCTGGCTTCCTCGTACTCAAGTTTTTATTGGGGTTACAAATTTTGTCAAGAAAAGTTCCTCCTTAAAGTGAGGAATAGATTTGGGGAGGCCGTTTACATACTGCATCTTATATAATTCTTCATCGTTCTGTCCTCTAAAAAACTTTGAAATGTAAAAGGAGAAAATAAAGCAATGTACACTTTTTTATAAAAGAAAGTGAAGGTTGCGAAAGTCTCAGATAAATGTGAATCGGAGTCAGCGCGCGATCTTAAAGTGTTTCCGCCTAATGAAAAAAAAAAACTGTCTAGAAAGTTTTCAACTGAGCTACGAATAAAAGTTTTATTCTCAACTTAGACCTTGATTATTGACCTTCGAAATTGTTGTTTTTGATAATTTCAGAAGGCCTGATCCAGTTTTATTAAATTTTAGTTTTTTTCTTTGGCGAATACAAAGAGAAGTATTCAAGTTTTAATTGAACGTTAGAGAGAAAAATATTAGTTTATTTTAGTGGAAACATAACGTTTTGAAACCAACTTAAAGTCCATTAATTTCACAGGCACTCAACAAAAAATAAAAAGAAAAAAAAGTGGTCTTTTCGATAGAGCCTCCATGATTTTGGGGGTCGATAAATTTGAATCCGAGGTCTGTTTATAGTGAAGCATTACAGTAAAGTAGATTTTTTGTCCACCCATACAACGGAGTATGTAATCAAAAATAAATCAAAAGATAAATCCAAAAATGGGGCCCTAAGTCACTATCCGCGCGGACGAAGTTGGGGGCACAGCTAGTTATGAAATATTATTCAACATAGACAATGGGCGCAGTTCGGTGAATGTACGCACGACTAAAAGGCGCGCGGAACCGTACGTCAAAAGCGCGGGAATAGGCTGGAGATGAGCGACTAGATAGGGATTGTTGGCGGGAAACAGCCCGAAGCCATTAAGAGCGGGGTCCTAATTAGTATAATAGATTTATTATGCAAAGGGTCTATTGTCGGCTTCCAGTCGAACTTGGGTCCTAACTCTACCCGGGACCCTGTCCTGAAGATAATGCCTTTGCTCTTAGTTCTCTTCCTTCCGAGGATTTTCTGACTCCGGTCTTGACTTTTTAAGGACAAAGTTTTGAAAAGTCTCGAAGATGAAAACACTTTCCCTACAGCCAACGGCCTTAGCCACGTTGAATGCACGTTCCCGTAGATCACCGAAGTTAAGCAACGTCGGGCGTACCTGACTGGATGACCGACCACGTGCCGTTGGCATTAATTAACGGTGGCAACCTGTAGATAGCCCGGCGTTATTAGCCAAATTGTTGATACGCCGTTAAAAAAAAAAAAAAAAAAAAAATCCCTGCAAAATTAACAGTCTAGAACTTGCAATAGCCTACTAAAACGCTATTACTCGAGAAAAAAAATCTGAACTACGTGATATTATTTAATTTATTTTTAATAGGCTTTTGAGACGCATTTTTACACATTTAATCAAAATTTCGAGGAGGGGTTGCAGCCCCCTCATCCCCGTTATATACGCCCATGTTATAATTCCCTCTTTTATGAGGTATGTAACACCCATAAAAGAGGGAATTATATATACTTATGAAACATGAACAATAAGCTAAATACTGAGAAATGATAATCTTATTGTAATCCCTCAAAAAATCCCACAAAACATAATAAAAAAAAACTAAAAATCGTTATCCCAATATTTGTTTTAAAATATTAGGGAGTATTAGAGTGGTGTTATATATATTGCATCAGATGACCTTGTCTTGTAGTTGGATAGGCTCAGTAGTATGGGATGCATGGCAGTACGGCTAAGATGAAATATCCGATCATAAAAAAAATATTGAACTCATCAAAAAATATCTGCGAATCTTGCTAAGCCTTGAACTTTTTTTAATTAATTAAAAAGGAATCACCAGTAAGTCAGTAAAATTGAGTAAAAAGAAACGAAAGCCCCCGTTCAGGGTAGTAATTGGAAAAATTAATCTCGAGGGATACAGCCACTTGGCGAAAAGCTTCGCTCTTCAGTTTCAGACTGGAATAGAATCAATAGCAAAGGCCTACAGCCATTTTTAGCTTTAATTGTACTCAAATAGGAGAAGGAGGGAGGGATTAATGGGGAAAAAAGTGGGTTTTTTTTTTTGCAAAATAATCTATAAAATAATAATAATACACTTTCTACGTTTTATGTGGCGTAGGTCTTTTAAAGAGGAGCTCACCATTTCGCTTTATGCTGGATGATCAGCTGACAGTGACTTAAAATTGGTCAAATAAGTTTTCAGATGTTAGCAAAATTGGAAAAAATTGTTTTTTGACAAACGATTGCCGCAATTTTATCTGTCCGAATTTTGACTTTGGCCAGATCAATTGTCGCAGAATTTAATGCTCTTTAATCCTTTATGATTTTGTTTATTGCTTAAAATCAACGGTTTAAAAAAAAAAACAGAAAAAAGTGCTAAGATTTCGCCTGCCAAAAGTTCTCCCCACCATCCAAAAGGTTTTTGACATCGAAAACTTGGTTTCAGCATACTCACGGCACACCTAACAGTTTAAAAAAAATCATCTGAGGGAATTATTGTTAGCTCGACCGCAACCTGAAGGCTATACGCAACCCAGGGCTATTAGTTGCAAAATAATTTTATTGTATTGTAATTGCTGCACCGTTTTTTTTTTTTTTACTGTATATAAACATGTAGTTTTCACCATGGGCGTAAACAGAAAATAATTTCGGGGGGGGGGGCTGGAACCATTTCCGGGGTATAAAAATTTAGAGCTTGTAATAGTTTTAGGTAACTCAAAAGCTATTACACTTAAAATAAAATATTTTTTTATGAACTAAGTAATCTTATTTAATTTATTTTTAAGGGTTTTATGGCACATTTTTACCATCAAATCAAAATTTCGGGGGCTGCAGCCCACTCAGTTCCCCCTTATATACGCCCATGGTTCGCACAAAGATTTAATGTAAAATTGAAAGCGAAATACCGTGAATGATAAAAAAAAAAAAAAAAAAAAAAAAAAAGGTTTGTTTACTATAATGATGACTGATGGTTGTATAAAGATGGAACAGGTTAGGATAATAGAAGGCCTTCCGAAGGAGAAAGGATACTTTGAAGCAACAAAACCAAAACATAATACTCATTAGGCGGAGAAGATGTTCCCACGCTTGTATTCATCCAAGTTCCAACTCTTCCGGGATTTTATGGATAAAAACTAGGCCGCAGGAAGGTCGAATGTACTTAAGCATTTTCCCGTATTCAATCCTCAAGAGAGTTCGCTGTATGAGCAATAAGTCATAATGGTGTTCCATTATGACTTATCGCTCGTTACACCATGGTAAAAAAAAATCATTCATTAAATTTATATAAATGTGCCTTGAAAACCTCTGCACAGCCCAGCCAATATGAAGCGAAATCAAATAAAACTACGAATAGGAGCACCAACAACTTCAGGCCTCCACCAAAAATGATTTATTTTATTGTCAAAGCATGTTTTCGGAGTCTACAGATGAAGCGAAACATGTAGAGCTATTTTATTGTCAAAGCATGCTTTCGGAGTCTACAGATGAAGCGAAACAAGTAGAGCTATTTTATTAAATTAACTATTATGCTTATACCAAATTTTACAACTTAAATAAAATTCCTTGAGATTTTTGGGTCACTTATATATATATATATACGATTTTTTTTTTCGACAGAAATAATTAATTTACTTCAATATTTCTTCTTTTTTACATACTTCAAACTAGTTTTACATTATTTCAAACTAGCATAAATATTTCATTGAAGAGTTAAAAGATTAGTATTAAAAATAATGTGCACTTTTCGAGTTTTTGTACATTTTGGGAAATATATTGAAAATGGTACAAGTCTACAGCTCACTTCTTTGAGACCTCCACTAAGTTATTCAGGTTTCCTAAAAATGATTGACTATGAATCAATAAAAATTCTACAACAAAAAATAATTATAATAAAAGAAAATTGTTGGAAGCAGTACATATCTCCATCAACCTGGGAAGAGCTGTTAACTATAAAGCAGACACTCTGAATTTAATGAAATATTACTCAGACACTATTGATTTGCTAAGCAAAAAGAATAAGTAAGTAAGACTATTTTAAAAAAAAAATGTTAGAATGGGGGGGGGGGGTTCAGATTATTAGATACACACTAGTGATAATTGGGTATTAATACAGAGAACAATAACAAGCTTGGCTTGGGGAGGGTCAAACTGGGCAAAGGGAGGTGGTTTCTGGTGGTTATCAAGTGAGTCACAGTCTGGGGACCGGTATGACTTTAGTCATATTTACCTGTTTTTAAATATGTTTTTACAAAAATGAATGACGAGCAAAGAAATTATGTGAATCGTATAAAATTGTGATATTTTCTTTAAAGTGTGATGTTAAGTAAGTAAGATACAGTGGGTTATATGTTTGTTGAAAATATTATTGTTAGTGTTCTAAGATTTTGAAATTATTTTTCCAGATATTTCCTGATAATGGCATTAAGCCGAAATATTGTTTAACATTATTAAAATATAAAGGTCTTGAAAATGGGAGACCTGATTGGCCTTTTTCATTTTTATGAAAGCTAGATAACAAGAAATGTAGTTTTATTACTGCTCCAAGACCGAAGAGTGACTATACCTAATTTTTCTAAAAACATTTTGATGATTAGATAGTTAGCCGTCGAGGTGATAAGTAAAGATGGAATGGTTGGGATTCGGCTAAATAAACCTCAATATGATTTTGTTTTAAAAAATCTATATTTCGGACGTTTCGGCTACTCATTGGTAGCCTTCGTCAGCTAAAATGACAAAAAAAAGGAATTAATACAAAAACAAAAAACATTATGATTGTGATAGGTAACAGAGCTATAGATACAAGTAACTTATAAAAGAACATATCGTCTTAAATTCTTAGAATGAAAAAGTGAATAGGTACAATAATTGATTTTAATAGTAATTATTAAGGTTAATTGATTTTACAAAGAAATAAGAAGCTACATACCAATGACAAATATAGTAGCTAATAGTAACATTAATTAATTTTACAAAGAAATAAGATACTATATACCAATAGAAATGCCGAGCGGCAGAGGAAGACCAAGGTTGGCAATTAAGTAACCATTGCAGAGTGTCTAAGGAGAAAAAGAAATCTACTGGGGTATAAGTAAGTGGAAACAGCAGGTGGTGGGGGAAATGTCGGTAAGGATCAAAAAGCAAGTTTATGACATGTCGGTAAGGATCAAAAGGCATGTTTATGACATATTTATGACAGGAAAGGAGAAAAAGGAGTTAATGGAAGGATACCCAAGGGGCATGGTAAAAATCTAGGTGGGAGGTCGGGAGAGTATTTGGAAAATATTAGCGTACATAGGAGAAATGCCTTGTTGGTCAGTTTTGTAGTTTATATTGTTTTTGTTTAAGTTTATGTGTACACATTCCGAGATCTGTAGTCTTTTTTTGTTTCGTTGTGTAGAAAGAATTTTCGTGTCGTCGAAGTTAAAAGTGTGTTTTTGTGTTTTTGTGTAATTTTTTTTTTTTTTAAATATAGCTTTTAATGAAAAAAGAATTTAAATTATATGAATGCAAATAGAATGAAAGTTCAATCATAGGCCGAAATGCCTCCATGAAATGTTGGCTAGCTTCCCTTCAGCTGCGAACGATCAACATGGAGATCCGTAGAAATTATTCAGCTTGTTCGTTGCTCATTTACATTTCTATGTCTGTTTAAGATGCAAATTAGAGGTCATGTGAAGATGAGTTCATATTGAGACCACAACTCTCACCAGGTTATTGTGGATTCTGGGAGATTTTGTTGCTATACACTCCTGTTTTAATGCACAGGGAAATATATTTAGGAAACATTTCGTTTATATTTATTACTTGCTAAATACCCGTGTTTCGTCACTGCAGATAAGTAGTTATTTTATTGCGTTAAATAATGGATCATCAAAATTAACACTACTCTTCAATATTGAGCAGTTTATTAAAGCACGCTTCTCGTCATGCTATATGTTATTCATCAATTGATAACTACTCAAAGTATAATGTTTCTGGACATTGGTGCGCTCCGGACCAGTGGCAAGAAACAGATAACCTAGAGATAACCCGTTATCTAAAGATTCCCAGTAACAGGAGTTTAAGGGTTTGGGATATTATTACCTCGGACAGACCATCACCAGGTATAGCGTAAACTCTATGAGGGACAAAATCACAGTTTATTTCTAGTAATTCAAGGTCTGCTATCAGAGTCGAACAGAACCGAAAATAAAAATAGTATTATGAAATATATACAGTACGGTAACAGCTGACCTTTTATCGTCCAATCAACGCATATTTCCTTAAAACCAACTAAAAATTCAAACCCGTCTAAAACTACTTGAAAATTTGAATATTAATAAAATCTACCTTAGAGAATGTTTACATATTGAAAGGAGTGTCCATGCAAAATTTCAAATTTTCCTGTCTTGGTGGTCTTGGTGGTACCACAGTATTTGAAAAATATATATTGTAGATATCACATGCATCGAATCACTTTTTGGTTACGTTATAAGAATTCTGTAACTTATAAATAGCTGGGAAACTTAATACGGAATAAATTTGTCAAGTAGACAAGAAATAAAGCAAGTAAAGATGGAATGGTTGGGATTCGGCTAAATAAACCTCAATATGATTTTTGTTTTAAAAAAATCTATATTTCGGACGTTTCGGCTATTCATTGGTAGCCTTCGTCAGCTAAAATGACAAAAAAGAAATTAATACAGAAACAAACAAGAAAAATTTATAATTGTGATAGGTAACAGAACTATAGATACAATTTAACTTATAACAGAACATATCGTTTTAAATTCTTAGAATGAGTAGAATGAAAAAGAAAATAGGTACAGTAATTGATTTTAATAGTAATTAGTAACATTAAAGCTATTGATGAACTCCTTGGAAATGATAAGGCTGATAACGTGAGAAAGTAATAAACTTAGGAGATAAAATTGAGCTTATATTCAAAACCTAAGAAAATAATAGTAATAAGGACGTCTATAAACGTATGTGGGTGATCGTATCCAAGTGTGTATACGTGTCGTGAGTGTGGGTACGTTATGAAAATTAGATGGCTAGCAATTTATAAATGGTTCTGATGTAATTGGGGGGCGAGGTTAGCTCAGTGGTAGAGCACTCGACTAATGAATTGGAGGACCAGGTTCAAAACCCGAGCGCGCACTAAAGATTTTTTCTATAAGTGCTGCCGTTCGAGGGTTGGATTTGGGGTCCCAGATCGTCCCTAGGCTCACCCAGCCTTTAATTGATTTAATTAATAATGGGTACCTTGTGTGCTAATGACTCTAGGAGTCGAAGCAGCCAAGGGGAAAATCAGGCGGCCGGAGCATAGTGTTGACCACACTATCTCCCTAGTGTGCCGTACGGTCAAGAATCAGATACCTCTACAGTATCTGCCCCTCCGGGCCCTTGTGGCCTGTTACGGGACTGTTTTTTTTTTTTTTTTTTTTTTTTTTTTTTTTTTTTTTTTTTTTTTTTTTCTGATGTAATTGAGGAGCAAAAAAATAAGTAAAATAATTCAATGCATATACAATCTAAAACTGACTTAAGTATCTAACAATTTGAAAACCTAAGCGTCAAGACTTTTTCTTCTCGAATTTCGCTCCATAAACTGTATTGGATTGAACTTAGTGTTGTTAAAAGCGAGCCCTGACTAGAGGCTTGACGCCTGAACCTTGAATCTAACCTCTACAGCCGGAGCTCTGAGGGCTCGATGAAGGCTCCGGAGTGAGGCTTCAGCCTAACCTTATCAAGCCCTGAAGGTTCTCCATCAAGCCTTGAAGGCTCGGCCTTGGAGCCCTGGGAAGGTAGAACTTTGGCAAGCACGGTTATAGTAGTATTGTAGTAGTATGACAGTGTTGCCATCACCGTCTCACAGAAGAGTTTATTTTTTAGGAAAAGTTACTATTTTTACCCAATTAGTGATCCATATAATTAGTTTATCAATGAAATGGTAAATTTAAATGCCAGCGAATAATTTCAATGTGGCGGAAAGAATTTAGAACGAATCTACTAAAGTATATTTCATGAAACAGCTGTTTGCCCGCCGTCCGCCATTTTGGAAATGAAAAGTAAAAGGCTTCAAAGCATGCGCCTTCTCCCGAGGCGAGCCTTCTAGGCTCGCGCCTTCTACCAAGCCGAGCCTTCAAGGCTCGCGCCTTCTATCAAGCCCTGTCCAAGCTCTGAGAGCTCGAGCTTTTACGAGCCGCGCCTTCTAGCCTCAAAGGCGCGCTCTTTTACACTAATTGAATTAGTTATCGAATAAGACCTTTCAATTTAGACATCTGATTTTTGTACCCAATTTCATAAAAATCGAACTGTATATATAATATATCTATCTGTCTGTGTATATATATATATATATATATATATATATATATATATATATATATATATATTTGTTTAAGTTCATTGCTTCTTTATAATCATTTTCAGAAATTCAAATTTTTGTGCGTCACTTGTCATGTTAAGATCGCCGACTTCAGTCCCACACATTCTTAGCATTGGAAGATAGATCCACTATACAAGAACTCATTGATGAAAATCTGTAAAATGTCGAATTCTATTTGTGAGAATCGACTTGACTAACGGAAACCCATGTGGAGCAGCTTAAGTAAAATGTCTTACTGACCTATCTCACCTCTTGTCCTCCACAACTAGGTAATATTATTCATTCTTTCATAAAGTGTATTATGCTCGAAGAATATCCATCCAATTTGCATATATATTAAGTCAGACATTTTCCTTTCACCACGGAAGTCGTCTTCCCAAAGCTATCTTGTTATGGCTCGTATTCCCATCGGCCGAGTAGTAAACATCACTCCTGATGTTTATGGCGTACGTCACTCACGCTCGGAACTAACGAACTCACGAATATTGTGGCAAAAATAAAAATAAATATACATGCTCGGAGAAAGTCTGTCGGTGCGAACAGTTATTCATTGTTGTTGAAAACATTCTCAGGTCCGGATAGCTCAAGTCAGTAGTACAAATTATCTTCAGTAAAATTCCCACGGGGGAAAATCTATTCAGTTTTAGTATCACATATGATCAAACACCTTTATCGTCAAGAAATTACAGTTAAATGTGCATAAAATATATTAAACAAGCAGAGGTAACCGAATTTAAAGAAGTCATTCCCACAAGGTCTCACCAAGAAGACGATTATTATCTATTTTTTTTTATTTATTTATTTGGAATTTACAACAATGTATAAGATACATATTATCTATTTAAAAAATAAATAAGAAATAAAATCTGAAAATAGCCCTCGACAAATTGGGAGCAATACTTCTAGAGATATGCTCAGGCCGTCTGATTTTTTCCCCCTTTGCAGGTACCCATTAATTAATTAAGGCTGGGTGAGCCTGAGACAATCTGGGATCCCAAACCCAATCCCCCAACGACTACACTAGAAGATAATAATCTTCAGTGCGCGCTCGGGTATTGAACCTGGGTCCTCTAGTTTATTAGGCAAGTGCAGTACAACCTGAGAAAAATACTAAACCGTGGAAGAATGAAAATAAGAGTGGACGTAGTCCTGACGAGATTGAGAATCGGACACACCTTCATGAAGCAAGGGTTCTCAACACATGGGAATAAAATACCCTTTTGTAGGCAATATGATGAAGTACTTACAGAAAAATGTGTACTTACAGAATGTAGAAACTTTATCGCCAACAAATGCGTCCCGACATATGCTACATACAGAGAGTGGCCCGGTTATAACCACGATAACAGAACTGTTAAGTCCATCTAATTGGCTTTTTCTACTCCAATAATTGTTTTTTTTTTTTTTTTTTTTTTTTTTTTTTTTTTTTTTACAGTGACTCAATTATTTTTTTAAAAAAGAAGAAAAAACACGACCTAAAAAAAAGTAATGTATTTTTTGTTTCCATTTATATTGCGGTTTTCGTTATTATATTACATGAAATACTCATAGATAGAAAAAATAAATAAATCAGTCCCCTAAAGGAGTCTACAGCGGATGATACTGTTATACTGATTCTTGAGCACACTCCACACCAGGGAGATAGTATGGTCAGTACTATGGTCAATACTAGTAATGGCTACCACACCTAGGTCACCTTTAAAGCATTACACATGATCTGTGAGACACCACTCTGAATTGAGCCACTGTACCAACCAGTTAAGTCTTGCCAGCGTTATGGAGAAATAAGGCCGAAGAAGTAAGCTGTGATTTGCACGGACGCTATATATATATTTAATATGAAGATATATATTTAATAATACATAAAGCACTTAGATCAAGTTCTGTGGGCTCTCTGGATTGATAAACGTTATCATTTCGTTAGTCGACTTCACACTCTAGTAAATCGTCTACCACTCACGGCTGCCCCTTATACTCCGTTGGCCAGCCCTTTGTCGCCCTTATGTCTGACGTATTTCCCAGGATTTACATAAAACCTTGTGGAGTCAATAGACTGTGATTAACGAAATTCGCCAGAGTTTGCCCAGGCTCCAGTAAGCAGGCACTAGCTGGAAAATCGGAGGCTTATATCGCTCCAGCCGACGGGAAGGTCAGGGTTGTCCTACAGGGCTCGAGAAACGGGTCATCCAGATGAGCGCTCGTATTGCAAGCCTGATTATAAAAATCCATCGCATGACTTAATGTAATTACAAGTAAGAGGCACCTTCTCCATATATTTTTCTTATAGCCACGTAAAATGAACCGGTTCCCCTAGATCACCGAAGTTGAGCAACGTCGGGCGTGGCCAATACCTGAACGGGTGACCGACCACGTGCTGTTGGTTTTAGAAAATATTGGCAGCCTGTAGATAGCCCGTTGTTAATAGTTGATTCACCCTTAAACGGGGAAAAAATTGTAGTGCTTCGATTGGCAAAGCAGCTCTGGTATTAATAAAAACTAAACAGCCCAATCGCCTTGCCGTCGATAGCGATTTAATCATTGCTCTAGCAAAGACTGAAGCTAGAATCTACCAACTTGGTACAGAGTATCTCATTAGTACTTCATTAGTGATGTTCAAGTATACTTTTCTCTTAAAGATCCATAATAAATACGCATATTGTATCTGAATTTGAAATTAAAATAAAAAAGATAGTTGAAAAAAACATTTCTGTTTGTTATTTTTGTCGTGAAACTTAAGGGGAGCATGAAAATATTATTTTTGGTTTGGGGGGGGGGGGGCTTGGCGAAATAAAGGTTGGGAAACCCTGATTTAGAGTGCCCAGTCTGTGATCCTATCGAAATTTGCGCCTGAATCGTTTTGTGGAATATTTATTAGATTCTTGGATGATTGCCGTTTAGGGCCCCCCAAAAAATAAATTTAATCTGAAACTCAACGAATATTTAATAAATTATTTTAAAGAAGAAGAAAATTAGTAAAAAAACATCAACTAGTTCATTGAGGGCGTCGCTTGAGGACACAAAAGACATAGAGAGGAGATCGTTGACCGTAGAAGATGCATGGAGGGATTGTCGGGGTTCGGTCACTGCTACTTAATAAAACTACATTTTATCATAAAAATGGTTTTATTGTGCCGACGTTTCGGCTTGAACTTCAAGCCTTCATCAGGGCGATGGGAAGATAGAGAACTATTCCTCACAAATGCGGGATCATTTCCCTGAGAAATGATTCCCCCTGAGAAATGATCCCGCATTTGTGAGGAATAGTTCTCTATCTTCCCATCGCCCTGATAAAGGCTTGAAGTTCAAGCCGAAACGTCGGCACAATAAAACCATTTTTATGATAAAACGTAGTTTTATTAAGTAGCAGTGACCGAACCCCGACAATCCCTACCTTACAAAAGACATAGGTTTTCTAGAAATATTCAAAGAAGATGGTTAAAAGGTTTGGATTGTCTTCTTTATTTTCTGACAAGGGCTGGCAGTCATTCAGCCCTTATAACCGACACTAATTCAGCCAGACAAAAAAATTAAAAGGCCTAGGTAGAAGTCTGACAGATGTGTCGTGGCTTTTAGACTAGGCGGCATTCAATGGAGGAATTTATGACTAGATTTCATAGAAATATTATTGTTGTAGCGATTGATATATGGTTGACATTGGTTGTATTTGCAATTTGTACATCTCATCGTGATATGCCAAGCAGCTTGACAAAGAGCAATATCAAGAACTAAAACCCTTCTCGCTTACAAAAGGAACCTATGTCAGGATGACTTCAAGAGTTAATAGATTCTTTCTGGAAGAAGATGAAACAATATTCTCCCCGCCGGAATTCCTGCAGAGCATGAAGGAGAAAACATTGAAAAATTCTTTTATTTTCAAAGAACCACACATTTAAGTGTGTTCCCACCTTTTTATAGATCCCATGATGCAATGCGGAAGTATATCGACGCTTCATAACCCATATGTCACGAAACATGCGGCCGGTCAAATATTTTTTTGTACGCACTCTACAGACATTTATCCAAATTTAATATTATTTGGTACAAAAATGAAGCAGAATCCTACCCCTGGAAAACTGTTTTCCCCCGCAAAAATGTAGTAGTTCTTAAAGTTTACCGTTATTAGGCTTCCTTGTACAAATTTTAGTATATCAACGTGGAGAATGGATTGAATCCAATTAAAGCCAACGCGGAAACAACAACCCCCTTCGAGATAAGTGGACAACATATGGATTTTGGTTACGGGTACTTCTAAATGGTTATTAGAACTGAACATTGTTTCACAAGTTTGACCATTCCTAAAATTAGATATAAGCATTTCGTATAGAGATAATATTACAAAATACAAATGTGGTCAACAGACATGATGGTCAACACAATTTTAGTATACTTCGTAAATTTGTCAAAAACGGTCGCAAAATTGTAGAAAGTGGATGGCTATCGCTCGAATCCCTAAGAAATTTCCTACAAACAGGTTGAGTTCTAAAATTTGAGAGGAGTGCTTAATTCCAGTCGGAAAAAACTGTGTTGGAATTTTCGGAAGCGTTGCTTTTACAAATATTAACAGTTTTATTTATAAGTATTTCAAACAACACTAGGGATGTCGAGAAGAACTTTATATATATATATATATATATATATATATATATATATATATATATATATATATAATGGAAGAGGTCGAGGTCGATAACCGGCAAAAGTCGACATATTACACCACGCCTCCTTGGCAAAGCAACTCCTTTTATGCGCAAGTACAATCCTTTGGAACCTATTCAAGGAGGGAATGGCAAATCACCCGTAGAAATTGGTGGCGGCTTAAAGATAGTCTTTAGGAATAGGAAGGCAGCGGCTTGTTCCTTTCAGTTACCGAGTCTTGCTCAACCCGTGAGATTCAAAGGATCCTCGCAGACCATCTGTTACAATCGGAGATCCTTTTCAGAACTACTTCAGCTTGGACTCATGCACGCTCGAAGAGTTAGGGGAAAATCCGATTTATTAAAGCCTATTTATTGTGTCGCAACTCAGAAATACACTGTATCCACTACATTAAAGATAGTAAACCACCAGACTCACGAATCAACAAAAGTTAGAGTATTGTATTAATTCTGGATCTGCCTCCTACTCCGAATTGTTTCAGGACACCTCCTTTGAATCAAGATCAATTTATCATGAAGATTAGATAGTTAGCCGTCGAGGTGATAAGTAATCAGGGAATAGCTGGGATTCGGCTAGGAAAACATCAATACGAATTTTGTAAACAAAATCTATATTCAGGACGTTTCGGCTGCTCATTGGTAGCCTTCGGTGCCGAGAGGCAGAGAATACTTGGTCTTTCTCTCCCTCCCGGCACCTTCATTGCTGACGAAGGCTACCAAAGAGTAGCCGAAACGTCATGAATATAGATTTTTTTTTACACAAAGCGTATTGATGTTTTCTGAGCCGAATCCCAACTATTCCCTGATTGAAGATCAATTAAGTCACAAATTTGGAGAGGACCACAATTTGGGAGCGATAAAGCATGGCTCACAAGAAGTTGTCGACCAATGGCCCCTTAGTGATAATTACATTAAATCCCCCCCAAAATACTAAAGTTGAAAAAAGTGGCCAAGTTCCAGGCACCTCTCAAAAACAGTTTGCCTACAAAAGCTATTATATCATACTATTGGGTAAAGTTTTAGGCCCTTGAAACGTTGTCAAAAACCAAATACCACTCTCTCACTTATTTGTGCACTTTCAACTAGGCCAGTTTTCCTTAAATGTTGGCCGTTTTAACTTACACAGGGTTCATACATCCACGATCCTTTTAAGTCAACAGAGAGTTTAAAATAATCATGAATCGTTACCTTAAGTGCACGAATCTTTAAATGTCAGAAATATTATAATAAATCCGGTCATTTAACGAAAAGTAAACAAATAAGTGAGAGGATATTATTAGGTTCTTGACAATGGTATAAATGGCCTGGAAACTTGGCCCAAAATTATAGAAGGTAAAACCCAACACTACGTGGCTTCGTTTTTTCAACGTTAGTTTTTTTAGAGGGATAACAATACTCTTTTGAATTAATTTTCAGTTGGTCCCGTCAACGCTTGGCTTGCCGAGGATGACCTGGAGGTGTGGCCTTCCGCTCATGACAAATTGAGCTGTTTTTCGAGGAATCCAAGTAGGAGGTTTTTAGGGTACATTCATGGCAGCGGATTACACACCGCGTTTTGGGCCAAAAAGGTAACATTACCCCTTTAAATTAATAATTAATAGCCAAGACAGAATAAATGAAAGATATCCATTTCGAAAGCTCCCTCGACCCATTTCTCAAGAGACCATTGTCCTAGGAAGTTTCCTAAGCGTCGCTGTGATCGGAGATAGCTGGATACAATTTATAACATAGCCGCAGATATAAATATAAATAGATATTGGTATTTCGGCAAAGCATTAGATTGCCTTGTAACAACCCACAGTTTCGGCGTTCCCATTGATGGATGTGGTGGGTTTACGAAATCTAACCCACAACAGCTGAAACATCCATTAGGATCTGGCGTATACACGTTCTTCAATGTCCGCATCCCCTCTAAGACTCTCTCTTTATCCCTCTCTCCCTTTTTCTCTCTTTCGCTCTCTCCCTCTGACTATCTGTACGTTTTGTGTTTATGTCTGCTCGTGTTCTGCTGTCCAAAAAAAGTTTCTGTCTCTGTATCTCTCTCTGTCTCCTTCAAATATGTATCTCGAAATCTAAATTTAAATGAATGTCCGTGAAACAAGACCGGTGCTATGGGTCGTGTTATACCATGGACTCGGGGGTGGGGACTGTGGACGGAACAGGCACGTACATACTCCCCACGAGAGTCTGATGCTCTGAAGAGTTTTAGTATTCCTGTATAGAGCAGCCCGCCAACGCCAAGAGCGGGCCTCAATCAATTCCATAAATTCGGATCACAAAACTTTTAACTTAGGGTGCACCTACACTGGCCCGTTTCGATCCGATCCAATAGCCACCAACTGTCGGAAGAAAAACAAACACATGCACCTCAATGGAGGTGCCTACATTGGTCCCGACCCGATCCAATCCAACGGCCACCGATGCTTGGCTATTCAAACTTGTTTGTTTCTAGACCGATTTCGGACAGACGAAGCAAAATGGCGCCAACCCACATATTGTGTTTCAAAAAGGTCTACAGGTTCTAAATCTTAACCGATTTCAATGCATTTTTTTTATATCAAAGGATATCAAATTTAGAACAACTTTGTCAATTCACATTTTTGTTTTTACTTTCCCTTGTTTATTAAATTGCGTGGAAACATGTTTATAACCATCAAACGTCTATAACCTTCCAATATTTATAACCTTCTAAAGTTTATAACCTTCCAATGCTTATAAGCTTTTAGTTACCTTTCTTATAAATAATTTTAAAATATAAATACCAATACTTCTCTTACCTCCAACATTCAACCTAATCAAAGGTTCCTATGTTTATGAGATGGTATTTCTTAAATTAATCACTCATTTTCACTTCACTACGAGGTCATTACTGACGAGCTGTGACTAAATCGGATCGTATCGGGTTGAGACCAATGTAGGGACTCACGTCGGCCGCTGTCGATCAAACAAAATCGGGAGAAATACGAGTCCAATGTAGGTGCAGCCTTATCGTCCTCTTCACTGGTGTTAATAGCTAATAAGCTGGCACGCCAAAAATAAAGACAAATACAAAAAACCTCTAAGCTAATGGATAAGATTATTATACAAATGAACGGAAATCAATCGTTTAAGTTGATACAGCTTGGGTGAACATTAAGCCTGCATAAATAGCTGATTTCAATTGTCGACTTGTCGGCGATCAACTAACTATAAACAGTATTATAGGATTTAAAGGGGCGATATTTCAGCTCTATGGTTTGCGAACACAGGAAATTGTGGGGTTGTTGTCGATTTTATTGTTGAATAAAAATGCCAGGCAGCCATGTTATTTACTACCTATTTCCAGGGTGTAAGCCGTTTTAACGCTGAATAAAATCCCCCAGCAATAAGGATTAATGCTTCCTAGTCCGATAGAAATGTGAGAAATATTGAGTCATAAAATATAGTAGCTCAGTTTAATGGCGAATAACAGTATTTTATAGACGGTAAGGTTTATGTGCTACCTTCTCAGCAAGATTCAACTGTTCATCGTGCAAAGCAAAGTTCCAGCAATTCATATAACATTTAAGGGATGTAGTATTAAACATCTGACTAGCAAGCAGATATTCACCGTGGAAGATGAAGCTAAAGACTACATCGAAATATAACTAACACATCACCCATAACACCGTTGTGGAACGAAACCCATGCGTCGATTAATTATTATTTCTTAAGAAAAATATAAACATACTCATAAAATGGTATCAGGTTACCTCATAAGTAACGCCGGTTTTAGCGGGATTCCTCACACCCTCTATAGGGAGGTAACCCGCTAATGAGGTTGACCTCAAGACGCAATCCGGAAGTGCCGTCACGAAACTTTTTGTTTCAGACCCCATAGATCACGAAAATAAAAGTCCTTCAAATTTGTGTGTGTGTGTGTGTGTGTATATATATATATATATATATATATATATATATATATATATATATATATGTCTGTTCAGCTGGGCCGATTTTGACATTTGGTACAAAAATCTTTAAAAGCGAAAATATAACGCTTACGTTTTTGTGTTCATATTCTTGCAGGTGAACAAATGAAACCGTGGACCAATTTGTGTGTAGCACAAATTTTTTTTGTGGGTACTTTGAATCGTGTGATTCAATTGAAATATTTTCTACATCATTGAAATACATCTCAACTAAAATGTTTAAATTTGTGTAACATTTGGAATTCAGGAAGTTCTAAAAAAAAAAAAAATATATATATATATATTTTATTAGTAGACATGAAAAGTTTTCGGGTCTTCGAATATGTTTCGTAAATATCTTGAAAACGGTTGGGGAATCGTGGTAAGTGGAAGGTGACCATTAGAATGGTGAAACCAGGATTTTCTCAACGGGCTCTGGTTATGAGAAAATTCCCCGCTGCCGGTGGGACTCGAACCCCCTCCTCCCACATGAGATTCCAAGGCGTTAGCCACTATCTCACGGAGAGATAGTTAATATTCTCCTGTCTTTTAAGTTTTACGAATGCCTTCATGAATCAAAATCTATTTATCAGAACCACCATCAAGAGATCAGTGTATTGAAATCCCCTGGAATTATAGAGTCGGTTATTCTAGGAGCACCGACGGTAATTCTACCCGCTAATGATGCGAATGATATTGTCATGCCGAGCCAGGCCTTGTTCGGAATGATGAATGTAGGCCCTAGATCCATGGAAACACCTGTTACCTATCGCTTCCATGTTGGCACTTAGCCAATGCGACATCCGCACTAACGATTTACGCTCTTCTTGGCACTACTCTAGGAATTGATACATTATGATAATGCGGATAGTAACTTTATACGCACCTAACTAAGATGTTATTTTAATTAAACTTTCAACACTTTCTTATATCATTTACAACATTTACCACATTCCGAAGACCACTCAGTTGAATTCATAAAAGAAGTTAAAGAAAATGTTTTGTAAAAAAATATGACCCCATGAAACCTGAAGAAATTATGAATTTTATACATGTATGTTTGCAACAGAAAGCCTATGGTTATTCAGCAGATGTCTTCAAATGATATTATATAGTTTATTGTTGTGTAAGTAGGAGAATATTGTGTGTATCGTGTACTGGATGCTGTCCCTCAAGAATTTGGTTACGTCGTATGGAATATTTAGTTGGTGGCGCCTCTGCGTATGTATGTAGATGTTTTACGGTAAACTTGCATAATATGCAATAGAGAGTACCGTAAAAACTACGGTACTTAACAAACCAACTTGTGATATATTATATCACACGTTGGTTTGTTAAGTCCTGTCATGAGATATTCGCTAGTTATAGCCAATAACAGTTCATTAGTCTTTAATGCCAATTCTAAGTTGAGCAAGTACAATTTCTTCTTTCTCGTCTGTTGTCTCGGTAGCTGGATGGCCACTCATAAATTGTTTTTATTTATTTTTCCGCGCCGACATCTATGGTGCTGCAAGAAATTCGCTGTACGAGCCGGGATATAAGAACATTCTTGCCGTCGTTGAGACTCGACCCCACCAGCTCCCGCATGAGAATCTAAGGCGTTAGCCACTAGAGCACGAGGAGACCCCTATCTTCTTAAATATCTTGAAACGGTTATTATAAATTTGGAGAGTACTATTTAAATCGCTGTCCGGCGATCCCCCTCCATTCCTTTTGTGCGTTTTTGGCACGAAGGCTGTACAGGTTACTTCTATTACATATTTTATTATTATATTAATACATATTCTACAATAATTAATGTGTATTGTAGATAATTTACTTTTTAATATCTGATAGTTTATTATCATCTTTTGCATTTAGAAAACATTACCACAATAATGCAAATAACATGTACATTGTTTAAATGAGTTACTCATAATTCTAAAAAGTAAGGAACGTTTCCATATTGTTAATTAGATGCGCCTACTCGAGTGTTCAGCTTTACACGGGATGATAAACCATTAATGATCTCACAACGCGTATCTGGCCAGCTGTCTATCAATATGTCGTTGTCAGTTGTACGCTACAAGCGTACCTACAGTTACGGTAGGATATCTCAACCGTAACATTCAAGTTACAAGTAAACATATTGTAATTTATACAGTCAAACGATTCTAAAAACTATTTTTTTAAAGGGACAGTTAATTGCAGCAATTTCGGGTAATAGTTCGTATGTCGTAATTCCTCCTAACACTAGTAAAAGTCAGTTAGTTTTCATTTCCAGTATAAAATCATTATTCATGAGCAGTTTCTTAGAGGGCTTCAATGAATGATTTTTTATGTTTTGCAAAAGTCAATTTGTTTTTATCACCATCCCCCGTCGAGTTTTAAAGAGAAATTAGGATTTTACTTATTTTCTGGTAATGATGTCTTGTTTATTATAGGATAAAATGCATTATAATCGGATAAAATATTTGATACAGCGAACAATTTGTCTGGTTAAATCCATAAGACAATTCGATACCAAAAAAAAACTGTTTAAGCCACAGGAACTACTTAGCGTGTTCTTAACCCTAGTGTAAATTGGAACTTGAAAAAGAATCAGCCAATATTTCGTTGTCAACTTTCTTGAAATATTTGTTGCCCACGCGCATTAAAATGAATATACTTCTATCAAATGTAAATACCTACTTCAATTAAATCCTGATGAAAAGAAATATTTTAGGCTCATAAATCACTTACCAGGAAATTAATCAAACCACTTCATTGACCTCCGCTGGTTCTTAAGAAATGCTCTTTTATAAATACAAAATAATACAAACTTTTTTCCGTGTTACCTACCTTCTTTTACTGACAAATTTATTTTAATGCTGAAAACAAGACTCATAAAAACCTTCAACAAAACAAAAACCGTCCAAAGAAATATACCTACACATACGATATTTAAAGCATTTATTTCTTCGATTAAAACCGCCCTATCGAAAATTGCATGAGAAACGTTTTTGTAGAAAATTTAGTAAGTTTTCGAATGATTACATTAAACTTACCATGATTTCTTAACCGTAGCCAAATTTTACATTGAAACCTGACATCAAGAACTAAATCAAAAATTGATAACTATACTGTTCTTTTTTTTGTTTTTTTTTGTTTTGTTTTTTTGTTTTTCAGAAACCGGACATATAATTGAAAATTCCAACTCCCGGGAACTGCGTCATCTTAGTGCGTTCACGTTCTTACCCTTAGTGCCATATAAAAAGCCTCGATTAAAAACATTTAATGAATTGTCATTATCTTTCTTGAAAAATGCATGCATTTATATATTTGCAGCTCCACAGCAACTGTGACTGCTCAAAAATAAAAAAAAAAAAAAAAAAAAAAAGGAGAAGAAAGTAAACGATAATAAGAAAAATCAATAAAGTAAGTTAATAAATAAATTCTTCATGATTAGAAAATTAAATAGAAACCTAAATAAATATTAAATATTAATTGAGAAAATAGAGCTTAAATTATAATAATAATTGACGTAATAATATAATGTCCAACCGTAAAAAAAAAATAATAAATTAATAAAATAATATAAAATAAAATGAATAAAAAAAAATAAAATATAATAAAACAAATAAAAATAGATAAAATAAAATAAATAATGACAGTATTATCCTTAGCGGAAATAACTTCATTAAGCACCGATTTCTTCAAATGATATCGGTCTATGAAAATTCGCTTAAAACCCGTATTTTTATGAGCTCGAATAAGCTATCAAATAGACAGATTTACTTACTACTCAGGCTGTTACGGTATTTATAAGAATACAGTGGAACATGGATAATTCGAACTTCGATAATTCGAAATCGTACAACAATGTAAAAAAATCGTGGTTAATTCGGATAAAATTTTGGATAATTCGAATTTTTTACGAGTCTGTGCCTCCAATGGGAAGTGGACAGAGAGGCGGTCGATCTTAAATCTTGTGAAAATATTCT
Organism: Gonocerus acuteangulatus; assembly: GCA_946811695.1. Taxonomy (NCBI): domain Eukaryota; kingdom Metazoa; phylum Arthropoda; class Insecta; order Hemiptera; family Coreidae; genus Gonocerus; species Gonocerus acuteangulatus. Next base: position 20,789,911 of record OX328130.1, read on the forward strand.
CCCCTCGGGTAAGAAGGATAGTAAGATACGGATGTAGGGGTTCCGGGACAAGAAGCGCGGCAGTCTCATAGTCTAGTTCTTGGACTCTAGGAGTTCTGCTAAGTGGTGGGTCGCGCTTCCTCCCTTCCAGGGGTTGTTATAGTTACATCCTGTCGTATCATCCTAGAATTCCCTCCCACCATCCCTCTCATCTTCATTTCTTATTCCATTATACGTGAGTCAGTGCCTAAATCTGTTGTATTGTTTGTGCCTTGAATTTCTGGTGTACAGTGCACTTCAGTGAGTTGTTGATTTTAGATGTCGAAAAATTCTTGCCCATGAAAATGACTTTTTTTCAAAACAATAGGCTTTTATTTTTACTTTTTTGATAAATTATTTATTACTTATGTAACTAATCATCAATTCATGGTATGTTTGTTATTCTTTAAATAAAATGTATTTTTTTAAATTAAAAAACGCGAAAAAAAGTTTTTAGCCCTTTATTTTCAAAAACTTTTGTAATTCGAATTTTGGATAATTCAAACATTTGTATCGGTCCCTAGGGGTTCGAATTATCCAAGTTCTACTGTATATCCCAAAATCCCTAAAAAACTTGTTCCATTCGTTCTTTCGTTCAATTACTCATTAAATCTGTTCCTACAACCCTATTTTAGGAAAAACCCAAGTGAAAGGACTTTTACACGCGAATTTCGCCCCCAAAAAAACACGATGTTGTGATAGATAGATTTTTCTGGTTAACGAACTATACTCTTTGAAATCACACATTCGTGTTCTACGGTGGCTGAAAAGTCAATGCTTCTAGTCGCGGATTGCGTCATGAGGTCAACCTAATAAACGAGTTTCCTCCCTATGGAGAGAGGGAAGAAACACGCTAAAAAAGGCCGTGGAAACTGATTTATCTTTATGTTTGTGATACCCTAAGCTTGTTTTGGCCCATTAGACAAATACCCCAAGCATTAGAACCATCCCCTACCGCTGTTCCTGGATATTATATACAGATTTGAATAATGTATCGAGGGCAGGAAGGGTAGCGAGGGCCGGAGTTCTTGTTATGAATGTATGTATGTTTGTATTCGGGGGAGGGGGGCGCGGGCCATTTTTTTTTCTCTCCATTTTTCCCCTCGGAACATTTTCTTACGTGTTCTTCCTTTTTTCATGTTCCGCTATTTTGTCGGCAGCATGTTCGATAAAGTAGAATTATAATTTACAAGCAGGTCTTTTTATGCTTCGATGGCCCACGTTGTAAATTTACCTTCCACAATTCCCTTCTGAATTGAGTAATTCTCGAGCCACGTTCTTTTTCTGGATAATTTATGACAAACAAAAAGTCCATCACGGAGGTGGTTAAATTACGAAGAATCCCAGAAGAATGTCCTTAAAATAACCTAGTTACATACAATTTGTTTTATTGAATTAATTAAATGTTGCGGAATGTCAATAATAAAAAGTCCGTCACGCAGGAGCTGCATAACTAAGCACTTTCCTCAGAATTTGGGTAGTGTAGACTGCTTTCCAGAACAATTTACTTAAAAAATCCTACATAAATAAAATAAAAACATGAATAGTTCTCTTTTAAATTTGTAATGAGTAACTGATCAGTTATTAATTTGCTTCCAGAGTTATGTTTACACATGGTACCTATTACACTACGTAATAAATACAAAAAACCTCATATTATCGTATTTTGATCTAACGCAGGAACAGGATACAGTCACTCTAGTGGTAGAAAGCGCTCCTTGCGGCGGCTTTGTGAACCTACGTCTGACGGGCTTTTCTATTGAAATAATATTACAAATTAAACCCCCGCTTTCCGATTGACCGATTCAGCTCATTTTTACAACACTTCTTTCTCATGAGGTACCCACGACGTATACCGAGTTTCGTTACAATACAGCAGAAATTACGACCGGTATGAGTATATTAGGAATTTGGGTCCGGAGTAAACCCCCCCTTCTAATGAACCGATTTAGTTTATTTTTACAACACATATTTACCTGTAGATTACCACTACGAATACCGAGTTTCGTCGAAATATACCAGAAATCACGGCTGGTAGTGGCGAATTGGTATTGTGGGTCCGGAGTAAACCCCCCCTCCTAATGAACCAATTTAGTTCATTTTTATATCTCACTTTTCTCTCTATATCACCAATACGAATACCAAGTTTCGTAGAAATATAACAAATATTACGGCTGACATAGTCAAATTAGTGTTTTGGGTTTGGGGTAAACCCCCCCTTCCGGTAGACCGACTTTGGTGGTTAACGAACTCGTTCAATCGTTTGCTAATTGAATGCTATATACCAAGTTTCGTGACGAAAAAACAAAAACTCTGGCCGCTATCGTGTTAACAGACATATATATATATATATATATATATATATATATATATATATATATATATATATATATATATATATATATATAAATTTTAACGGGGGTCATTTTCGGTGTCTACTAGGTAGGATCGATAAAGATGTGAAGAAATTTTTCATAAATTCCGTCATTAGTCCAACCTCAATAGCTACTTTCCTTCGGAGGAAAGTGCTAAAAACGCACGGTGATTCCTACTTCATAATCTTTATTCTCTGCTCTACATGACTCTTCCGGGGCTGGTGTAAGGTTAAGCCTAGGGATGGGCGATCTGAATCGATCTTTTAAAAGATCGATCTTTTTTACACGATATATCGATCTTTTCAAATAATCGATCTCCAATGGTCGATCTTTTCAAAATATCGATCTTCAATGGTCGATCTTTTCAAAATATCGATCTTCAAGGGCCGCTCTTTTAAAGAATCGATCTATCTAGGATGCAGTAAAATAAAGTGTTTATTTTCAAACATTCAAATACTTAATCTCACCTCTTGTTACTCAATCTCATTTCTGAAGAATTCTTATCTATTTAACTGAAGAAGAAGTTTACGTAACAGTGTCCTATGTCCAGTAAGAGACTTTTAATACAACAATAACATTATACAACCACTCAATACCTTCCGTACCTCCAACTAGAAGGCATTATAATAAAAATAAAGTTTTAAACTGGTCTTAATTTTTATAACCATTTTTCTCTATTATAATTATTTTATTCTATTTTTTTCTCATTTGATATAAATATATATGTAATAATACGTTATATTTTAATATAATGTAGCAGTAGTAGTTTTATTATTTTCATGAAAAATATTGTTAAATTTTTCTATTTTTAGGTTACAGATATATTTTTTATGCTATCAAGTAATCATATGGACTTATTTAGGTTGGTCACTCATTCGAGAATCGCCCATCAATGGTACGAATTGACCTAAATAAGTCGATTTGAATACTTGATAATATGAAAAACATATCTATAACCTGAAATTAGAAACATTTAAAACTATTTTTCATCAGAAATAACACATAATGAACTACTACAGTTACATTATATTATAATATAAGGGTATTATTACTTGCATGTGTTCATCAAATGAAAAATATAATAAAATAATAATAGAGAAAAATAGTTATACAAATTAAGAGCAGTTAGAAACCACATTTCTATTATATTACCTTCTTCTCTCAAGTTGGAGAAACTGAAGTTATTGAGTCGTTGGGTAATTTTGTTGTTGTATTATAAGTCTGTTCATGGAGATAGGACACTGTTCTGTACATTTTTTCTTCCGGCAAATAAGAAATAATATTCAGATCGTGAGGTGAGATTAAATATATGAAATGTAAAAAACACTTTATTTTAAGGTGCTGTTAAGATAGATTGATTCTTTAAAAGATCGGCCGTTAAAGATCGCTTCAATAAAAGATCGGCCCTTGAATATCGATACAATAAAAGATCGGCCCTTGAAGATCGACTCAATAAGAGATCAGCCCTTGAAGATCGATTCAATAAAAGATCGGCCCTTGAATATCGATTCAATAAAAGATCGGCCCTTGAAGATCGACTCAAAAAGAGATGAGCCCTTGAATATCGATTCAATAAAAGATCGGCCCTTGAATATCGATTCAATAAAAGATCGGCCCTTGAAGATCGACTCAATAAGAGATCAGCCCTTGAATATCGATTCAATAAAAGATCGGCCCTTGAAGATCGACTCAATAAGAGATCAGCCCTTGAAGATCGATTCAATAAAAGATCGGCCCTTGAATATCGATTCAATAAAAGATCGGCCCTTGAGAATAGATTCAATAAAAAATCGGTCCTTGATGATCGATTCTTTGAAAAGATCGGCGCTTGGAGATCGATATATCAAGTTAAAAAGATCGATCTTACAAAAATTCGATTCAGATTGTCCATCTCCACGTCCAAGTATTTGGTTAAAATATCCTATTACGCCTGAGCTTGATTAAATGAAGCCTTATTATGTAGGTTGTATGAACCAGATACATACTGTAAACATGTTATTATCCATTAACCACCCTTTATCCTTACAATAAGCACCTGCTCCTAATCTAAGCACCCCTCAAGAAGCACTTCCAGTAATCGTCCATTCATTATTCCGACCTTGGCCGACAAGACAATAAGCACCTGATTCAGGTTGACATCCGAACCAGGACTACCGCCTACTTATTCCGCCCATGGGTCTATTGTTTCCCACTTCATTGAGAGGGAAGGATACTACGACAACCCGTCGGTATGCTTTTCATTCATAAATATCCATCGGGAATAACAGCTGGTATTATTTGAAACATAATATTGTAATGGTGGAGGTAATTAAAAAAAATTCTCATTTAATTAGCTTGTTTCACTAAAATATTCATTGTACTATTAAATTGCATAAGGACATTTTTTAGGCGAAATTTATTAAGGCTTTCGAATAAATGCTTTGTCGACAACGATTTCCCAATTGGTTTAGGGATATTTAAGAATCTCAAAACCTTTTAGTAGTCTAGTTCTGTCTTCTCAAGGAAAGTCTAGTATTTTTTCCACTTTTCTCAAAGAAGGTTAAAAATGTGGTCTTGAAAATGGTTTTGTTTAATTTGCTCAAGATTTAAAGCGCCACAACTGGAAACTGAAAGTATCGTAGCGACTTCCTCCACCTTCTCAACGTTCGCTCTTGGACACACTATAACAATGTTTCACATTTTCTTGCCTTGTTTTAGTCAAATACTCGTTTTACTGTTTAATCCAATTAAAATGTGAAACAACCCCCCTTAAAACTTTATGTAAACAGATACAAATCTCGTTCAAAAGAGCAAAACTAACATTGCGAATTTTTAAGTCCTTATTTCTCCGATTGACATCGCCCCATCGAAAATTACATCAAAACCATATTTGTAGGGAATTTAGTAAGCTTTCAATGGCCATCTTCCACTTTTCCAACCCGTTTTCGAGATACTTTAGAAAATATAAGACAATCCCGAAACTTTTTAAGCCTGTTAATGAAATATTTTCTTCTTAGTACTTCCCTAACTCCATACGGAACCAAAATTTATCTTACATAGATTAGTTGAATATCAAACGTCTGGAACAAGTTCCAACTGAATTAATCGTTTCTAAAATAAAGTGAAAATTAGTTTGGAAAAGTAGCTGTTTCAAAGTTTCTCGAAAACGGTTACAAGTATCGCTTTGCGAATGGTTTCATTCATTTTTCTACATTAAGAAACCTATAAAACGAGTACACGCAAGCATATGAACTCGAAAACCGTTCATACACTCTGGACATATTGGCCTTTCTTTTCTTTCCATTAAGTAGGAGTGAGTAAGAGGGGAATGACCAATCCTGAGACGTGTCAAGACAACTTGTTCTTCTTAAGAGTCTTAACTGAGAGTTTTATTTCACACAGTTTGTTTTCAGTCCTTGTCCATTTCTGTCTCCAGTCATTTATAGAATGCGTGTGTGCAGTCATAAACTTAGGCGTATATACGGGGGGGGGGCTGAGGAGGCTGCATCCCCCCCCCCCCCAAAATTTTTTTTCGATTTGATGGTAAAAATGTGTCATAGAACCCTTAAAAATAAATTAAATAAGATTACTTAGCTCATAAAAAATGTTTTATTTTAGATGTAATAGCGTTTTAGTTGCCTAAAACTATCCCATGTTTTAATGTTTTAGTATTTCATACCCCAGAAATGGTCCCCCCCCGAAATTATTTTCTATATACGCCCATGGTCATAAAGAAGTCTTGTGAAGTCAATAGGTAATTGTCTACTTGTGGTTTTGTTGTCATTAACTTAGCGAAAGATTTTCTCGAGATCTACTCAAAAATCCCTATTCTATATAGTTTGGTTATGATTTCTATTGAATGAATAGAGACCAGACGTCAATGGATGCCAGACTACGGGTTCGGTTACTCGTATAACGATTTGCGGTTCATTGATTGTTTTTTTTTTTTTATTAGTAGAAAAAACGCCAGCTTGCGGCTGCCCACCCAAGGTCTGACCACATCCACAGCGGAAACCCTGAGTATGAACTCACGAATGAACAATCTGATATCTCTAAGAAAAATCTATGATATTTTTTGGTATTGGTCATATTTACAAATTTTGACTTTTAATCCGTAAAATGAAATTGACTTTCGTATCTATTATTTACATAATTCTATGATTTGAGAAAACAAGTTGCATAAAGCTGTTTGAACAACATTTACAGAGAAAAGGGTTTGACCTTTAAGATTAGATATTAGCAAAACATTAGCAAGTCCATTTTTTTATTAAATTGACTTAACAAAATGTTCTTAATGTGGACTTTTCAATCCACATAATGGTCTAGGGCACTATTTCCTGTTCCAATAAATAACGAAGATAAGACAGTGAAAAATAAAAACATGTCCGTTTTCATTAGAGGTAAAAGACACCATGTGGAGGACTTGGTTTTGTTTGACTATGATCAATACTTCTAATTAACTATCAATGCCAATAACAGTGTGAAAAATTTTCTTTCAACTGTTTCTATGAGTAAAGAAGAAACAAATTTTAATAGTTCATAGTTATGGAAAATTGGCTCTCCTGAACAATTACAAATATGTGGAATGGCGTCCTTTACCTCTAGAATACAAATATATATATATATATATATATATATATATATATATATATATATATATATAAATCTGTCCCGTAACAGGCCACAAGGGCCCAGAGGGGCAGATAGTGTGGTCAATACTATGCTCCGGCCGCCTGATTTTCCCCTTGGCTGCTTCGACTGCTAGAGTCATTTGCACCCACGGTACCCATTATTAATTAATTTAATTAATTAAAGGCTGGGTGAGCCTAGGGACGATCTGGGACCCCAAATCCAACCCTCGAACGACAGCACTAGAAGAAAAAACCTTTAGTGCGCGCTCGGGTTTTGAACCTGGCCCTCCAGTTCATTAGTCGAGTGCTCTACCACTGAGCTAACCTCGCCCCCGTATATATATATATTTATATATATATATATATATATATATTTATATATATATATATATATATATATATATTTATATATATATATATATATATATATATATATATATATATATATTATAAATTATTTTGAAAGACGAAGGTTATATCTAGTAAAACACTAACAAGTTTTAAAAAATAATAATTTTTTCGAAATTAGTGAACAATTCATAATTTTCTGTTAAAACGTCCGTCAAAATGCTGTCATAAAATCGTAATAATTCAAAAAACGGTAAATTATGATGGGATGTAATTCTATAATCAATTAATGACAGTTTTATATATTCATCGTGAAGGCAAATAACGAATTGTTTTTCTTCTTATTTATTAAAATTTTAGCGTCCATTTACAATTAACTCTTGTAGCAAGGGTTATGTATAGGTTACCACCCATTTCTAGTCATGATAGGGCTGATGCCTTTTCTTTCTTTGGAACCACCATAGTCACGAACCCGCGACAATAGGCACGGAGTGCATACTGCATCCGGTTTTTCTTCTAAGGAAAACAAATTTTTCCTGACATGGACGCCGAAGTTCATGTGAACCGTAGTTTTTTTTTTGGTGGTAATATATAAGGGGCGATAAGTCATTACTTATAAAATGGTCCGGAAAGAGCTGTCTCGTTGAAAGTACATCCGGAGAAGAAGTGGGAGCACTGGATCCGTCGGGAGGACGCGAGATGGCAAGTAGATAGTGAAAGGACTCCGTCAGCTGTGTACGGGAAAGCAGAAAATTTTACTTTTGTGTAGCTTATAATTGTTATCAAATGATAATGTAATGATTTCATGAAATATACGGCCGCTTCCGCAGTTTTTCACAAAATAAGACGCAATGACACGAGAAGTGTGTGTGTGTTATATTAAAAAAATTTAGCAAGATGGGATTTCATATATATATATATATATATATATATATATATATATATATATACATATGAATGAATGACAGATCTCAAAGCTCGCCGGAGCTAGACCGACTCGAGGGTTCCTAGAAAAACTTCCCTTCCGAGCTAGCCAAATATTTGTTTCGTGGTTTTTCATTAAATGGAACTCAAAGAAGGCTGATGGTTCGTTTAAGAGGCAGGAACTTGTGTTTCTAATAAGAAAGTAAGTGTTTGTCCTGAGGCACCTGCGGCTAGAACGCCTGATTTCCCATATAACCAGTTTTTGATATTGTAATAATATATGGAATCATATGTGATTTAGTTAGTAATTAAATATTTTTTATTTAGTTTAACTGTCTACATATTTTTATTCCTTGAAACGCTTACATACATATGCACTTCTAAATGATACACCAGGAAGGATTTACATATTTTGAATTCATTTTATAATTCGGTACCTAAATATGCAAAATTAAAAATGGTACGTATTATTATATTCTGAAATAATAAGGTTTTTCAAAAACATAAGGGACCGCTTCAAAGTGACCTCTCTAATCGGGCGTTTTCTGTAAGCCGACTGTACCCCGCTCCCGACGATGCCGGATTAGGGAGAGTATAATGTATATATGTATATATGGATATTATATCAACCAAAATTACTTATAGCAAAAAAAAAAAAATATTTCGAGACAACAATTTGCAAATGATAACAGCTGATTAAAATAGGGCTTTGTAATCCACAAATTTCTGTATTCGTTCCTACCTCTCTTGAGTACTGACCGGGGGGACGAGGACACCTAGGGAGTCAGAGGATTTAACTTGGGTGTTTGGTTCACAGAGATAAGCAAGGGTTGTTGGACTACGGTTACTTCATAAAACACCGAATATCTCTGGCGGAATGAATCTTTAAACGATTTATAAAGCTAATTTCTATTTGAATTTGTAATTTTGACTCTTAAATTTTAAAAGAGAAAAAGAGCGAGAAGGATAATAATTATAAGTACATAAGTTTACTTACAGGCACAGAAAATACTTCATTTGATTTTAATTTCTCACCTGAAACAGAAAGAAAAAAAAAAATTACAATTTTATTTCTTTGAAAATGTACTGAGTTAATATATTCATATTTTTTTCGGATTGGTTATCAACATCCATTAAAGCGGCCACACGTTTTCTTTTTTAACAGAGATTCTCGATATCCTTATAGTAAACAAAGGAATGCAAATCAGTTAAAAAAAGTATGCATTTTTTTTTTTTTTTTTTTTTTTAAATATTCAAGGAAATGTTTAATTTTCGATTATTTATTACTAGAGGAATTCGGTAAGAAAATCAGTTAATTTTGCCTAAATATAAATCGTAAAAAAAAAACAAAAAAAAAATTAACTGTTTTTGGAACATGTCCGTTAAACAATACAGGAAAATATGCCCTGGAGATTTAAACTGAGCAGATTTATAAAAATAATTCAACATCATCTAGAATTTCGAACCAATCTGATTTATAAACATAATTTATGTTTCCTTAATCAGCTGTAATTTTGAAACAATCTGATTTAAAAACGTAATTATTGTTCCTTAAGCAGGTGTAATTTTGAGCCAAGAAAATTGTTAAAAATTATTATTGTTACTTAATCAGCTATAATTGAAAACCAAGCTAATTTAGACAAATATTTATTGTTCCTTAATCAGCAGTCATTTTGAACCAAGAAAATTGATAAAAATCATTATTGATACTTAATCAGCTGTAATTGAGAACCAAGAAAATTGATAAAATAATTATTGTTACTTAATCAGCTGTAATTTTAAACCAATCTGATTTATAAACATAATTATTGTCCCAAAATAAAAAAACATTTTTCTCTTTTCTCTTCTCTAATTATTTTTCCTTTATCAGATGAAATTTTGGACCTAGCTAAATTAGCATGATTATTATAATTAAGCTAAAATAGCCGAATCCTCATACGAAAATTATATGAGAAACTTAAAACTGGAAATTTATTTTCAACTATATTTCAGAAATATTTGGAAGTCAAGTTCGGCATGCTCTTTGGTAGTCTGGCTTTTAAGTACATATACTGTTTTGATTGAACAATCAATTTAGTTTTACTGTTTTGATTAGTCTCTTTTGTAATTGTGTGCATTTATTTTTGCTGAAAAATGCGGTAAAAGAGTATGAGAATAGATTTTTCTTAAAAACTGACGTTTTCTCCAAGCCGAATCCCAAACATTTCCTTGCCTTCTTATCAACCCAACGGCTGACTATATGCATCTCAATATTTCTGATTCTATTTCAAATTTGTAAGTAATTGATCTGACATAATGTGGCGGGCATTTAAAAGTACGGTCAAATTAAAAGGTCTATTCGGTGTGGGAGGGGGATGTAGGTCAGAAAGAGCTTTCAAAATGGCCGCCAGGATCAGCTGTTATGCAAGATTGTAGCAACAGACTTATCACAAGAGCTTGGTACAGCTGCTCCCACTCAGAGATCCTCTGCGTGAGGTGAACAATGACTGTATGGAAATGAACTATGGTTTTCCTGGCATTTTTTCATTTTCGTTCATAGAGTGAGATAGAAGCATATAAAAATAACAAAATGATTTCTCCTCTATAATCAATGAACATAAATGTTTAGGAAACAAAAGAATTGAAATAATATCAACATCTGACTAATATAATATGAACTAATATATAAAATAAAATAAATCAAAACATAAAACATACTAATAATTAAAATCCTGGATTAAAAATTGTCCGTATTTTTTAGATAGCTTGCACAGGACTTCCTAATTTCTTCCATTTACTTCTTTCACTAACTCTTCCTTATTAAAAAATATTTTGCCATAATACTTTAGCCTATAATCCTTCAGTACTGGACATACTGTAAAACGGGCTACACACGGTCAGACAGGCCTGTCAGAGAGGCCTGAACAGTCCGCCTAAAAGCCGGTCGCCTTAACGTATATATACTCCGGCCGGTCGGTCAGATAAGACTGTTCAGGTGACCGGCTTTTTAAGGGGGTATATAAGGGGATGCTGGGTAGGCTGCAGCCCCCCTCCCCCGAAATTTTGATTTGATCGGTAAAAATATGGCATAAGCCCCTTGACAATAAATTAAATAAGATCACTTAGTTCATAAAAAGTATTTTATTTTGGGTAAAATAGCGTTTTAGATGGCTAAATCTATTCCACGTTCTAGATTGTTTGTATGTAGAATTTTATCCCCCCCCCGAAATTATTTCCTATATGCGCCCAAGGGAGTAGCGGGACCTCTCTCCTATTCAACTAGATTTTTTATTAAGGCGGAACATCTCTGATCTTGCCCTTATTATCAGCCTTATTTTATAGAATTCTATTTCATCTGTCATGTACGTTTCTTGAAATTCGAACACTTTGTAGGGAAGGTCGTCCTGGCTGTGTTGACTTTTTTAATGATAATTTTCATTGATATAGTTTTAACTACACCATTGATATTAAGGATATTACAGTTCCTGTTTTTCTCGATTTTAACTTAGAGATCTTCATTTGCTACCTGTCTTCATGTTTTTTCTTTTTCAATAAAGCTATTCCTGAATGCTCCCTTCACCTATCGAGGGTCTGTTCATCTCACAAGGATTTTTTTCAGCATTAAAGAAACGGAATGAAATCCAGCCAAGAAAAAAGCATGGCTTCAATAGAAGGCAATATCTATGCAAGGTCTTGTATTCTTGGCCGATTCCATGGATGGTTTCCGTGAAATCCGGGACAGGTCGCGATTTTGTTCGATAGGATTGGAGTCTCAAGCATCAGAGGACTGATTATATCGCCTTATAGGAAGAATAATATGGCTCAGCGCTTCCTGGGGTTTATTTTAAATTTAATATGAGGATGAAGTTATTTTTCAAACAATCATCACGTGGACTATTCTTCAGAATAACCAATTCCATAGCGTTCATACCTTTTTTTATGATTGTGAATCAGCATATGAGTGATTTGACAGCCTGAATAAGGACAGTTACCAACCGAAAAATGGGATCGGAGTGGAATAAGAAAGACAGTGTGTTTTATAGACAGAGTCTCATCGCATAATGGACATTTTTGTGGGTCTCTCAAATCTCTTCAAAAGAATTTCTGTATTGTAAAATGACTTTCCATATTTTTCTGTCAAAAGAAAAATAAGTTGTTGCCAACAAGTGCTCACACTTAAGGGGTAATACTACCTTGTGAGATCAAAATCATGCTCACACTTAAGGGGTAATACTACCTTGTGAGATCAAAATCATGCTCACACTTAAGGGGTAATACTACCTTGTGAGATCAAAATCATGCTCACACTTAAGGGGTAATACTACCTTGTGAGATCAAAATCATGCTCACACTTAAGGGGTAATACTACCTTGTGAGATCAAAATCATGCTCACACTTAAGGGGTAATACTACCTTGTGAGATCAAAATCATGCTCACACTTAAGGGGTAATACTACCTTGTGAGATCAAAATCAAAGTCATTTTCTTCAATTTATAAATGACAAATAAATCAATATTTTTCAATTCTTTATATCAAACGTTTCATATGGGATGTTAAAGTATCAAAAAAAAAAAAAAAAAATGTTTCAATTCTACGAAAAAAATAATTGTATCTGACAAACGGAAATCCTCTTTCTCTGCAGGCGATAGTCTGCAGGTGGCAATTTTTAATCTAGAACGAAAAAATAAAATTATTTCTAAAGAAGAAGGTTAAATCTAGTAAAGTACGTAGGATTTTTAAGAAATATTAATTTTTTCGAAAATGATTAACAATTATTCATTTTCCCCCGTCGAAATTCGTTATAATTCCATAAATTGAAAAAAAAACCTACGTAATTATCTAGCAAATATCATGAGAAAGCTGCAGTTAAAATTTGAAGTTGATTGGGCAAAAATTGAAGATGCCAGAGTATCACTCGCTTTGAAAATCATAGTTTTTTTTTTTTTTTTTTTTTTTTTTTTAACGGCTCATCTACATCTAGGTCATTAGCGCCGACATCCAGGGTTTAGCGAGGAATTTTACCAGCGAGCCGTGAGATGATAAAATACCTGCCGGAGGTTGGGAATCGAACCCACCATCTCCCGCTTATGAATCCAAGGCGCTAGCCACTAGACTACGGGAGACCCCTGAAAATCATAGTTTCGAGAAAACGACTTTAAAGTTTAATGTTCTGAAATGTTCAATTCTTTCCTATTTAATATTTTTTCATGAAATGAATTAAAGAAGGAAAAAAAAAACAACTTTACAATTAAAACGGGACCAATTGAAGCCCGCTCAAATCAGCACCGCGTTCACTCGGCATTGGGATTTCATTAGGAAAATCTCCTTTTTTGCCCTTTTAAATTTTTTTTATTCACATAAACACTCTTGGACACCATTTTTGATTAGTTAAGGAAGAATTTTAGCCTATAAAAAACAGAATTGTTGCAAGGTAGTATTGTCCCTTAAGCGTAAATATGACGACAACGAAACTTCAAACTGATCATCTCTCTTTTTGACGTCAATATTACTGTCCGACCAGTATCTCATGAATTAAATTAACTTCCAATTGACTGGACAATTTGAGAATTACACGCGCTACCGGTCGCCTTTGAGGACGCGGCGGAGCATACAGGACAAAGGTTGGACGAATGACGTCATTTAATAAACCTTGACCTCGCTGGAAGGCGAAAAAGCGGAAAAAAGCGTTTCCGGCCTTTAACTCATACCTCTCTGGTGGAAGCGTCCTATCACGCTGGGATCATGAACGAGCGTTCCCGATTGCCTGCTCGTGACTCCTCCCATCTGTAATGAATGCCCATGCTCAGGGACGAAGCATTTACACATCCCACGGCATCTATAGAACACCGCCATACCTTCCTTGTAGAATGGAGTCTTCAAGAATCAACGCCGGGTATTGTTATACCACTGAGGCCAGCATACAATCTAACCTTGCTACGTGGGAAAATTCACTGACAGAATTGAGGAAAAACTGACGGAATTGAGAATTTCCTGTGAAAACTATACTCGTAAATTGGAATGCTGTATTTGCCATTAGTCAGGGAATAGTTTTGGCCAATTACAAATATTACACCCTTATTGAAACAACCATGCTAACAAAAGGGGATCTTTTTGGATATATGACGCAGGTCAGAATATAGTACTTCTTTTTCTTATGTACTACTTTATCCTTGGGTTGCCCTACATGTTTCGTGGTCTTCATGCCATCTCCTCAGGGGCCATTAAATCCCCATGTGTGGTCCACTCGCCACCCACTACACATGGGGATTTAATGACCCCTGAGGAGGTGACATGATGACCACGAAACATGTAGAAAAAAAAAACAAAAATAAAGTAGTACATATGAAAAAGGAGTACTATGTTTTGACCTACACCATATATATCCAAAAAAATTAATATACGTAATAAATTGGTCGGAAATACGTGGAATAGAAAAGGGAATCTGCTTATACTCATGAAGCTTGTGCTTGAAATGTTTATGCTTACAAGTTAAAACATTTCGCTAGAATTTGCGAATGCAAAGACTACACGGTTACATATGTTGTCGTATCGAATGTGAAAATTACCTCATTCCAGAGTAAAAAAACTTTTATTAATTACTTTGCTTTTGTACAGTCAAATAGTCGGCAGATTCGACCTTTTGATAGTGGTTACATTCCCCTTCTACTGAGTAAACGTAGATTCCAGAATTTGCCGTCCATGAGTCCAACAGCAATCGGTAAAGATTGAATATGAAAAATGTGTTTTTTCACATTCGATAATTTGCTTTTGTATCGACGATATATCGTCGATGTTTGCTTTTGTATCGACGATTTATCGTCGATACAAAAGCAAACTAACGAATATGAAAATCAACACTTTTCAGAGTGGAAAAGTATTTATTCATAACTTTTTTTTGGACAGTCAAATATTCGGCAGATTTGACCTTTTGATAGTGGAATACTTTCCCTTTAATAGAGTGAAGTCAGATTGAAGAATTTGCCGTAAATAAGTCCAGCAGAAATTATTAAAGATGGACAATGAAAGATGCATTTTTTCATATTCGTTAGTTTGCTTTTGTATCGACGATATATGGCCAATTCAGCCAGTTCCATGTAAATCTGAAGATACCATGGGCGTCGTTGTTGTTGGTAATGAAAGTTGCGTTGCCCCCCCCCCCCCCGCAGTGTAAATGGTCTTGCTTTCCTTTGGTCCGCCATCCGGAGAAGATGAGTAACCGAGTACGGAAGTACGGTGTTTGGGCAGCATTTTCTAACCTCATGGTTGCAGCATGTTTAATTATATGTAGTAAATAAACCCTCCCAAATTTTACCTTCCTTGTTATATTTTCCATCTTAAAAAGCAATTCTTATCATTTAATTGTTTTTTTTTTTTTTGGGAACACCACATCCAGTTACTTGTGAAGTATCTGTAGTGATTATAACAGTGATTCAGCGCACGCGCATAATTCATTAGCAACTCTATTGGCCTATTCATATGGGCAAGTCTATTGGTTGTTACTGGTAGTAAAGTAGCATTTAACACTCTAGCCAACCCAAATCGTAAAAATTAATACGATTCTATTTGTTTTAGAGAGTTTGATTGACAAGAGTTTTGATATCTTCTTCAGCGAGCGAAGCAAGCGGAAACGCATAGCACGTATGCAAATAATGCGAAATAAATATAAAATATAAATACGTTATAGAACCACTGGACAAAAAAAAAAAAAAAAAAAAAAAAACGGTGAGGAGGCCCCTAAACTTCACAATTACCATTGATGTTTATAATATTAACCTTTTTATTAATAAATATTGCTTGCTGAATAATATTCTGCTTATTTTCATTTATGCTTTACAAGCCTATAAGTATTAATTACAAATACAGGTTATCTAAGGGTCAGTTAGAAACCATATTGTATAAATTGTAGTCGAAAAAAGTTACGTTTAGTAGCGATTTTAAATAACTTTTCATTACCATATTGACTTTTGATTTGTATAACCTCTAAAGAAGTAATAGATAACCAGCAAAGAACCAGTAAGCTAATCCGTAAGTACCAAAATCGCCGTTTAAAATCACGACATATATTCAGAAAAAATACACTTAGATTAGTATGTTATTATATAGCTGATAATAACACTAGGAGGGGTCTCCCGTGGTCTAGTGGCTAGCGCGCTAGATTCATAAGCGGGAGATGGTGGGTTCGATCCCCACCGGCGACAGGAATTTTCTCATCTCAGGGCTCGCTGAGAAAATTCCTGGCTGCACCCTGGACGTCGGCGCTAATGGCAACGATTTGTCGATGCGCCGTTAAAAAAAAATAAATAACACTAGGATAAAAACTTTCCATTTAAAATCAAACATCAGTCTTGAGTAGTGCAGCATATAACATGCAAAAAAGTCATGACGTTAGCTTATGATCTGTAGTATATAAAGTGATATAAATAAAATCTATAAGTCATCCTATTTAAAAGCTGCCTTTATTAATTCATTAGTTAGTAGGATAAATAAAAGAGAATACTTCTCTTAAAGAAATTAATTCAGAAAGATCTTATCTAGATACCAGCTTTCAACACAAGGCCTTATTAGATCTGCGTCGGGCATTACAATATCAACCCACGCTGAAATTTTAGTATTCTGTTTGTCTTTTACAATTCAAACAGGAATATCAACTTTTATTATTGCTATTAAAGTAACTTTTATTCATTTTTCTGCATGTTATGAGAATAATTCGAGTTAACATTGCGAAATTATTCGTATTATTTATTAAACCACTTTATATTACATAGAACGACAGTTAATTAATTTACAAACGTTTAATTTTTAGAAAAATTAACTTGCCTTTCTGAGAATTTAACAGAGAAACTCCCGTTTTACGTACGTATCACGTTTTATGTACGGGTGTCTTGCAAATTCTGGTACTATAGAGCTTCATATCACCACTAACCCCAATATCTTTAATTGTATAGCTATGCAAGAAAAAATAAAGTGAGCAGCCTAAGAAGATGAAATATTTTATCTTCTTGGGTCGTCGTTTGCGGGTCGGAATTGGAATACCAAGCCGATACTAGGTCCATCCAGCCTTTAAAAAGTAGGCGGGTAAACCGCTTGACGTAACGTCGTTTTCCCTGGCTTAAATCCCCCCCCCCAAAAAAAATGTTATCTTTATTCAATGCTTTGAATGTAATGACAAATGTTACTGATTCGATAATTTTTCAACTATGTAAAAATGTTTGTCGAACACCCTTCGACGGCCGTCGTTCGACGTGTGTTCCAAAGGCATTTTTTACTAGTGACAAATATAAAACAAGTTTTGAAATATGAAACAAGTTTTCATTTTTGTACTTACTTATTTAAATTTTCAATTGAAAAATTGTCATTGTGACTTGTTTCGAGAAACCAATTACTAAAATACAATTTCTTGATGCTGATCTAGTTTTCGTGTACGGTTCATGGGCGTATATAGAAAATAATTTCGGGAGGGGCTGGGAAAATTTCGGGGGGGGGGCTGAGACCAATTCCGGGGTATCGAATACTAAATATTTAGAGTTTGGAATAGTTTTAGGCAACTAAAACGCTATTCGACGTAAAATAAAAAAAAAAATTATGAACTAAGTAATCTTATTTAATTTATTTTTAAGGGTTTACGACAAGTTTTTACCATCAAATCAAAATTTCGGGAGGGGCTGCAGCCCTCTCAGCCCCCCCCTTATATACGCCCATGGTACATTCTGCAACGGTAATGCTTTAGAAATGGTGCAAGAGTATGCGCGCCAAATCACAAATAAGAGTGTTTAATCGGTCTCTTAATTGCTCTCTTGACACCGAATAAACTTCCTGTTTCAAGGTTCCCCATACGAAGAAATCCTTGGGTGTCATATCAGATAATCGGGGTAACCAAGGTACTATTCCAATCAATCTTTGTGCAAAACGGAATACCGAATTCACAAAGAACACATTATTACAGAAAACCAAACATAACAGTATCGGGCAATGACAACCTAGACGTTGTCTAACTAAAACCCTATATCAACAATCGGATCCAATTCGTGACAAAATTATACAAGTGGCGGTAATATATTATCACTATACTTATGATGTACACGGACGACTATCCTAATTGGGTGGGAATTTAAAAAGAACAAAAAAATCCCCCCCCCCCCCCCCCCCCCAAAAAAAAAGTATTAAAGGATAAGGCCGCGGTCAAAGGAGACGAAATGGTGCAGTATCAAGACCAAAACTCCCATTGAATTATTCATGAGTGTTTCATTTCCTTTCTTTTTTTTATTGTATACTACCTTAGGTCTTCCCACGCCTGGCCCATCGGGAGCCTATCGGTATACCTGAGACGGTAGATAGGGAAGATATAATGTAAAATAACTTATTTTAAAAACAAAATAATTATATTTTATGGTTGTTACTTTACTAGAGGGCTAGAAAACAAAATATATGTAGCATAAAACATTTAGTAAACAATAAATATGCCACGCAGAGGGCTGAGAATATTTCTTAAAATAAATATAAACCTTTTTCATTTCAGTATTTTTTTTCATTAACAGTGAGAGAAAGTTTAATGGACTCATGGAGTCATTTTTTTAGAAAATATTGCTAAAATAAATCACTTTTATTTAGTCAAATTAATCAATTTCATTCAAATAAATAACATTCATTCAATAAAAATTTTAATTCAATAAATCATTATTCAATAATGAATAAAAATAAAAGATTACGTTAATCATTACTTGATTGAATGAAAAAGTATTCATTATTCAGAATGAAATAACAGATATATTCATAATTCATTATTCTGAATAATTTTTTCCCAACACTTCTCCAGCGGCTATCTATAGTCCTCAAGGGCAGAGTACAAGTATAAATATATATATATATATATATATATATATATATATATATATATATAAATATATATAAATATATATACATATATATACATATATATATACATATATATATACACACATATATATATATTTTTTTTTCCCCTCTGGCTTTTAATCAAAACATGAATTTCATAATCTATGTTGTTTTAAAGTTTTATTTTTCTATTTAATATTTAAGTTTTGTAACCTCACTAAGTAATTGTTTAATTGACTAACGTAGCAACTTACGATATTATATGTGCGATGCTATAAGTTGTGACTTTAATGCAAATTAAAAAAAAAAAAAAAAAAAAAATTATATATATAGACAAAACCTCTGTTGGATTTAGTAGCTCTAGTCTAGTGGGGGTTTAGAATTTTGTATTATTTTACTATTATTATATTTATGTATTTTTGTTAGTTTTCCTTTTAATTATGTCATCTGTTTTTTTTTAATTTAATTATTTATTATTATTCAATTTAAGTATTTAGAATACGGTGACTTCTAATGTTTATTTTATTTTTATATATTCTTTTTTTTTTTATTTGTATTTTTATTTTTATTTTTATTCTTCTTTTAAGTTGTTCTCTTCTTAAAATTGATTTGTATAAATTACCGACTTAGGTCTCACAGCAACTAGGCTTGTGAAGTTTCCAAGCCTAAATAACGAGGGTGAAGGAGACGCGCAATTGTTAAGTTGACTAGATATATTTTTTTATTTAAATTTTAACGTCCTAGGAATTTTACTAGATATATTTAAGACTGCATGTATCAATAATGTAAGTGTATTGTATCTCCTAATAAAGAAAAATAATATATATATATATATATATATATATATATATATATATATACATATATATATATATATATATATATATATAGGGGAAGGTGTTGTACCTTTGACCTCTTTGCAAAATTGAATTTTTTTTAGCTTGAATATTAACGCTAAATTCATTTTTTCATTCATTTTTTTTAATTTCATTGTAATTAGTATTCTATTGCTTGTCATATTTAATTTTTTCAAGGTTCTAGCTTTACATTTAACATTTTTTATTAATTTAAAAAAAAAAATAATCGTACAGTGGTCAATGGTACAACATGAAGTTGTACCTCTGACCACAATACAGCAGTGCAGAAAAAAAATTGTATTCAGTAATAATGTAATTAATTGTAAGTTTAATAAATACAGGACAAGGATGTAAGCATAATAAAAGAACTATTATTGATATTATGTTATGCTTAATATGCTGAAAAATCCAGCCCAACCGATAAACGTTTTAACTGTCAAGCAGATCCACTAGCAATAGTAAGGTATGGAAGTTTAGACACAATGTCTTCAACATCAATATCATACAAATTTTCATCTTCTCTCGTTTTCAAATATTGAATCTTAAACATTGGACATTGAATACCATAGATCTCTGCGACTAAATATGTAATAGTAATATTAATTATTTTTTTTAAATTTGTAGCAGAAGAACATAAAAGTTGAATTATAAAAAAAATACTCAGGTGTGTTATACCTTTGACCTGGTCAAAGGAACAACAACTAGTCGTGGTCAGAGGTACAACACCCTGGTAGTGAAAATTAAAAAGTATGCTAAAAATGTTAGGGTTAAGATAAATCAATTTCAGAGGCTACACCATATTTCTTATTGTAATAGCTACTTTGTCAAATGATTTCCATCTAAAAAGACATAATACAAAAATATTATGAGGCAAAACGTCATCAATAAATAACTTACATTTTTATGATAGAAATGGATTAGTATTTTTTGCAAGAATCCTCTTTGACTTGAATAATCCAAAGTAGGTTACACAAGCCCTCCAGTGAAGGAGATAAACACTAATTACACCAAAATTTATAAAATGTTGCTACATGCCGCCACAGGTCAAAGGTACAATATGGTCAGAGGTACAACACCTTCCCCGTATATCTGTACTCCGGGTAGGTATAGGAAAGGACATCGTGTCAAATATTTGTAATTGTTCAGGAGAGCCAAAATCCATAACTTCGAACTACATATTAAAATTTGTTTCTCGGTTTGTTTTTATTTCATTTTAGAACGATTTAAATTCCATTAACAAATCTTTAGGTCGAAAGCAATCAGATCGTTGTAGGGAACGTCAGTAACGACCCACAATCCTTGTAAAAAAATACACACTCGAAGGGGCAGTAAGCAACTTATTGGTTGAGTGAGTCATCTCAAGTGGTTGAGGGGGGGGGGGCTATTCAGAATTCCATTCCACCAACCCAGAGGGATTCCTGTTAGACGAACTCAAGGGTTCGATTCCAGACGATATTAGCAGACCTTTGTTGTTGGGAGGTCTGAAGTCTCGGCGCGGGCTATTGGTGATGTTTGATGTTCTCAGCGTTAGATGAGTGACTCACTCCAGACGGCGTGCATTGACTCACTAACACGATAAAAGAGGGGCGACTAGTTCACACAATGAGTTCTTAATTAAATAGAGAAAAAAAATCGTATTAAGCGCAAGGGGGAAAATAACCCATCATGCAAGATGTATGTAACCTCGCAAATTCATCAGTAAGATGGCATTCCAAAGATTTTTTTTTTTTAATTAACATTTATAAATACAAAACACGCATAAATAGTTGAAGAGCATCTGAACAAAAGGTAACACATCCATAAATACCAGCTTTTCAGGAGAGGCAAAAAACGAATAGCTCCGTTTACACACAGATGTTTTCCAACAGTTTTTGAGCGGACGCTCTAAATCGGCGCTCCAATCACGTGTGTGTGAATGCTGGCCGCCGAGATGCAAGGAGCTGTGGGATTAGTACGACGATTAGGGAGTGCAAGTTCCGTCCAGCATCGGCATGCTCACATACGCGCTTCAATCAAACGCTCCAAATCTGGCCATGCAGTTGAGTTCGGTCTGTTTGTTACCCACCGTAGGTGCTGGAATGCATGTTTATGTACAGTTGGTAAAACTTCAATCAAGGGACAGCACTATGCTGTAACGACATAAAAAACTGTGCTAGTGCAAAATAAAGAAACTTTTGAGGAAAGACGAATTTCGTTTTACCTTTTTGAATAATTTACATATATATATATATATATATATATATATATATATATATATGTATATATATATATATATATATATATGTATATATATATATATATATATATATATATATATATATATATATATCATGATGATTAGATAGTTAGCCGTCGAGATGATAGGTAAAGATGGAATGGTTGGGATTCGGCTAAAAAAACCTCAATATGATTTTTGTTAAAAAAAATCTATATATATATATATATATATATATATATATATATATATATATATACACACAGTAGGGTTCCGATTAACCGAAGTCCGGTCAACCGAGATCCCGATTAACCGAGGTGTCAAGCCTGAGGGGGGGGGGGTCTATGTGTATATATATGAAGTTGAGCCAGTGGCCACGACGGGAACTTCATCCCGATTTTCAGAAGAAAACAACTCTCAGCATTTGCGGGGAAAATCTTTCAGCGGATACCGAATCTTCATCCAAATTTATTAATGATTTTGAATTGTTAATGCAAACTAAAAATCTATGCGCTGACCAAATTTACAACACGGATGAGACTGGCTTGTTGTACAAAGTGTTGTCTCAAAAAACTCTCGCGCCAAATACGGAAACAACTGCAAAGGCATTAAAGACAGAGTCACTGTTTTGGTTTGTGCAAATGCAAGTGGGGAAGATAAATTAAAGTTAGTCTTAAAAAATCTAAATTTTTATAAATTTATCTTTATTAGTTTTCGAGTTATGAAACATTAAGTTTTTTTTAAAAAATCTGCTTGCCAGATCCCTTCTCTATTTAGAAAGCAGAAGCGATGTACCTCCAAATGAACTCATGATTCTAAGGAAATGGAGGGACACAGCTGCTGCCGACAGAAACAGTTCATTTAAGCAAGCCACAATTAAAGATTTCTTTTTTAAAAAATAATGTCACGGTGTCTGTTATTATTGCTATTACTGCAAATTATTATTATTATTAAATATTGTTTTTTTTTAGCATATAAGAAGTTTTTATTCAAAAACAACCTACATTTCCAATCGCTATTGGTATGGTTCCGATTAACCGATTATTTCGATTAACCGAGGTAACCTTGGTCTCCATCGACTCGGTTAATCGGAACCCTACTGTGTATATATATATATATATATATATATATATATATATATATATATATATATATAGGCTTGCCATATATCCCGGTTCGATCGGGACAATGCCGGTATTTATATTTATAAACGCCCCGGAAACAGCTTTAAGATGTAAAAAGTAATGAATTTATGTTTTTAAGATTTTATATTATCAATTGGTTACTTTTCTACAGTCAACATTTCTGACTACCGCACACAGTGTCAAAGAAGTGAGAAGTATTCTAACTGTAATCTGTGAGCAAACAATGGAACTACTACCAGATTCCCCACTCCCGTTACGAGGCTTCAAAGAGGGCTTGAAACTCATCATTTTGCGTCTAATTTGTATAATTTTTATTCAATCCCCCCCCCCCGATATGCCCATCCCATATTAATGTGTCTCGGTTTCACTCACCAAAAATATGGCAAGCCTATATATATATATATATATATATATATATATATATATATATATATATACCTCACAATCAACGAGAGCTAGAAGACGTTTCGGTAGAGAGGTCCTCGAGAACGACAATATATGTATATAAAATTATAAACTTGCGTGATTATTTAGCCCAAAAGGAACTGAAGTGCTCTTTTAGTCAGCCCCATCCCTCAAAACGATTAACTCAATTCACGTAGAATTGGAATCCTATGTAATTCATTGGAATTAGTCAATGGACGTTTGAAATTGTAAATTTTTCTTAATTAGGACTTACATATTTCACGATTAGTTTTATCCATTTTCTTTAAAGCATATGTAGGATCAATGGGAAAACGCAATTTATTCGAATTTCTAGCCGAGAACAGTAAATTTTCATTAGACAAGGAAGTGTTGAAGATGACATTGTGACTTCCTAATTTGTGTTTTGCATCGGGCTCATTATCATAAAGACGTTAATGAACCGTCACGTACTGAAGCAAGCACAACGTGAACACACATCATTAGCTCTAACCAAGGTCCAAGGTTGTATTTAAGAGTTCTCTTATCTAGGAGAGAAAACTTTATTTAAAAATATAAAGAAAATGGGCTGCCCAATTACGTTGGGTTGCTAGATACACAGCGTGGTTACCATCCATTCCGAAATAGGGTTAATTTGGAGGCTGAAGATGTTAGGAGTTGGAAACAACGAATAGAGAATAAAGAAGATAGTGATGGAAGAGAAGGAATTGATAGAATTGAAAATATAGTCTAAAGTATATAAGGAAACAGTTTGAATGGATGATAAGCACTCAGTGACCACAGATGTGATCGGCAATTATGCCCAATGTGTCCACTAATATGGACTCGGCTAATGCTGCCAGGTGGTCTGCTGTCAGTCCTAGTCCTTCAAGCAAGATGGCTGTGCTCTTCGGAATGGTCCCCCTTGATCCGAACCATAGTCCTTTTACAACATATTCCTTCTTCCCAAATTCATCCTGGAACTTTTCTTCGTAGTACACCGTGCATTTCATATATATATATTTCTTTTCGGCATCTACATTTTCAGCCTCTTTGGAGTCGTTATTTTCGAAGCGGACCGTGGGATCGAGAATATATGCCGTTTTCTCATTTTTGGGAAACGCTATGATGTCGGCATATCGTGATGTCCCAAATAATATTGGAGTAATGCGTCTCCAACTAAATCAGCGAAATCCTGAAAAGGCAGGTTTGACAAAATACAGCATTTATTTTAATATTAGACTAGCAATATTGGTGGTTGAGTAGTTCCTCAGCCGACCATTGTTGGCCTAAAGTTCCAACGGCAACAGAGTAGTATAAATTTGCCGAGAAGAGCTCTGGTCCCGTTCATAACGTTTTACGGAGAACAAGATCCCGTTAGTTCTGTGCTCTACCTCCGCCTAACTTCTCGACACTCCGTCTCGGGTTATTAGTACAGGGGAAAATCCTAAAGGGCTTTCAGATCAATGTTGACAATTAAATATTATACAACGAATTAAAAATATTAAGTCCTAGACGTCTGTCAGAAATCAGAACTTCTAAGAATACATTGACATCATAAGGTGCGAACCCTATGTTGCAGATTTGTTCAGGAAGAAAACTGGATTTGAGGTATATAAGGAAGTGAGCTACATAACCGAAGATGATTCCGCAAGAAGGGGTTGTACGAAAAATGAGACTGTATGTTATACAGAACATTATATAGGTTTGTCGGGTGGACCTAAAGCATATTTATGTTCCTGAGCAGAAGGCTCTAAGCGAAATGTTTATTATATCCCATGCTCAAGGTAGTATTTATAGACACAATTTCCAAGAAAAACGTTCATTAGAAGTATGGGAAACGGAGTTAGGTCCAATTTTCTGCTTTTTTAACGTAGACGTATTTTTTATTGAATAGGAAACGATTAAAAAAAAACTGTTCAAAATACCTAAGTTGTAATTATGCCGACATAAAATAGAAAACATTTTCATTAATAAAACAGTGATTTAATTTACCAAACCCATTGATAAAAGATACTTTATGGGCGTCTAATAACGCACTTCTATTTTTCTCGATGAATTAATGGTTTCTCGGGAATTTTTCCCGCCGCCCCTAACGGACTAAAGATTTACTACTTACAGGAAAACTTAATAGCTG
Organism: Gonocerus acuteangulatus; assembly: GCA_946811695.1. Taxonomy (NCBI): domain Eukaryota; kingdom Metazoa; phylum Arthropoda; class Insecta; order Hemiptera; family Coreidae; genus Gonocerus; species Gonocerus acuteangulatus. Next base: position 20,815,773 of record OX328130.1, read on the forward strand.
ATATATAGTGTACTTTTATCTGCAAAGAGAGATAGATTTTGATGCAATAAGGTCAAAAAAATACTATATTAAAAAAGAAGTTCAATTTCAGTATCAAGCAGGCAAAATCCATTGTTTATTCGGTGAAAAAGATTGTCGTGCTTACAGTCGAGCGTTAATAGACTCTCGGGTTAATTTTTGATAGGTATTTTTACTAAAATTGGAAAAATTATAATTTAGGTTCCCCCAGTACAATACAGAAGATTTACATGTTTATCTCTTTTCCATGCTTTATATAAAACAGATAAATGTTGGTTACGTTTGTAATAGAGTACAGAAATAATTTTGTCAAAATACATATGCAGTTTAGGACAGTTTCTACACTTTACAACTGAAAACATGCGAAATACTCATATGTTTTCGACAAAATACTCGAAAAAGAGGCTTGAAGTTTAAGATTTGTTACTTTCACTCCATTAAAGGAGAATTATTAAGATATTCCTCAACAATAATACAAATAAGAAATAAAATAAAATATACTTTTCAATTTTATTCTTGATTAAGAATATATTGGGGGCGAGGTTAGCTCAGTAGTAGAGCACTGAACACATATGCTGCGGGACCTGAGTTCTAATCTCGAGGAAGCCACTAAGGATTTTTATGTTCTAGTGTCTTCGTTGATGGGTTGAATTCGGCCTCCCTGACCGTCCCTAGGCCAACCCAGCCTTTCATTAATTTATTAATGGGTACCTTTGAGCTAATGATCCTAGAAGTCGAACCAGCAAAGGGGAAAATCAGGCGACCCGAGCATAGTACTGACCACACTATCTCCCTAGTGTGCCCTATGGTCATGAATCAGATACCTCTACCAGATATGCTCCTCAAGGCCCTCGGGACAGATTTTAACTTTTTTAAGTATATATTGATCACAATAAGTAGTTGGTATTTTCGGAGTAGAGTTATTATTTTAGAAAGAGTTAGGCAAGTGTTATCAGATTTCCAGTCTGAACTAATCGGGCGTAAACGAGCGAGGCATTGGAGTCTGCAGTAGATAGCCGAACGCTTTACCAAAAGCCAAATCGAGTGGAATACCCCGATATGTTGCTCGACTCAAAGGATTTTGGTACATTGAGGGACATTATTTTGGAAGAATGATTGTTGTTTATTCCTGTTACATTAATATCCTTCTAATTATTTGAGAAATATTGCTTACAAATAAATAAAAAAAAATTGTTATGGGCACATTATTTGTTTGTAAGAAACTGGATATAATTGAGGCCGGAGAACATAACCTACAGAGATATAATTCATTTGTTCACGCCACCCACCTTCAGTCCACCACAAAGAGAAAATAGTGTGTTTTAAATAATATATTAATATCTGCTGTCATGCAAGGTGTAAATTATAAAGATTCTTTGAGTGTATTTAATAAACTACATTTTTTTATGTATTGTATGGATCTAAAGATATATATTTATGCATACTGAAATTATAATTCTTCAAACAACCCAACTATCCCTTTATGCCTAAATACATCCCCTTTATGACCTATAAATAAGTCTGTTTGCAAGATTTTTTTTTTAATTATGATTAGGGTGCATTGATTGCTAAAGTCAGTGCCACCAGTGTAGAAGTATCTATTTAAGATCGGGTTACATGTTGGACAAATTGGTTTTTGTTCTCGTTTTATTAAATATGAATGGATAAGTCTAATGTGTCCCATCCGTAAGCAAGCCAGTATTTCATACTTCATCTCGTCTTATTACTTTATGTTCGAGTTTATTGAATACAAGTTCACAAGATTTTTATTGGAATCTACTATATATTTGTCAAATACCACTCAGTTACTCCCAGCCCAAACCACTTGACAGAAAATTTTAAAATTTTGCAAGGACAGTCCCTTTAGAACGTAAACACTCGCTAAGAGAGGATTTTTTGATATTCAAATTTTTAAGTATTTTTAGAGTGGGTTGAATTTTTAGTCAGTTAGAGCAGGGATGCCGAGGCAGCATGCGTTGCTAGGACGATAACAGGTCAGCTGTTACCGAACTGTATCTATTTCATAATATTATTTTTATTTGCGGTTCATTTCAACTATGATAGCAGACCTTGAATTACTAGAAATAAACTGTCCCTAATAGAGTTTACGCTATACCTGGTGATAGTCCATCCGAGGTAATAATATCCCGACCCCTTGCACAGCCTCCTCACCCATCAGCATCCCCAGTCAGAACACTTCATGGTAATACTCGCAAATATAATGGGTGTTTCCAAATGACATTTTGGAAACATAAATTTGTAAATTTTAACGTACATTTATTATTGACAACGAATTTTAACATGTACTGGTTAAACTGCTGTTCGGAGCGCTCCAATGTCAAGAAACATTATACTTCGATTACTTATCAATTGATGAATAACTTATAGAAAGACGGGAACCGTGCTATAATAAACTGCACAAAATTATATAGTAGCGTTAATTTTGATGACACATTATTTAATGCAATATAATAACTACTTATCTGCCGTGACGAAGCACGGTTATTCAGCTAGTACGTTAATAAATCTGCATTTCTTAAATATAAAGGTGCGTTATATTTTCCAACGTTTCTGCTTGAGCTTCAATACATCAACGGAGCGTTGAGAAGAAGAAGAACATATCCGAGTATGTCTCTATATATTCTTTTTATATTTTAGCGTTCATAAATCTTTCATAGTGGATTTGTTTGTTGTTTAGTATTTCATGGTAATTTAATTTGATATATTCGCCTTCTTGTTTTTCCTTATTCGTACAGTCAATGTACGTAGAGCTTTGATGTCGTTAAAAGCTTCAGGACATATCTAGAGATTGAGAGAGAATAATGGTATGTAAGACAGAACCATCACGTGTCGGCCCCACGCTCTCACGCCCGTCGCGTGATCAAATCCTGGAGAAATGCTCCATTGTCCGATGTTGGAAGGACCTTGAGACTAATGTTAAGGAAAGCGCACCGTGCTTCGAGTAAGGACTTCCGGAATTCGCGCGAACGTGCGGATCTCCTGACTGCCGGAAGCGCGATCTGTGGAATGGTTGCACGGTCCGTCTCTTTTGTCCGGCGATATGGACGAGAGAGAGAGAGAGAAAAGAACGGAACTCATGTCTTTTTGTTTCTAAAAGGATCCGAAGATGCATTACATAAGTTCGAAATCCTCTAGAGCTTAGAGGCTCTGTTTCATCTTAGTGAATAATCACACTATATCAAGAGCGGATTATGGGTGACTGAAGACGAACTCTTAGGCCTCCGATACGATTCGAGCGATGAGCGATAAGCGAAAGGCCAACGTCGCTCACATTAATGTTAAGCTGGAGTGCAGTAGGAATGAGGGAGGACTGACTACAATAGGCGTGAGCGACCGGGCGAATTGCCTTACAGGTTCCAGCCTGTCGCTTAGCCCAGACATTACAATTTTTCTCCTCGCTCACCCCAGACATTATATTTTGCATGCTACAAAAAAGGCTAGAGCCTCTAAATCTTAACCGATTTTTTTTTTTTTTTTTTTTTTTTTTTTTTTTTTTTTTTAATGAAAGCTAATACAATTTAGGACAACTTATTCAATTCACATTTATGTTTTTTGTTTCCCTTTTTTATTAAATTACTTGGAAAGATGTTTATGACCATCCAATGTGTATAACCTTCCAATGTTTAAAACCTTTTAATGCTTATAACCTTCTCGCTACCTTTCTTATAAATAATTTTAAAATATGAATACTAATAAAAGAGTAAATTGGATGATAGTGAAAATGAGCTTTTAATTTCGGAAGTACAAAGTATGGAATGACAGACACAGTGATTTTGAAAATACAATCATAACCAAGAAACTAAGAGAATAGGTTAAACATGCAAGGTAAGATATTTTTATTAACTAAACATTTAAAATATTAATTTCTTGAATTAATATATTAATTAAAAAACGTATATTGGAGTATGCGATGACGGAAACTAAAGGAAACTACCGCCCAGCCGCTCTGTATCGTAGCCTATGCCCTTCTTCTGCTACACGCTCGGTCGCTCATCGCTCGTATCGTACCCGAGGCCTTACTGCAGAAGATTGGTCAACTGTTTTTGAAATATTGAGAGAAAAACATTGTACAATTCTCATTGTGTCACACCCACGATGCGATTTGACAACCACAGAATAGAGACTCTAAACTTCAAATGGCTACAAGAGGTTATTTTACTGTAAAATAACCTTACTAATCACTGAAATTAAATCAAGCGAACTTTCGTACCATGGTAGTTCGTCTTCGTACCATGGGCGGATATAGAAAATAATTTCGGGAGGGGCAGAGAGAATTTTAGAAAGGGCTAAGAACATTTGGGGGTATGGACTACTAACAATCTAGAATTTCGAATAGTTAGACAATTAAAATGCTATTACAACCAATAAAAACCTTTTTTTCTGAACTAAGAGATCTCATTTCATTAATTTTTAAGGTTTTTCATAAATAGAAATGTATGTTACATTGAAATATATCAAATGAGAGAGTTGTGTCTATTTATCTGAAAAAATACTGGGATTTAAATTGATTAAACCGCTCAATAATTATTTAAAAACATGAAGACGATGGATGTTGCTTGAAAGTTGGGTGTTGTTTTGAAGAGGAGTGAATGGAGGAGTGTTTCGGTCGAGGGGATACTGGAGGAGGGAGGCGTGGCAAAACAAAGAGCCTGTAGTCCCGGAACCTGTTCTCCAGGAGCTGGAGATGTAGGATGAACCCAGCTTGAAGGTCAAGCAAGCCTCAAGAAACTATGGGCATGGATGCGACTGTACCACTGCCCTCCATCTAAATGCAATACACCATAAAACTTGCGGTACTTACGTATTAGCTTCACCTCAGGTTAGAGAAGTTGTTCTCGTTCAGTGATCTGGATCATCATCGCATCCAATATGGCGACGGAAAGACCATTTATTAATATTGTTAACGAGTTTTGATATAACCTTGAGGAAACGCGTGGCACTTATGTTAATGGCATAATTGATATGCGTTTCCGCTCGCTCAAGGTTATATCGATACTCTAGTCAATCCACTCGATGATAATATAGATCACTGAAATATGAGGGACTGAAATATCAACACCCAATTAAGTTACTTCTCTCAGCTATTAAGTACTACTTTACTTACGACTCGTCTTTTTATTTGTTCTACTGTTTATCATTGACTATACTATTGACTTTCTTCTACTTACCTCAATTCTTTATAGCCGCCTGAGTTGCGATATATTTAATTAATAAAATAAATAATATAGACTGGTTTTTCGGTGGAATATAGAGGTTTATTACAAAATGTACAAATATTTCATGTTTAAGTTAAAATGAATCATATTGTTATGCACCAAATGCTTAAGTTACAGTTAATACCTATCAGATGTTAAGTCCGTGGTGCTTTGTCCTAATTTCATGACAGTCGAACCTCATTGATCTATATTAACCAGTGATCTATATAATCGTCGAGTTAAGATTGACTACAGTTTCGGTATAACCTTTAGCGAGCGGAAGCGCATAGCAATTATGCCATTAACATAAGTGCACCGCTTTCCTCAAGGTAATATTGGGTTCGATGATGATCCAGATCACTGAACGAGAACCACTTCTCTAACCCGGTAAAGTTAATACGAAAGTACCCAACCTGCAATACACGAAGGTCTTAAAGTGACAACGATCCGACCACTACTATATGTGAATATTTTTTTACAGTAAGACCTCCATTATCCGGGACTCTATTATCCGGGATTCCAATTAACCGGGGTCTCGATGGGGGAATTTTTATTTTTATTCCTTCTTTAAATGTTAAGTACATACGAACATATTTATTGCATTATTTTTATTTTTATCAACTAAAGCATTTGATTTCATAATTATGTATTAAATATTTGTATGTATGTAATGACGATTATGTACATAAATATGAAATAAAATTAATTACATACATTGTAAACTAACGAATGGAAGAACAGCGCTGTTTTCGGAAGAATGTAATGATTCCATATTTCTGGAAGCATCTCAATTTATTTCATATTCTTGGAACTGAAACGTTTTCAATTCTTTCTATGAATCCCCTACTGGGCTGTTAGCCTACCAAGGAAATATTACCTCTGTTGGGCTTTACCTCTTCACTCGAGTACATACGAAACCCGATTTCCGCAGAATTATCTTGTTACAGGCGATCAGATCAAATATAAGAAAATAATTATGTATCAAAAAACGGTGAAAAATTACTGACTTTCACGACAAAATAATTAATTTGAATTTGAGTTTATTTTTGCACTTGTACAAAGAGAAAGAGAAAAGCTTTATTCAATAAACAAACAAATAAAGATTGCTGCCCAAGTCTGTTGGGTTGCTACACACACAGCCTGCTAATCATTCTTTCGAAAATTTATTGAATTGATTTTTGGAATGTCTGTTAATTAATTTTTTAATGTGGAGGAAAAGAAAAGGAAATTTGGTAAAATGATATTTAAAAATGACTCTATATGCAATTATTTTTTTTTTTTTTTTATGGTGAATTTGGATATTTTTTATAATTTACAAGGTGAACAAAAAATAATCTTCGAAAGAATGATTAGCAGCTGTTCAGCTCCCGTAAATGTGATAGCTGAGAATCCCCAGGGAATCAATAAGAATTGATTCCGCGAGGCTAGCTAGCTTGCTTGTATCTAGTCCCAGCGTTCCAAAGAAGTCACTAGTTGCTTTAGGGATCGTCCCTCTCGTGCCGAACCACAGGCCTTGTACAGTATAATTCCTTCTTCCATAGGCTTCTTCAAACTTCTCTTGGTATGTCTTGATGCATTTAGTGTATATAGCCTTCTTCTCTCTGTCAATTGCCTAAGTCTGCAAGGGATCGTTAGTCTCATATCTGATTGTCGGATCAATTATATATGCTGATTTACTTTCTGCCTGAAATGCAATGATGTCAGCATATCTCGAGGAGCCATCTTCATCCACGCCGTAGACTTCTTCATGGCATTGGAAGCCTTTTTCTTGAAGGAGAGCAATAAGCCTATGTTTGAGGTTATGGTGACGCCTAGTGACAAGAAGCATACTATGTGGACAGTTTCCAAGCACGTGTGCTGGTGTTTCGTTCTCTCTCCCGCACTTGCGACAGAGGGGTCCAACATTTGATGCTCCCATAACGCTAGGAACGCCTCTCAATGGCGCATAATTGACGTTCAGTTTTAGGGCATTTGTCCATTCAGAGCCAGACAGACATTCTTTTTCATAGACAAACTTGTTGGCTTTGGGACAATCTTTGAAATGTATCACCCCTACACCTTGCCATTTGGAGTGAGCCCATTCTTCAAAGCACTTTTCTCGTAACTTACGTCTGATCATTTTAATATTGTGCTCTTCTTGGAGTTCGGCAATTTCAACGGTTAGTCTATAATTATATAATTAATAAAACGTTTACATACACATTTCTCAATGCAAATATGAAGATTTACATGACATCTTGTTCACAATTTTTCTTCATAACCTTATAATCCAGCACATTTAGTCAATAAAATATTGTGTTTCGATTATCCGAGGTTTTCCATTATCCGTGGATCACCCTCCCCGTCATTACCCCGGATAATGGAGGTTCTACTGTATTTATTTATTTGGTTATTTAGAGCTCGCTATGTTACTATTTGCTCTTGTGAACACGAGTTGTGGGTAGAATCCATCAACAGTTCTAATGTTTTATAACAATAAATATTTACATATATAAAGAAATTGCAATACAAATTTTGGTATGGAAACAATAGTGAAATGTAAAATGCGTATTTACTTTGCCAAGTGTAAACGTGATTTCACTCCACAGTAGCACACACATGTTTTTCCTTATTTTTTTAGGTTTGTTCTAGATGTTTGTGTAAGTGTTTGTTTTTCTAAGGTATGTGAGCATGGTTTCGAAAAGCATTATTCCTCAAGTGGGGAATACCTGTACAAACTATTCCTCAAGTGGGGAATACCTATACAAACTATTCCTCAAGTGGGGAATACCTGTACAAACTATTCCTCAAGTAGGGAATACCTGTACAAACTATTCCTCAAGTGGGGAATACCTATACAAACTATTCCTCAAGTGGGGAATACCTGTACAAACTAGGTAATGAGTTATCTTATCGTGAGAGAATAATATAATCTCGGCAATGGGCGTACATAGGAAATAATTTCGCGAGGGAGGGGGGGGCTGGTACCATTTCCAGGGTATGGAATACTAAAAATTAAAAACTTGGATTAGTTTTAGCCAACTAAAACGCTATTACTCTCAAAATAAAATATATTTTTTATTAACTAAGTGATCTTATATAATTTATTTTTAATGGTTTTATGACAGATTTTTACCGATCAAATAAAAATTTCGGGGGGGGGGCTGCAGACCACTCAGCCCCCTTATATACGCCCATGATCTCGGCCAAAACATTTTACGCTGATCCAAGCCTTTTCGAACATGCGCCTTACCGCTGTTGTCTTTTTGTATGGACACTATTACGCATTACACGCCTATCCTATGTCTCTAATGAGCTTCTTACCCTCATATCAGACCCCAAATTCCACTGTAAGTGTCCAACTCCAGTAATCTACCTTCTTACCACTTGTCGTTACAAAACGTTTCATGTCTTTTAATAAAATGTTTTATTCTAATCCATCCTTAACTCCAAAGTTAACCAAAATTTAAACACCTTTGTTTATATGAATTTTAAACACGCAGGAAATATTTTAACTTAATCCGATTATCCTAAGTACCCAAACCAAAAACTATATTCAACAATTATTTTTCAACTTTTCTTAAAAACGGTTAAAGCTATCGCCTTAAAATGGTTTTAATTGTTTTCCTAGACGCAGAAGCATATTAAACGAGTACTTACAAGCGTATGATGTAAGGGCAACGATTTTTTCGCGCGGATTTCGCTCCAAAAATCATGTTTCGGTGGACGGATTCTGGTGGTTAACGAACTTAAGTTTCAAATTAGACGAATGATTTTTGTACCAAATTTCATCAAAATCGGATCATTATTCGCTTAGATAGAGCGCGAACAGACAAATGTATATACATATGTACATACAAATTTGAACGACCGTTATTTTCGTTGTCTAGGGGTTCTGAAACGTGAACGTTTCTAGTCGGCACTTCCGGATTGGGTCATGAGGTCAACCTTATAAGCGGGGTTCAAATAATTTTATGTATTAGAAGTGATTTGCCCACTAAAGACGACAAGAATTATTTTTAAGTTTGAGCGGAACTTCCTACATTCATGGTCCACGAAAATGACCAAGATAATGTAGAATTATATGTTGCAAGGATCACAAGACTATTCTATTGATGTCAATGGCACTTCTTTAGGTGCAGGAAGGAGGCGATGTTGCCTAGACTAGTACAAAAACTCCCATCCTCGCTGACACCTTGACCGGAGGGTATCCCAAAGATATTTCACAACAATAGATCTATTGTATGATCCTGAGCAGATGTCCCTGGCCGGCAGTAACGGAGTGCCGTGTCACCTCCTTGCGACCTTACCCTGTTTGTCAGCAAGGATCCACGGATTTCTCGATATATGTCCACCAAAGAGGATTGATTGAGGGATCTTCAGTAGAATTTTTGACGGAAAACTAACTTCTGTCGAGGTGACCCACATGATAACATCAATTATTGGTGAGACCTTACAGGAGTAAGGGCGAATCACGAATTCCGGATGTTGGGAAATCGAAGTTAAAGTTCTAGAAGCGCTTGAGGATAGCAAAGGAGAATGGTTACTCTAACGAATGCAGATTCACAAATCTGATTGAAAAAGTATTCAATCCAAATTCAACGTTTTAGTATATAATATTTACGAGTGATTTATGGATAAAAAAATGCTAGGAGGAGAGTTTCAGACCCGGGTTTCGCCCTTGCAATAGGACATTGAATTTTTCATAGATGATGCTGCTATTCACTTTAACTTGAAAATGTGAAAGAACTAAAGAGAGAAACATGGCGAAGCGTCATGTTACTTACATTTTTCTGAATCAGAAAATAAAATAAAACAAAAAGACGATTTTTTCTGATTCTGAAGTTTCGAAATTTCTGAAAAGTTCGAATTTCTGAAGATGTACAGGCAACCTAATTGGTGGCAATACCTAACGTGGTACTTTTTTTTTTTTTTTTTTTTTTTTTTTTTTTAACGGCGCATCAACTATTTGGCTATTAGCGCCGGGCTATCTATAGGTTGCCACCCTTTTATAATGCACGTGGTCGGTCACCCATTCAGGCACTGACCACGCCCGACGTTGCTTAACGTGATCTACGGGAACCGGTGTATTCAACGTGGCTATGGCCGTTGGCCTAACGTGGTACTAACCATCTAAGGGAAATAAAGTGCAGTATGCAGTCTTATTCGTCTAGAGAAAAACTATCAAGACGCGAAGACGTAATACTAACGCGACTTAGGATCGGACATACACGACTCATCCAGTCGTACCTCTTCACAAGACAAGACAAACGGCTATGTCAGACTTGCAACGTACCTTTAACTGTAAAACACTTACTAACAGAATGCCTTAAAAGAGACAACTTAAAGTTGCCTCTTAGCTTAAGTGAACTGTAATCAGATAGATCACACTTTGATACCATACATACAATACAATATAGTAATACCACACATAAATCGTAAATTTAACCAAGTCAAAGTTTCTTATAAAGAATTTAACTAACAAACATGCACTCATTAAAGAATTTCTGAAAACAAAATCAACTTTTCACTAATATCTTGTCAATCCTTTAGGTTTGGAGGTATTCCCTTATTAACTGCATTATAATCACTAGGCCTGTCAAGTCACTTGACCAGATGCGTCGACTTACCGTGTCGACATGCCCAAACCGAAATGAGCAAAAAAAAAAAAAAAATGACGAAATAGATATTGTTCTCAAAGCCCCCTCTTCAACTATCATAAGTCTTCCCAGCCTAGGAGAGATGAACTCGGCGTATTCAGTACAAAACTTTATATTACTAAGAGAGAGAGAGAGAGAGAGAGAGAGAGAGAGAGAGAGAGAGTAATTGTAACTTCCTGAATATTGTTAGTAACTTTAGTAATATTGTTCTACTTCCTTCCTGTCCCCTCTTGGAACTTGGGCAATCATAAACTATACTAGTGCCCTTAGCTCCTAGACTTTGTCTAGGCAGTTATTACTTCTCTATGGTAATCAATTTTATAAGTCATAACGTATTCAATTCCATGTGTAAAAATTTGATATTATTTTATTTTACACTATGAAGCCAAATACATCCAAAATATAGATAAGAAAAAGTTCGACTCGCGCGGAAACGACCGCGATAAAAGATAAAGGTCGTGCCGACGGTTTTTCCAGGAATAGAAAATATATCATAAATTATGAAATAACGACTGCTTACTTGAAACAAATCACTTACCTGAAACAAAATCATAATAGGCATATCATTGTAGAAAACGAAATAAAAAATAATAATAATTTATAATAGTAAATAACAATAAAATAATAGAGAAAAGCTTTATTCAATAAACAAACAAATAAAGATTGCTGCCCAAGTCTGTTGGGTTGCTACACACACAGCCTGCTAATCATTCTTTCGAAAATTTATTGAATTGATTTTTGGAATGTCTGTTAATTAATTTTTTAATGTGGAGGAAAAGAAAAGGAAATTTGGTAAAATGATATTTAAAAATGACTCTATATGCAATTATTTTTTTTTTTTTTTTTTTTTTTATTATTTTTTTTTTTTTATGGTGAATTTGGATATTTTTTATAATTTACAAGGTGAACAAAAAATAATCTTCGAAAGAATGATTAGCAGCTGTTCAGCTCCCGTAAATGTGATAGCTGAGAATCCCCAGGGAATCAATAAGAATTGATTCCGCGAGGCTAGCTAGCTTGCTTGTATCTAGTCCCAGCGTTCCAAGGAAGTCATTAGTTGCTTTAGGGATCGTCCCTCTCGTGCCGAACCACAGGCCTTGTACAGTATAATTCCTTCTTCCATAGGCTTCTTCAAACTTCTCTTGGTATGTCTTGATGCATTTAGTGTATATAGCCTTCTTCTCTCTGTCAATTGCCTCTGCCTGCAAGGGATCGTTAGTCTCATATCTGATTGTCGGATCAATTATATATGCTGATTTACTTTCTGCCTGAAATGCAATGATGTCAGCATATCTCGAGGAGCCATCTTCATCCACGCCGTAGACTTCTTCATGGCATTGGAAGCCTTTTTCTTGAAGGAGAGCAATAAGCCTATGTTTGAGGTTATGGTGACGCCTAGTGACAAGAAGCATACTATGTGGACAGTTTCCAAGCACGTGTGCTGGTGTTTCGTTCTCTCTCCCGCACTTGCGACAGAGGGGTCCAACATTTGATGCTCCCATAACGCTAGGAACGCCTCTCAATGGCGCATAATTGACGTTCAGTTTTAGGGCATTTGTCCATTCAGAGCCAGACAGACATTCTTTTTCATAGACAAACTTGTTGGCTTTGGGACAATCTTTGAAATGTATCACCCCTACACCTTGCCATTTGGAGTGAGCCCATTCTTCAAAGCACTTTTCTCGTAACTTACGTCTGATCATTTTAATATTGTGCTCTTCTTGGAGTTCGGCAATTTCAACGGTTAGTCTATTAGCGCATTCAGATGACTCTTTTTCGTAGTCGAATGTTGCCTGAAACTGATCATCCGACACTTGCTTCAGCTTCTGGGCAATGGACCAGTGTTGAAGCGGTGCTTCCCAAAGACAGCGCAATAGTCCCAGACCTCGGTAACGTCTTGGTGCATAGAACATTGCAGTGCTACTATTGGCTGGTAAACCTAGCATCGCTTTAACACTCCGTCTTATTATAATATCAACTCCTTCCAGAAAGGTCGGGTTCAGTTTTATTAAAGGAGCTGTTTGGAGTGGATAAATCAGAGAAGGGAAAAGGTACTGATTTATGACATTGAGCTTTTGATCAGGTCTTAGCAGGCTAGTTGCGGTTAACTTTGTCATGTTTTCATTCACCTGTCGCAATGCATTCTCGTTAATCACCATCTCATTGGAAAAATCGCATCCAAGATATTTAATTTTATCATTTTCCTGTATAGAATCGATTTCTCCGCCGTTTTCCAGCAATAGCTTCCCCTTCACTAATTTTCCTTTTTCAATAATAATTGCAGAGCTCTTCTTTGCATTGATTTCCAGCCCAATTTCACTGAATATTCTGCTGACAACGTTAATTATTCGTACACCAGAATCTACATCCCGAGATGTTACAACTTGGTCATCAGCAAATCCTGTAAGTGTAACAGGAATTTGATTTTCTATAAGTCTGTAACCTAATGTGTTCGCAAATTTGGGATCACAGACTTCCCTGTACACATGGTCAATGGCCAATATAAATAAAGTTGGAGACAAAGGCCCACCCTGCGGTACTCCACGCTTCACTTCAATGAAGTCTGTTCGATTCGGTCCAGCCATTATTTGTATTTTGTTATTGCAAAGTAATGCAGATATAGCATCTGAGAGATCGCTTGATACGCCTTTAGATGATAACGTCTTCAATATATGATCGTGACCAACGTTGTCAAAGGCACCTGTGACATCAAGGAATGTTAATACACCATCTTCTTTATTTGTCCTTGATTTGAGCAATATGGATTCAATGATGCGTGTATTTACGTGACATCCAGGGAGACCTTTAATGAAACCGCGTTGGCTAGGGTGGAAATTAATTTGCTTCCTCAATTCATAATCTAGAACTTTTTCAATCAGGCGTCTTACTATTGAGTATATGGTTATTGGACGCCATGATGTCAGCTCGTTGACAGGACCTTTTCCTTTATAAATTAAAATAGTTCGACCCTGCCTAAAGGCTTTGGGGACGTAAGAGGTCAATAGTAAAATGTCGGCGATATCTTTTAAAATATGAGCCACATTAAGACATTTAATTGTTTTAATAAGCACCCCGTCAGGACCTGCAGATGAGTCAAGTGAAGTAGACTTGATAGCTCGGTGCATTGATTTTATGTCCACTGTATTTATATTTGGGTTCTTTGATGCGTCACCATATTTGTCTCGTACATTGTTATTCTCATGCCCGAAAATCGATTGAAAGTGATTAAGGATTGTTCCGGCTTTGATTGAGCAGCGTTTGGGACTGTCAGCATTCATAACAGTATTAACCACTCGCTTCCTTCTGTTGTAATAATCATATTGAGCTACTTCATACAGATACTGTTCGGTTCTCCTTGCCCTGGCAGCCTTGTTCGCTCTCTGAGGATTTGAGCATTCTCCTGCACCTTTACCTTTTCCTGCTTTATCAGACTTTTTACGAGAATTATAGTACCTGATTGCAGGGTGCTTCGGTCCAGGAAGAATATTGTTAGAGTCCTTCAGGAACTTCAAAAACTCGGCAATAATATCATCATAGTCTAATGGTGAAAATGTTTTCACATGCTTAATGATATTTTTAAATGTTTCTGCCCAATAATCTAAATCCTCTTTTAAATTTGCTTTTATGGGAAACTGTTTGCTTCGTTTGTTTGTCGATTTTGAAGGTCCTAATATGGTGTTTATTGTTTCCTCATTAGCCTCTTTGTAGTGCTTCTTACTTTGATGCGTTCGAAGCCCTCTTTCACCTTTAAATGTTTGCCCACAAAGAGAACATAGAGTTTTATGACCATCATCAACATCGGGCAGATCGAGAATGGATTTATAAGAAGAAGTAGGATTTTGTTTGGAAGAACTTTTAGTGCATTTCTGTTTGTCGTTCATTTAAAAACTAACAGCTAAAAGGATTTATTTCATCTTAATAATCCGCATGGAAAACCTTATTTTCGATTCTAGAGCATTCCGAAGCCAGGTTAATTCCTGCACTAACTATTAGCACTCGCAATGTCTCGCAAAATACAATTTTTGTACAGATGTATAAATATTTGAATACTACACTCAATCTATTTTAATGAAATAGGTTAGATTGGTTAACCTTTGTCATTCAAATACCTGTATCTTGCTTTTTTTTTTTTTTCCCTGACAGAATGTGCAAGGCTGGTTCCTGAATCTCTTTGCTATATTCTGTTTCGTAGGTTCCCAATCGTATTTAGGAACTATCTTCTCTTTTTCAGTTATCCACTTGATCCTGGGTCGACAAATCTTCAGAATTTAAATCCTTAGGTCAGAAGCACTTATCATTGAGCTCTTTTACTTATAGGTACTCCTGTACTAGTCCTATTATGAAAGTTCTTTTCTCAAAACTATTTTGCATGCTATACAAAACAAATCTGATATCCTTTTTGAAATAAAAAATTGTTTTACATACTAGACTCCATAGAAGTCATTATTTTTCCAAAATATTCCTAAACCTACCTTTAAAAATTTAACCATTAAAACAAAAAAAAAAAAAAAAATATTTCAAAACGGATATTAGATTTGTTTTAAGCGCATTGAAAAAAACCCTAAATCCAAATTTTGGGAAGATTCCAAAAATAAAAAATAATGTATCGACGTTATATGCAAAAACGTTTACATTTTATTTTTATTATAGGAACCATACCAGCTGTCTGTCTGTATGTTTGTTCCTAATACAAATTCACACAGTCCGACCGATTTTGATCAAATATGGCACACATGTAGGTCATGATACGAAGGGTGTCATAGACTAGGTCGAAAACGTCTAGGACCCACATTTCGGAGGTCACGGGTTGGTAACTATGGACCCAAATTACAGATTTTCGTTATTAGATTTTAATATTACTTATTTGGTTTCTAATTTATTTTTGCTTTTCGAGATTCCGAATGTATGCGTAGCATTGCTCGCCGGGAACAGCTAGTGCTAAATAAGAATGCTTATTTCTATATCCAGATAAAGTTTTACGGTTGTAATACTGAGATAACAGAGAGAAACTGGAGGAATAGTTTGGCCTTTACTGTAAACTATAGGCTGAAGTTTGGTCGGTGTCCAAGTTCTCGGACAAGATTGTCCGAAAGATAGGGCAGGTAGAGACCACACACCCCGCCCCGGGCTACGGATCCAATCTCTCTATTCAGTAAGGAATTCTCCAAGCTATCTGCTTAGCGCATTTAGTACTCGGAATTAAAAGAATACTTGCGTTTCGGCTAAGAATAACAGTCAGATATTTGGGAAAAAATCTACAATTTGGACGATAAGAAGTCAGGGAATCCTCTACTGGAAGACCGGTAGCCGCGTGTGCTAAGAGGGCACCTACATTGGACCCGATCCGATTCAATAGCCACCGACTGTCGGAAGTAAAACAAACGCATTCAACAATGGAGGCGCCTACATTGGTCCCGATCCGATTGTCACCGAACCTCGGCCGTTCAAACTTGTTTGCTTCTAGACCCATTTGGGACCGACGAGGCAAAATGGCGTCAAACGGCGTATTCTGTTCCAAAATGGTCTACAGCCTCAACATCTTAACAGATTTCAAAGCATTTATTTTTTTTAATTGAAAGGTAATAAAATTTAGAACAACTTTGTCACTTCACATTTTTGTTTTTGTTTCCCTTGTTTATTAAATTACGTGGAAAGATGATAATAACCATCCAATGTTTATAACTTTCCAATGTTTATAACTTTCTAGCCATCTTTCTTATCGTAGTGTACCAGTTAGAAATTAACTGTTACACTATTGGATAAACTATTATTCCACTATTAACTGTTACACTGTTAGATTTATTTTTTCGGGGCTGATATACTTCCGGAAGATTGATTTGCCTCTCAACTCCTTCTTCATACCTCCAACAAGGTCTCCAACAATCGAAGGTTTCTATGCTTATTAGGTGGTATTTCTTAAATTAATTACTCATTTTCACTTCACTACGAGTTCATTACTGACGAGCTGTGACACGATCGAATCGGATCGGGTCGGGACCAATGTAGGCACTCACTTCGGCCGTTGTCGGTTAAAAGAAATAGGATTGGATCGTATCGGATCGGGAGAAATGCGGGTCCAATGTAGGTGCAGCCTAAGGCATTAGCATTCTATGCCTAAGGTCGTGGGTTAGTTTCCCCTTACGGTGATGACTTTTCTTTCGGAAAGAGAGAATGCATCAGCCCTATCTTGAATGGAAAAGAGTGGTAACCTATAGATAACCCGTACTAAAATTCTGAGTTAATTATAAACGGACGTTAAAATTGAAATAAAATAAGTACAGGAATCGTTGGGTTTTGGCATTGTCTTTGGCAGAATTTCATTAGCTTGAAGAAGGCTGCCTATGACCATGCTGTCAAACGTTCAAAAATAGATTTTCTTTAAGCTCCGACTATTTCTTGAATTATTTGTTGTGTACATATTTTACTATCCACACCCCTTAATTTTTGTGTTAATAATCTCGTTTTACGAACTCCATTTTCTATCTAGCAATAGAAGCTGCAGGAGAGAAGAAGTACTTCTTACTAGACCTCGAATTGGACATTACACTACTAACCCACTCTCACTGAGAAAACAGGACATACCACTATGTAATAAGACATTAACTGTAAAACACTTACTAACAGACTGGAGAAAACCTCAACATACCATGAGACATATATGAACTTTTGACAGATGGAAGCTCAAACGTAGACACAGATATTCTTATGTATTTCGACACGCTGAATCCTAATCAGGAGTCCGTTTCAGCCCAGCACGTCAGGTTTAAGAGCATTTGAAGGTCAAATTTCATATGAAGTCGTTTAAGAAGAAATGGTTTTGAGGGTCGCTGAATTCGAATCCGAGGTCTGTTTTACCTCATCAGCAGAAAATCAAGTTAATTTCAAGGACAAATATGTCTATTTTGCAAAAAAAAAAAAATGTTGTCTGTTCATTCGTTGTTTGCAAAATAAACATTGTCCTTGAAACGACCTAGATTTTGGGCTGATGTGCTGAAACAGAACTCGGATTCAAATTCCGCGACCCTCAAAACCATGAAAGCTCTAGTTATTTCTTCTTTAACGACTTCATATTTCTGTGTTTAGCATTATCAGTTAGAACAGTTAACATAAAATAGCGCTATTGCCTAGCACGGGTTACAAATAAACATTGATATATAAATGAGTGTTTCTGGAAAATGATGTAGTGTGGGATCAGTGACATCTGTTGTGATTCATAACCAATCAGGCGGAAATAGTTGCCTGGGATGGGAGCATATGCGCACAGATGTTATATCTGCGCAGCTGCGTCCCTCCAACAGTACAAAAGGTCGGAACAAAAGCTCATCCCGATTCATGGAGGATTTGTACATCAAAGAGGCCAAACTGCCTTACCTTTAGGAATATTCAATGCCCTTGCTATTTTCGAAGCTTTCCTCATACCTTCTTCACAAAGAAACATATTACGTATATTTCTCGTTGATATCACGGAAAATTCTTTTCTGCGCTCCCCTTGTGTGCCGTTTTCTCTTCTTTTTGTAGTCACTGCTTAAGAATTTATACCCCCTACGGAATGATGCCCCCAATAAATTTTCTTCGGGCTCAAAGCGGATTTTTTTTTTTTTTTTTTTTTTTTTTTTTTTTTTTTTTTTTTTTTTTTTTTTTTTTTTTTTTTTTTTTTTTTTTTTTTTTTATGAGGTTTAGCATGTCATAGCGCTACTCGGAGAAATTGTACAGGAACTACTCGATGCTTTGGTTACAATGAGGAACGTTCTTAGTGAATACAGCATGAAGCTGATCACCGCCAAAACACGGCGGTACTTCAAATCATTGGTAAAAATCTTTTGGGATCCCTGAATTATCTAGGAAAGTTAATGTAATATAGATCAATATCCTTTAACACCCCGATAGGTAAATATGGAAAGAAATATCAGCACAAACACTGCGATAAAGTCTTCACATATGAAAGACTTTGTAAAAAAAATCCAATTCACGAGAACTTCGTCATATTCGCGTGTATCTATAACGTTTATATTCCTAGCGTCATTTGAAAATCCTGGAATAAATATAGTGATTTTGACTAATAACCGAAGTGGTAAACTAATATATCCGAAACTTAAATTAATATCCGAACTAGTAAACTAATATATCCGAAACTTAAATTAATATCCGAACTAGTAAACTAATATATCGGAAACTTAAACTAATATCCGAACTAGTAAACTAATATATCGGAAACTTAAACTAATATCCGAACTAGTAAACTAATATATCCGAAACTTAAACTAATATCCAAACTAGTAAAATAATATTTATTTATAACATGAATGCCCTGCTTCAATGGTGATTACACAACGTACAGTATCCTCTGAACTTAGCTATTCCAAGAAATCACCATGGTTATTGTTGTTGAGAGTGTGTGTGGTTATGTAATATTTTAGACGTAGTGTTCACCTATAAATAGTGCTTAGTATCAATGGAAAAATAATTTCTTATAAGCCAACATTGGAGACATCAAATAAGGTTGTATAGTCCTGTATTCTTGAGGTAGGTCAGTATAGTGTTGATGTACTGGCTATCATTGCCTAGGAGTTCTTGCATATCTTACGGTATGTTGTAATTGCATCTTCTCTGGCAGTCTGGAAGTAAATGTTTAATCGTAAGTTTTTGTTACATATGTTGCATATTGATCTGTGGCGTCTTGTCATAAGAAATTCGTGGGTTAGTCGAGTATGTCCAATCCATATTCGGGCGAGAACAACTCCTTCCCGTTTATTGTCGCATAGACTGGATGGCCATTCCTCAACTGTTGTTAGTAAACTAATATATCCGAAACTTAAACTAATATCCGCACAAGTGCTAGAAGGACTATAGGGTGGGTATAGTCCAAAGAAAATGTAGATGTGAGGGCAGTTCTGATGAAGTGATCTGGGGATAAGCTCCCAGCACAATCAACAAATGTTAGGGATCCCGAAATAAAATCCATACAATCCACAATCAAAGGTAAGAGGTACCCCAAATAAGTGGTATTGTTATAGGAATGAGGACAAAGAGAGAAAAAAGAGAGATAAAAACCCCGAGAGATAAAAGCGAGGCAGAGGGAAGTAGTGTGTATACTGCCAAGAGGAGCTGGCTAATCCAGCCAATGGAGCAACAGGTGGCAGGTCTGTCGTTCCATTTTTCTCCGGTAGGTAGCGCCAAGAGGATTTATATAAAATTTATTACATCCTAACAATTTTTAAATATCTGCTAAAGTAGATTCTATGAACTGGTTGTTATATGAAACATCTAATAAAGTTTGTTTGTTTAGAATATTTGTGGCGAAAAACCTCGCGGTCTTCAGTGCCCCACCGTATAAACTTGTCACACGAATAACCATTCAATACCCTTAAGCTGGGGTAAGCTTTGCTTAAGAATCATTCGTGCCAAGATATATACATATATATTGAATGTATTATTTCTTTCAATCCTTGCTTTCTTTATCCATTATTTTTATTCATTTTTTCCATATTCTTTCTTGTTTTTTTTTTTTTTTTTTTTTTTTTTTGCTTAATGTATTCTTTCCTCTCCTTTTTTTTTGTGAGTGACACGGTCCTTGCTCTCACCTCCCCTGACACATTTATCAATCCTCAAAAAGGAAAACAATAACTAAAGATCAAGAATCCTATACCCGTATTACGCAAGGGAATAACAATATTTATAGAAAAAAAAAACTCTTAGGAGAAAAATATTTATAGAAAAAAAAAAAAAGACTTAGGAGTTAACTGAATAAAAGGAAAAGGTAATACCAAGTATCCTAGAAATGCCTGTTATATAAATAAAATTATGTGTCTATATCACAAGCTTTGATAAATTAATAGTATTTGGTTTAATCACTAAATCAACAACTAAAATTTAACCGTAAATGAAATAAGGTAACAAAAATTTATCACAGAAATGTCTTTACAAAATAAATACTATATCTATAACAAAACCTGGATAAAAACTAAATCTAAGAGCATAAAAGCAACAATAAATAAAAAATGGTGGCAAAAATATCACAGAAAATAACAGTAAATTTACTGGAAAAAAAGAAAACTTACGAAACTTACAAATATTTATAGTGAAGAGATAGTCGACCGTTGTTATTAAGAAGGTGTAGATGATCGGGGTTCGGTAAATTTGTTGAATAAATCTACAATTTATAAATAACATGAGTCATATTTATTGCCAACGTTTCGGCTTGTGTTACAAGCCATCTTCAGGGCTATGCAGAAGAGGGGGAACAGCTCAGTACTTTTGTAGACTACATTTCAAATTGTGGAAAGAATATCAATATCAGTACAAATATTTAAAGCTAATTACTAAATGATAAGGAATAAACAAATCAAAGAGGATACAGCACTATTTTTAAACCGTAGTCTAATAAAGAATATACGGCATACTCGTCAACGTTTACCTCCAAACGCTTCGAAACAAGTAAGAAAAAACTTTTTATAATAAAGACAACTCTCATAACAGCAGCATTAGTACAAAGAAACCATCACTTGTTGGAAAAAGTTTTCGAGCATTTCCTGTCATCTCGCACAAGATGTATCTTTGTTGAATAGTTCTCTTTCCCAGCCATTAAAACGTTTAACATCAAGTGAAGGTTGGCGAGAGAAAGTAAGACACCTATGAGAACGCGTTCTTTGTTGTTCTCATCAACAGAAGTATGCTAATTCGTGTTTCAAGGCTTAGGGCGAAGTGGAAGGTGAGAGGTCCAGGATCAATGGATTTAATTGTAAGAATGTTTTCTCTAATCTCCCGAGAAGATAGATTAGATCAAAAAATTGTACCTCTAAGTAAAAAAGATAAAGTGACGACCCAAAATGGAGAATTATAGGCTCTTTGGTCCAATTCCTGACTGAATTGTGTGTGTATCGGACTTGTTAAGATGAGGTGTATTAAAATTGTGGTTTTTCATGAACTGTCAACTGTGTTCAGAGGCGTAAAGATGGTTCGGGTGATTTTGAGCTTCAGTAACGAGTAATCAAACAATATTCCAATGCCTGAGGGTAAATCCCTCCTGAAGGACAGTTTGCTAAATGCGGGCAGGGGTTTACTTCGGAAATGAATGCGCTGGACAATATGGACTGGCTGATACACCAGACATTGTGGAAAACACAGACAAATGCGCGCAAACGAAGCAGTCCAGAAATACCCTTTCTCTATAGGAATAAAAACATAATTGATTGTAACGAGGAAGGACAGGTGCACAGCGGAATAGGATCATTATAAACAGTGTGTTGGCCCAGGTGTGCAACCTTGCATATAAATTTGTTAAAATAAGATAGTATTAAGAAGGTTTGTCACTCTTGAATTTCTAGATTTATGGAGTAGGTCATCTGAATGTGGGTCAATTTCATTTTTCTAATATCACTTTCATCTGAGTGTATTGGTGATTATAAATGGTGTATATTGTAGGAGACCCAAAGTCACCACTCCGGTTTGAGACCTGACTCGTCAGCCAGAACCAGATCCCCCGGTTTAGTCACTTTCCTAGGTTATACCAATTCAAATTGGTCTCGTTTAATTTACAGGTAGTTCGATTTGGAGTATTTCGTTAGTTTTGGTGTCGACTCCAATTGAAGGAGTTGGGGAAAAATAGTCCGAAGCAATTTTTAACAAAACTTAACCCTGGATTGACACTGCCATTGACATCTACGTTAATGACACCGTGGGGTAAATTTTACCCAATACTTGGAAAATATATAAAATAAATAAATTTCAATTTTTTTTTTGTTTTGCTTTTTTATGCAAGAGCAACGTATAGAACAGGAACATCAAGAAATAAATTCTAATAGGAATAAATCTGCCGAATATTAATTAAAATTCACAAAATAGCTAGGAAATCCTAAAACTCAATATTCTTCATAAATAATTATCCTGTAAAAATGTTACTAATCTGAAAATATTTTTTACGAACAATAAACTAGAATGATCAAAAGCCATAAAAAAATAGGAACTTTAGATAAATACAATTTCCATATATACATTATTTATTGATCCTCAACCTCAGCCAAATATATTTGATGAACTAGTTACAATTCCTCATTTTAAACGTTTCGGCCTCAGGGCCATCCTCATTAACTAGAAGAAAAATAAATTACATGTATTTAAAATTACATTAAAAAATTACCCCCTTTTTTTATTCATACAATGTAAAAATTTTTTAAAACTATCCTTAACTTATATTACCTTCCTCTCTTAATCCACATATAATCACCCTATTTTCACAAGGGCTTGTCATCACATTACATCTAAAACTTTAAAACTATAGGCTTTTCCATCTTCTATAAATAACACTTTTTTTACTTTTTTTAAACATTTGAAAATTCCACCAGACCATGTGGCCACAACTTTCCACCATTTTCTATTTACATTATCATAACATTCTATCTCTAATCCCATATATTAAAAATTGTTCATGTCCATTTTACTTATCTTATTATACATATCCAATAACTCTATATAATTTACATTATTATATACCCTTTTTTTTTACCTACCTATCTACATGCATATACCCACATATATAAAAGTAAAAAAAGTGTTATTTATAGAAGATGGAAAAGCCTATAGTTTTAGATGTAATGTGATGACAAGCCCTTGTGAAAATAGGGTGATTATATGTGGATTAAGAAAGGAAGGTAATATAAGTTAAAGATAGTTTTAAAATTTTTTTACATTGTATGAATAAAAAAAGGGGGTAATTTTTTAATGTAATTTTAAATACATGTAATTTATTTTTCTTCTAGTTAATGAGGATGGCCCTGAGGCCGAAACGTTTAAAATGAGGAATTGTAACTAGTTCATCAAATATATTTGGCTGAGGTTGAGGATCAATAAATAATGTATATATGGAAATAATTTATGCCTCAGAAAATCTTTGTGGATAATTCCTAACATGTCGATAAATACAATGTTGTGTCTAATTGAGACTCGTTAACATTTAACACATTTTGGTGATCGGTGTGCATGTCCCTTCTACACACAGAACACAGCGTTTTCGTCTTCCTAAATGATTCCTGTTGCAAAATAAACATTTCACATGTTTGTACAAGATAACGAAAGATGTTGAAGGTCCATCAGGAGTTGATTCATCTTCCGAAACAACAAGCATCAGTATCTTCAGTGGTTTTGCTGTGTTCACCAGTTGGGCAATACTTCACCAACTTTCACCAGTTGGTAGTCCAAATCAAAGAGAACATCTTTTCTGGGCATTTTTCAGGACATTTTGTCAATTTGAAAGCCGCAACGTGAAAGTAATCGACCCGTGATGATTTATCAGATGAGCGAAAAAGACATACGTTAACTACACCGTGGGATAAAAAATATCCCCTTACACAGCACGCGATTTTCTCATGCAGCGATTAGCAGAGAACTGGCGTTGTTTATATTAGGTCATACCAGATAATACACTCCCGATTATTTAGGAAGAAGGAGGGAGTCTCTATGATTTACAGAAATTAAGAGACACGCCATAGAACAAAGTGTGGGGTATTTTTCACACCACGGTGTCAATCCAGGGTTAACGGTAGCTGCAATATGTTGAAAATAATGTGGAACTATCAGTCTACGATAGATATGCTACTAAAACATGACTACAATCTCAGTATGCTACTTGATCTTGTTGCCCCTAACCATTTCAACTGATAGTCCCACACAATATCCAACATATAGCAGACACAGTTAGGTATTATAAACAGATGATCTTTCTTTTTGGCACCTCAATCTGTAACCGAAGAGAACTTAGCGTGTACTGGCCGCTACATTTCTTGGCTTTATTTTAGAAATATGGTGGCGAGCAAACAGAACAGTTATCCTACTTTTCCATAGCCCTGATGAATGCTTGAATATGATGCCAAAACGTTGGCACATAACACATATATTACAAATAACAAATTGAAGGATTCATTACAAAAACCAGACAGGTCCAAATACTAAAATGTTCAGAAACTTAAAAAAAAAAAAAATGCGTAGCTTCATTTGCGTTGGATGAAATGAAAATTGCTTTTATACCTAATATTGTCCGACTAGCAGCTTTGCATTGCACATAAAATAAATATATTTTTTAAGAGAATAGTTGAGAAATATAAGAGAAGTTATGGACACTTCTGGTTTTTGCAGAAATCTTAGTAACAAAACAAGAAATAATTTAATAAAGATTATTTACTACATAATCCTGAAAAATTTAAAATAATTTTTGAATGATAAACATTCTGAAAATAGGACTTGTCTTGTTTTTGTAGAATAGCTAATATTTCACAGACATATATAATGTGACCTATCTCTTTTTGGGGACAGCAATAATATCGATATGTATTTATGTAGAAAATGTATTTATATAAAAATATCAATGTTTGGTCTGGTTTTTGTAATGAACCCTTCAATTATTAACATAAATTATTAATCTTAGACGGGTTGTCGCTCATATATTTTTTTCACTAAAGATGGCTGTTGAAAGAAGAAAAAAAAAATTTTCGTTCTTAGATTTTAAAAATCTAATTACACATGGCCTAAGGACGAGTTAAATCGCATATGTGTATTTATTGCCACTAGCCTCGTGGAAGAACCGGCTCGTAGGAAGTAGGTGAATCACCTTTCTCCTTACCTACTCCCCTTTCTGCAATACTATCGAAAACCATTCTGCAGGAAGAAACCCGCTAACTGCAGTGCATTACCTATCTAGAAATGTAGTGACTTTATTGTGTGGGCATTTATTCAAGATTCGTTAAATTAATGTTACATTTATTTTTAGTATTTATGAGTTGAAAAGGTACTTACGTATTAGCGTCAAAGCAGGTTAAAGAGTCTGGTCTCAGAGAGCTGGATCAAGGAGTCAAATCAGTTTTTGCCAATATGGCGACGGGATTATCAACGATTTTGGTTAACTAGAGTTATGATATAACCTTTAGCTAGCGAAAACGCGTAGCACTTATTTTAATAGCATAATTGCTATGCGTTTCCGCTCGCTCAAGGTTATATCAAAACTCTAGTCAATCCAACTCGTTGATAATATAGATCAAGGATGGTTTTTCGCTGGATAATGGACTGATAAACGACTTCGCATCGCTTCGAAACAGTAGCTTTCATCCTAGCTATTCTGTTGTCGCTTACTCGCACAAAAACTGAAATCGCGTAACTAAAAAAACAATAACAATTGCGTGGGTAAATAAAGCAATGAAACTTAAAACTTTTTAACGCAATTCAGCGTGGGTGAATTGCGTTAAAAAGACAAAGGGCACAAGATGGCTACTATAAACACAATAGATGATATCTCTCATAGTGATTGACCAATAGAAATGCGTTATCCATGATCCAGATCTCTGAACGAGACCCGCCTCTTTAACCTGCTTTGACGCTAATACGTAAGTACCAAAATAAATAAAAATAAATTGTGAGATTCAGATAGTTTAGGTAACCGAAACGTTCGAAAAAAGGCATTTTCTAAAAATGTGACGTTTCCTCTTACAAGGGAACACCCCAAAGTGTCCGAAGCCGATTTTAACGAAACTTTGTACATTTATTAAGCCCAAGAAAATAATGAATATGTATTTTTTCTTATATCGGCCCGATCGCTCGTTTAAGGGGTGAAACCATCCTTGAAAATTTCACCTCAAATATACAAACTCGTAAATAGAAGAAAAAAAAAACGTTATAAGGAAAAAAGTATGGAATTTTACAAATGTGTAAATAATACATTAATTGAAGGGCTCAGTGCCAAGTGGACTAACCCACAATTAGAAATTACTGAGAAAACCGGATTTAAAATTAGGAAGAATCCGAAAAAAAAAAATTAGTCTTGGTGACAAAAATGATTTCAATTGGACCAATTAAAATCATTTTTGTCACCAACAATAATTTTTCCTACCTTTAAATCCGATTTTCTCAGTTACTTCTAATTGTAGGTTAGTCACCTTTGGCACTGAACCCTTCAATTTATAACAAAAACATTTGGTGCACCTTCATTTTACCCGATATCAACATTTTTATTATGGAACAAAAGAATAGGAATGCGTTGCTGAATTCAACGATGCATGATATTTTTAATTTGCATCTCGGAATTTGACGGATATCAGTATGATGGCACACACACAAAAAAAAAAAAAAATGTGTTATTTTCCAAAGACACCATACATATATTCTAATGCATTTCGACAGGCTGAATCCGAAGTCCGTTTCCCCATCACTTCATGTTTAACCGTTTTTTTTGCTGACGAATAAAGGGACTCGCAGCGCCCAGTACGCTCGATCCTGATCCGTCCCCCCCCCCTATGCTCGCCAATTTCTCCTCATCTCTACCGCTAGACTCTTTCGTCTGTCTCAGCAACATCTTTTTATATATTTGGGATTATTAACATATAATTTCAAATATCTTTTACATTCGTAATATTATACTATACTAGAAGACATTTTCTATCATGGAAAAGAAAATGACTCAGTTACGAAATAATGGTATAATTACTTGATTGATATCAAGTATAGTATATGATAATAAAAGAGGATATTTATACCAACTGTACTAAACAAGATTGTGAGTGAAAGATATAAACAGCAACAATATGGTTAGACATTTTTGAAACAGGCACAAGCACAACCCACTTGAGGACCTTTTATCCCTCAGATCGCTCTACAATAGTCTACGATGACCTTTGTCGACGAGACTCAGTGGTAATAACAAGGCTGCGTATTGGACACACACGTCTAACACATGGCCATCATCTTGTCGGTAGACGTCGTCCAACGTGTAATCATTGTGGTGATGTGCTTACCGTGGATCATATTTTAGCGGAATGCTTTCAGTTGCAAAGAGCCAGGGATAGGTTTGATATTAACAGTAGAGACATTTTGAATAAAACAGAAAAATATCAGAATTATTGATTACCTTAAATTTATTAAAGCACACAAACATATCTAAAAATGTAACATCCCTTGAAATAAAAAATATATATAGAAATTTGGATTAAATTATAATATTGTAAAATATAAACATTAGTAAGGATTTTAAACATTATATAATATTCGGCTAACTTAAACGGTAGGGTATTGTGCTAAAGGCTATTGTAGTCGACGCACAATAAATTTTATATATATATATATATATATATATATATATATATATATATATATATAAAACTATAATATTGTAAAATATAAAAATTAGTAAGGATTTCAAACATTATATAATATTCGGCTGACGTAAACAGTAGGATATTGTGCTAAAGGCCATTGTAGTCGACGCACAATAAATTTTATATAAAAAAAAAAAAAAGATATGGTTAGACAGGCAAATTTGAGTACTACCCTGCAAATAGGCGGCGAGACGCGCCAGCTTCAACCTCCAACAATTCCTATAACAGTGTCGATTCTAGGACTTTACATTTATTTATTTTCTATAGATAATATTAGACTTGCACAATGTTCAATTTCAATTATTATACGAAGAAGATATGATCCCACTGATTTGATACGAGTTAATAGAACTAGGCCGGAGAAGCGACATACTAGGCTAGCGGGAACACGAGTTAACTCGTTAGGAACGTCTGGAGCCCTGCTAGTCGAACATGAGTTAACTCGTATGGAGCGTCTGGAGCCCTGCTAGTCGAACACGAGGTTAACTCGTTTGGAACGTCTGGAGCCCTGCTAGTCGAACACGAGTTAACTCGTTTGGAACGTCTGGAGCCCTGCTAGTCGAACACGAGGTTAACTCGTTTGGAGCGTCTGGAGCCCTGCTAGTCGAACACGAGTTAACTCGTTTGGAGCGTCTGGAGCCCTGCTAGTCGAACACGAGTTAACTCGTTTGGAACGTCTGGAGCCCTGCTAGTCGAACACGAGGTTAACTCGTTTGGAACGTCTGGAGCCCTGCTAGTCGAACATGAGTTAACTCGTATGGAGCGTCTGGAGCCCTGCTAGTCGAACACGAGTTAACTCGTTTGGAACGTCTGGAGCCCTGCTAGTCGAACACGAGTTAACTCGTTTGGAACGTCTGGAGCCCTGCTAGTCGAACACGAGTTAACTCGTTTGGAACGTCTGGAGCCCTGCTAGTCGAACATGAGTTAACTCGTATGGAGCGTCTGGAGCCCTGCTAGTCGAACACGAGGTTAACTCGTTTGGAACTTCTGGAGCCCTGCTAGTCGAACACGAGTTAACACGTTTGGAACGTCTGGAGCCCTGCTAGTCGAACACGAGTTAACTCGTTTGGAGCGTCTGGGGCCCTGCTAGTCGAACACGAGGTTAACTCGTTTGGAACGTCTGGAGCCCTGCTAGTCGAACACGAGTTAACTCGTTTGGAGCGTCTCGAGCCGTGCTAGTCGAACACGAGGTTAACTCGTTTGGAACGTCTGGAGCCCTGCTAGTCGAACACGAGTTAACTCGTTTGGAGCGTCTCGAGCCCTGCTAGTCGAACACGAGGTTAACTCGTTTGGAGCGTCTCGAGCCGTGCTAGTCGAACACGAGGTTAACTCGTTTGGAGCGTCTCGAGCCCTGCTAGTCGAACACGAGGTTAACTCGTTTGGAGCGTCTGGAGCCCTGCTAGTCGAACACGAGTTAACTCGTTTGGAGCGTCTCGAGCCCTGCTAGTCGAACACGAGTTAACTCGTTTGGAGCGTCTCGAGCCGTGCTAGTCGAACACGAGGTTAACTCGTTTGGAACGTCTGGAGCCCTGCTAGTCGAACACGAGTTAACTCGTTTGGAACGTCTGGAGCCCTGCTAGTCGAACATGAGTTAACTCGTTTGGAGCGTCTCGAGCCCTACTAGTCGAACACGAGTTAACTCGTTTCATCTCTTGGAAATTTAACATATTTGTCCTTGAAATTACCTTGTTTTTGTGCCGATGTACTGAAACAAACATCGGATTCGAATTCAGCTACCCTCAAAACCATCCTCTATTTATTTCTTCTTTAACGACTTCATACGAAATTTGACATTCAAATGGCCTAAAACCTGACGTGATGGGGTGAAGCAGACTCCGGATTCAGATTCAGAGTGTCGAAATATGTAAGAATATATGTATGGCGGCATTGGAAACTAATTTTTTTTTTTGTATGTGCCTGTGCTATTTTTACTTGTTTAATAAATATTGTTCCCTTCTTAGCCGAATTCCTTAAGTTTTTACCACCTGAATCTCATTATTTATTTTAATATATTGAATTTTAGTAGGCGATTGTATATTATCAAGTTTATCTTAAGGAAAAACAATTGTTTCAAAAATACCGTGAGTAAAAATTGAATATTCAGTCACCTGTTCACATGAATGTCTGTATCAAACACAACGCGGAAAGGAAATGAAAGATGTTCTGTCGATTCCCATCGGATAAGGAAATGAATATGTAACGAAGTGAGAATTTCACTCGACACCCGAAGGACTGACAGTTTTCTCCAAGTCTTTTCGGTAGTAATACTGAAACATTTCAAAGCTTTTAAATTTCCATTTATTTATGATAATTTATACAGAAAGTCTTAACGGTAACCAACATGAGTTATTTATTTCCAAAGGTTTCTTTTCTAGAATAAAGTGTGTATCTTGAATAAACAAAAAGCCGAAAGATGGGAAAATTTTCCGGTTGGCGGATTTGGCAGGTTAACTCAATTTACTGTGCATATCGGACAAAGGATTGTGATACCAAATTTCATCAAAATCGGATCATTTTTGAGCCTGTGAGAAAGCGAACACAGATATATATATATATATATATATATATATATATATATATATATATATATATATATATATATATATATATCTGTGTTCGCTTTCTCACAGGCTCAAAAATGATCCGATTTTGATGAAATTTGGTATCACAATCCTTTGTCTGATATGCACAGTAAATTGAGTTAACCTGCCAAATCCGCCAACCGGAAAATTTTCCCATCTTTCGGCTTTTTGTTTATTCAAGATGTACATAGATTCGAGATTTTGCCGTACCTCAGTCCAACAGCAATCAGTTAAAAATGAAAAATGGGTATTTGTACCGACGATATCGTCGATACAAAAGCAAACTAACGAATATGAAAAAATGCATCTTTCATTGTCCATCTTTTATAATTTCTGCTGGACTTATTTACGGCAAATTCTTCACTCTGACTTCACTCTATTAAAGGGAAAGTATTCCACTATCAAAAGGTCAAATCTGCCGAATATTTGACTGTCCAAAAAAAAGTTATGAATAAATACTTTTCCACTCTGAAAAGTGTTGATTTTAATATTCGTTAGTTTGCTTTTGTATCGACGATATATACCATTTCAAATATACAGTATTAAAAATGGGAAATATTATTATATCCTCAAATAATAAGGTTTTTAAAATATATTCCTTCTCTCTGTTCTGCAATATTTTGCCGGTCTCCTCTCCGGCATCGCCAGGCTGACTTCATCCATCCTTGGTCCATCAATGATGGATGAAGTTAGGCTGACGAAGCCGGAGAGGAACCTGGCGAAATATTGCAGAAAGGAAAGAGAGAACACCGGTGGAGTGTTACAATGATGAGTTTTGGTGAAGGTAGACAAACTTTTTTTTTTTTTTTTTTTTTTTTTGTAGTTAACTAATTTTTTGCGCGATTTTCACTTTTCCTGTCGGTTCAAGCACTTCGCCTATGTGCTTTAAGTGTGTGACTATGTTGATCTTACCATACCTTATCAGCGCACTCATTCAGTAAAGCTATTTGCCTGACTGCTGTGGCTTCATTGTCTGTGTGAAGTTTTCGGTCGTCCACGAGTACACACACACACACACATATATATATATATATATATATATATATATATATATATATATATATATATGTATATATATATATATTGTAACTCACAAATTTGAGCCAACTTTATTTTTGTTGTCTATGAGTTGTGAAAAATGACATTTTCCAGTCAACCTACTTACGTCCTAGGATCGGCGTCAAAAGGGAGGCCCCCTCCCTATGGAGAGAGGAAAGAAACGCAGCAAAAACAGATTTATATTTATGAAAGCAGGAGGGTATATAATTACGCCATTGCATCTTTTTCTGTTTTCCCTTTTAGTCATGAATGTTACAGCAAAGATTTTGAAATACAACGTTTCCGCGTGGCCGGCCAGGCGTGTACTGCATATTACGACCTCGGTGGTACCCCAGCCGTGCTGTATTTCGTCAGGTACCTCTAATTATCTGACCAAGGTCGCCTGGAAGTAGGTACCGAATACGTAAGAGTCATAACCGGAAGGTTGCACGTAGCTAGGGTTGTAATAAGCACTTAGAGGAAGGTTGACGGAAACAGTGAAAGCACTCTGCTTTAGACGATTTTAAAGGCGTTTTTTTTTCAGCTCTAAATTTTAAAATTAGTAGACATTTATTATAAAAATATTTTCAAAATAAAGTAACTAGAATATTAAATAATGTTTCTTCTTATTAAAAGCTAGCTGTTCCCCGGCGTGCAATGATACACCTGCTTTCTGCCTATGACTCTCCCCGTATCAAGATCATCTGCCCGTATACCCAGTTACGTCAAAATCGGTCAAACGGGGTGAATTTGTTTATATCTGTCAAGTAATTCATAAAGCAGCCGGCAGAAGCCAGGACCACAGCAATTCATAAAACAGTCAACAGAGGCCAGCACCACAGCCTGCGAGTAGATAGCTCTTATCAAAGAAAGGCTCCTTAGTTAGATAGTGACTGTTGATATAATATTGAAATAAACTACATGATTATATAATGATATAAAGTCATCAATGAGTTCGAGTTATTCTAATTATCAAGAACATCAACAAATAAATTTGAGACATTATTCAAAATGGCCGTTAGAATCTGAATGGTTCAGTGAAGCCAGTTTTTCTTCAACAAAACTTTTGACCTTTTGACCAAATTTTGAAATTTGACTATTTTGACCAATCTTAGGAAATTTCTTGTATCAAGACCTAGCTGTGTGCCAAGTTTGGTCAAAATCGGTCAAACGGTGTAGTTTTGTATAAGAACAAACAGACAGACACGTGATTTATATATATATATATATAGATTCGCATCTATATAACTTAAATCATGCATTAGATTATTGCATGGTTTTTACAGATTATAAGGGCTTATGAGAATCCTAGTAATAATGGGCGTAGATTAGGGGGCTGCTGCTCCCCGAAATTTTGTTTAGGTGAGAAAATTTCGAGTAAAAAAAAAAACGACTTCTAGTCTACTAGTCTAGATGACATCAAACTTCACCATTTTACACTGAAATATTTAAGATTTTCCCCACCTTGGCTCCTAGGCCCTCCCTTCCCCAAAATTATTTCCTGTATTCACTACTCCTTGTAATCATAAAAAAAAATAAAAATAAAAATAATAATAACAGAAACTACTGTTTTAATCACAAATTACCCTTACAAGAGTTTTAATGAAGATGACTTCATTCTTCCCAGCGGGTTTCTTCAAATAAATATGAACCAACTAAAGAATATTTGTACCACAAACGAATATAGGCAGTACTTAAGTGCTATTTTCCCATAACGGTAGGGTAATGAGATATTTTTCTTCCGATTTCTCCGAGCAAATATCTCTGGGTCACTTGTACAAACAGCGAGGGAGGAGACCCGAGGAGATAGTTTGAAAGCTACTTCAATAAAACCACAAGAAATGTAAGAGAAAGGTATGGGCTCCGCGCCCGTTATTTCTATCTGGGAACGGGGGCAGCCTTGCGGATCTTACTGGATCCCTCCTCTCGGGCAATTCTTATCAATGAGGATTAGTGATAAGGAATGGCTTTAAAAGTTATAAGATTTATGCTCATATGTGTCATTTTTTATTTAAAAAATGCTTATTGATATTGTTTAATTGAGGCAATGAATTTCGAAAATCCATTTTTATGAAACTCATTAAATCTCATCAAAAACACGGAAATTAATATTACTATGACCTCGTAAATATTAATTTCCTAAAGACATTGTACTAGCTAAGACGTTTTTTGAGGACCCTGAAAAGTTGTACGATTCGGATATACAGTAGAGAATGACGTTAGAAGCGGTCACATTCATGACTAAAAGGGAAAATAGAAAAAGATGTAATGGCGTAATTATATACCCTCCTGCTTTCATAAATAAAAATCTGTTCAGTTTTTGCTGCGTTTTTTTCTTCACTCCGTAGGGAGGAGCCCCGCTTTCGACGCCGATCCAAGGACGTAATAGTGGCACAAAGTGTGAGCTTATATATATATATATATATATACATATATATATATATATATATATATATATATATATATATATATATATATATAGTAGACTCTTCCTAATCCATAGTCGTCAGGACTAAAGTACAGTCGGATTGGAGAAAACAGTAAGAAGCGGTCACGAATGTATTTGAAAAACTTTATTATTTGAAGATATAATAATATTTTCCATTTTTAATACTGTATATTTGAAATGGTACATATCGTCGGTACAAATACGCATTTTTCATTTTTAACTGATTGCTGTTGGACTGAGGTACGGCAAACTCTCGAATCTAAGTACACTCAGTGAAAGGAGGGAGAGTAACCACTGTCAAAAGGTTGAATCTGCCGACTATTTGACTGTCCAAAAGCAATGTAATGAATACAAGTTTTTACACTCTGGAAAGTGGTGATTTCCACATTCTATACTTTGCATTTGTATCAAAGATAATATTAAAATTACTTTTAAAACTCCACTCGCGATGAATCTTTAAACTGGACTGGCTAAAATCAGGCGTTCCTTCAGGCTGCAGGTGCCTTTGTAGAAACATTTATTTTCTTAGTAGAAACAAG
This sequence comes from Gonocerus acuteangulatus, assembly GCA_946811695.1. NCBI lineage: Eukaryota > Metazoa > Arthropoda > Insecta > Hemiptera > Coreidae > Gonocerus > Gonocerus acuteangulatus. The sequence continues at coordinate 20,850,386 of OX328130.1, forward strand.
AGCTCCTGCCTCGAAAATGAAACATATATGCCTTCTTTGGCTTCCATTCAATGAAATACCACGAAACAAATGTTTGGCTAGCTAGGAAGGGAAGGTTTCTTAGGAACCCTCGAGCTGGTCTAGCTCTGGCTAGTTCTATTATTATTATTTATCAATAAAGAGCCTGTAGGGGAATCGACTTATTTGCACTGCTAAACAAAACATAAAATGTTTACAAGAGAGAAAATTACTGAACTCAATGGCGTATAATTCAGTCGGCATAAATAATTAATTATGAAAACTCAATTCATAAAGTACTGTTGGTTCTTTAGAAGATATCCCGCCAAAAGAAGGCATCTTTCACTCCTGATAAGAAAGCCCGCGAAATGCCCAGCGCGCCCATAACCCCATACTGCTAAGAGAAATCTGTCAAGACGTCAGTGGATTAATGGACTTCTCCTGTATCAATAGGAGAGGATGGTATTTTTCTGCGATTGACAGAAAGGGAGAGAGAGAGAGAGAGAGAGAGAGAGAGAGAGAGAGAGAGAGAGAGAGAGAGAGATTTCTGGTAGAACCGTCCGACTTTCTTACTACCCCTCATAAATCATACTTTGGCTGAGCTGTGTGATGTATTGGCTGCCAGTAGGAGGTAGAAAGGTTTGCAATTTGCACCTGTAAGTGAAAAGACTTATGATTCTTGAATAAAGAATAAGTAAAGCTAACACGTTTTGGAATGCGTTTAAGGCAGTATACAGTCAAACATTCAACAAATCCTGTTCATTCAGTTATAGGGATTTTAAAAGAGATTTTAATTTTTTCCAAGTCTAATCAGGATTTGAATGTTTAATTTCAAAGATATCAGTGCTGATATTAGGTTAGATGAAAGACAATATATTAATGAAGATGGAGATAGCCGTTGCAGAGATACGAAGACAAGGTATAGTTGGGATTCGGCTTAGAGAAAAACGTCAGACTTTCAGGGAAAAAAAATCTGTATTTGGACGTTTCGGCTGCACATTAGCAGCCTTCTTCAGCTAAAAAATATATACAACTTATAAGTAAAAAAATAAATATACAACTTATTTTTTTACTTATAAGTTGTATATATTTTTTAGCTGAAGAAGGCTGCCAATGTGCAGCCGAAACGTCCAAATACAGATTTTTTTTCCTGAAAGTCTGACGTTTTTCTCCTAGCCGAATCCCAACTATACCTTGTCTTCGACAATATATTATTTTATCTTCAATTGTAAAAGTTCCTGAATTATTTAGACGTAAACAAGGGAAACAAAAAACAAAAATCTGGCCAGACGAAGATTTTATAAATTTTATTAGATTTCATTTAAAAACCAATGCATTGAAATCGGTTAAGATTTAGAGGCTGTAGCCTTTTTTGAAACACGAAATGTCGTTTGGCACCACTGTGCGGCGAACAGTGGTGCCGAGAGAGAAAAAACCTTTAAAACCGAAGGTGTTCAATCGCGTTTGAACTAACATTTTTTTTATACCTAATTAGTTGTAGAATACTGCTGTAATATTGATTTTCCATTTTATTAATAGGTATGATCACAAAAAATCATTTTGTTGACTGTTTTCTCACTGAGTAAAAATCTCACAGTTTTTAGTGAAAAGTAAAACAATATTTTATACCACTTATTTTATTCCTGAAAAATTGATATCACCCAGGAAGTCTCATGAGTATATGTAGCTTTTAAACGAATTTTCTTTTTTGCCAAAATGTACAATGAACTTGGTGCATTAAGGTTGTGAAGATATCTGTAATGAAATTCAATTATCCGCAGTTTATTTGGTGTAGAAAAAAAGCGGTACATAGCTGAGCTCTCGGCATAGTGTTGTTACCTAATAGTAAATGTTTTGAAGTTGCTTCATATAAATTTCATCGCCGGACTCGGCCGTATGTGTGCAAAGCCTCAAAACCTCAGATTGCTCAAAACCTATTTATGATAATTAAATTCTAATTATGCCATCATAAATAGGCATAATTTCCTTTAAAATACAGGGATTTAATTCACTAAAACCATTATTAAAAGATACTTTCTGGACTTCCAATAACGCAATTCTGTTTTTTTCAATAAATCAGAGTTTTTTCGCGATTTTTTTCCTCAGCCCTCCCAACGGACTACAGATTCAATGCAAACACGAAAACTTCTACATTCAGTAGGCATTAAATCTATGCAAATGAATTGAAGGTTTGTTAAGGGATAAATTGAACGATTGGCTCCCTTTTGTCAAAAAAAATTTGGAATGTAGTTTTGTTACTTTCGAATACCTTGGGTGAAGAAATTATAAATTATTCATTTTTTTCGGCCAAACTGTGGGGATCCATTTTCCAGTCCGGAAGCAGTAAAAAGTAACTGAATGAAACGACTGGAAAAGTTTATCATTTGGGAGACATGTCACATTTTGTGTTTTCCAAATTTTCATCGATTTATCTTTTACGTGGTGTATATTTAAGATGAAGGGAGATTTTGGGTTCAAAGAAGTTCGTACCTAATATTGCCCCCGAAGCGAGGGAGTTTGATAGAAAAACGACTAAAGAACCCTTTCAACTAAGGACCTGTTAGGAGCAAACCAAGAAATCAATTCTCTGAAATTGGAGATAAAAAAAATAAATATTAATAACAGAGTTTATTGTAAGCCTTTATTTATTCTAATAGAATCAATTGAAATAATTTTTAATTTAGCGACAAACCGAATGGTTGAATATTCATCGGAAAGGGCCCAATTGAGAGCTCGGCGGACAACTCCATTCGATTGGCGAATCTGAATTTCATATTTCTCTGTTTATCTCCTCGGACCAAATGCTCTCTGTGCAACCAATGCCAGTAGCGGGTTGCACTCTAAGTAACAACCAGCAGCAGTTATTATTTATACGATCATCTAGTGTTGATCCCTTTTTAAAAAACATTCGCTACAGACGAGTTTGTTATTTGTTCCAGTAAGTTATTTACAACTTTTTTCGGATTCTTTTGTTGTTTTTGTAGCGAACAGTATAGGATGGATGGATTGGGTGTTTAAGGGCAGAAAATGTCTGGGCCCTCACCGCCCTGAAGTTTAATGTTAGAGAGTCGTGTATATGACTAGGTCCTCACCGCTCTGAAGAGTAATGTTAGAGAGTCGTGTATAGGTCGTGAAAGGGTTTGTAATCTCATAGGATGGATGGATTGGGTGTTTAAGGGTAGAAAACGTCTAGGTCCTCACCGCCCTGAAGTGTAATGTTAGAGAGTCGTGTATATGTCGTAAAAAGGGTTTGTAATCTCATAGGATGGATGGATTGGGTGTTTAAGGGTAGAAAACGTCTAGGTCCTCACCGCCCTGAAGTGTAATGTTATAGAGTCGTGTATATGTCGTAAAAAGGGTTTGTAATCTCATAGGATGGATGGATTGGGTGTTTAAGGGCAGAAAACGTCAAGGTCCTCACCGCCCTGAAGTGTAATGTTAGAGAGTCGTGTATATGTCGTAAAAAGGGTTTGTAATCTCATAGGATGGATGGATTGGGTGTTTAAGGGTAGAAAACGTCTAGGTCCTCACCGCCCTGAAGTGTAATGTTAGAGAGTCGTGTATATGTCGTAAAAAGGGTTTGTAATCTCATAGGATGGATGGATTGGGTGTTTAAGGGTAGAAAACGTCTAGGTCCTCACCGCCCTGAAGTGTAATGTTAGAGAGTCGTGTATATGACTAGGTCCTCACCGCCCTGAAGTGTAATGTTAGAGAGTCGTGTATATGACTAGGTCCTCACCGCCCTGAAGTGTAATGTTAGAGAGTCGTGTATATGTCTAGGTCCTCACCGCCCTGAAGTGTAATGTTATAGAGTCGTGTATATGTCGTAAAAAGGGTTTGTAATCTCATAGGATGGATGGATTGGGTGTTTAAGGGTAGAAAACGTCTAGGTCCTCACCGCCCTGAAGTGTGATGTTAGAGAGTCGTGTATATGACTAGGTCCTCACCGCCCTGAAGTGTAATGTTAGAGAGTCGTGTATATGACTAGGTCCTCACCGCCCTGAAGTGTAATGTTAGAGAGTCGTGTATATGTCTAGGTCCTCACCGCCCTGAAGTGTAATGTTATAGAGTCGTGTATATGTCGTAAAAAGGGTTTGTAATCTCATAGGATGGATGGATTGGGTGTTTAAGGGTAGAAAACGTCTAGGTCCTCACCGCCCTGAAGTGAAATGTTAGAGAGTCGTGTATATGACTAGGTCCTCACCGCCCTGAAGTGTAATGTTAGAGAGTCGTGTATATGTCGTGAAAGGGTTTGTAATCTCATAGGATGGATGGATTGGGTGTTTAAGGGTAGAAAACGTCTAGGTCCTCACCGCCCTGAAGTGTAATGTTAGAGAGTCGTGTATATGTCGTAAAAAGGGTTTGTAATCTCATAGGATGGATGGATTGGGTGTTTAAGGGTAGAAAACGTCTAGGTCCTCACCGCCCTGAAGTGTAATGTTAGAGAGTCGTGTATATGTCGTAAAAAGGGTTTGTAATCTCATAGGATGGATGGATTGGGTGTTTAAGGGTAGAAAACGTCTAGGTCCTCACCGCCCTGAAGTGTAATGTTAGAGAGTCGTGTATATGACTAGGTCCTCACCGCCCTGAAGTGTAATGTTAGAGAGTCGTGTATATGACTAGGTCCTCACCGCCCTGAAGTGTAATGTTAGAGAGTCGTGTATATGTCTAGGTCCTCACCGCCCTGAAGTGTAATGTTATAGAGTCGTGTATATGTCGTAAAAAGGGTTTGTAATCTCATAGGATGGATGGATTGGGTGTTTAAGGGTAGAAAACGTCTAGGTCCTCACCGCCCTGAAGTGTGATGTTAGAGAGTCGTGTATATGACTAGGTCCTCACCGCCCTGAAGTGTAATGTTAGAGAGTCGTGTATATGACTAGGTCCTCACCGCCCTGAAGTGTAATGTTAGAGAGTCGTGTATATGTCTAGGTCCTCACCGCCCTGAAGTGTAATGTTATAGAGTCGTGTATATGTCGTAAAATGGGTTTGTAATCTCATAGGATGGATGGATTGGGTGTTTAAGGGTAGAAAACGTCTAGGTCCTCACCGCCCTGAAGTGAAATGTTAGAGAGTCGTGTATATGACTAGGTCCTCACCGCCCTGAAGTGTAATGTTAGAGAGTCGTGTATATGTCGTGAAAGGGTTTGTAATCTCATAGGATGGATGGATTGGGTGTTTAAGGGTAGAAAACGTCTAGGTCCTCACCGCCCTGAAGTGTAATGTTAGAGAGTCGTGTATATGTCGTAAAAAGGGTTTGTAATCTCATAGGATGGATGGATTGGGTGTTTAAGGGTAGAAAACGTCTAGGTCCTCACCGCCCTGAAGTGTAATGTTAGAGAGTCGTGTATATGACTAGGTCCTCACCGCCCTGAAGTGTAATGTTAGAGAGTCGTGTATATGACTAGGTCCTCACCGCCCTGAAGTGTAATGTTAGAGAGTCGTGTATATGTCGTGAAAGGGTTTGTAATCTCATAGGATGGATGGATTGGGTGTTTAAGGGTAGAAAACGCCTAGGTCCTCACCGCCCTGAAGTGTAATGTTAGAGAGTCGTGTATATGTCGTGAAAGGGTTTGTAATCTCATAGGATGGATGGATTGGGTGTTTAAGGGTAGAAAACGTCTAGGTCCTCACCGCCCTGAAGTGTAATGTTAGAGAGTCGTGTATATGACTAGTTCCTCACCGCCCTGAAGTGTAATGTTAGAGAGTCGTGTATATGTCGTGAAAGGGTTTGTAATCTCATAGGATGGATGGATTGGGTGTTTAAGGGTAGAAAACGTCTAGGTCCTCGCCGCCCTGAAGTGTAATGTTAGAGAGTCGTGTATTTGTCGTGAAAGGGTTTGTAATCTTATAGGATGGATGGATTGGGTGTTTAAGGGTAGAAAACGTCTAGGTCCTCACCGCCCTGAAGTGTAATGTTAGAGAGTCATGTATATGACTAGGTCCTCACCGCCCTGAAGTGTAATGTTAGAGAGTCGTGTATATGTCGTGAAAGGGTTTGTAATCTCATAGGATGGATGGATTGGGTGTTTAAGGGTAGAAAACGTCTAGGTCCTCGCCGCCCTGAAGTGTAATGTTAGAGAGTCGTGTATTTGTCGTGAAAGGGTTTGTAATCTTATAGGATGGATGGATTGGGTGTTTAAGGGTAGAAAACGTCTAGGTCCTCACCGCCCTGAAGTGTAATGTTATAGAGTCGTGTATATGTCGTAAAAAGGGTTTGTAATCTCATAGGATGGATGGATTGGGTGTTTAAGGGTAGAAAACGTCTAGGTCCTCACCGCCCTGAAGTGTAATGTTAGAGAGTCATGTATATGACTAGGTCCTCACCGCCCTGAAGTGTAATGTTAGAGAGTCGTGTATATGACTAGGTCCTCACCGCCTTGAAGTGTAATGTTAGAGAGTCGTGTATATGACTAGGTCCTCACCGCCCTGAAGTGTAATGTTAGAGAGTCGTGTATATGACTAGGTCCTCACCGCCCTGAAGTGTAATGTTAGAGAGTCGTGTATATGACTAGGTCCTCACCGCCCTGAAGTGTAATGTTAGAGAGTCGTGTATATGTCGTGAAAGGGTTTGTAATCTCATAGGATGGATGGATTTGGTGTTTAAGGACAGAAAACGTCTAGGTCCTCACCGCCCTGAAGTGTAATGTTAGAGAGTCATGTATATGACTAGGTCCTCACCGCCCTGAAGTGTAATGTTAGAGAGTCGTGTATATGTCGTGAAAGGGTTTGTAATCTCATAGGATGGATGGATTGGGTGTTTAAGGGTAGAAAACGTCTAGGTCCTCGCCGCCCTGAAGTGTAATGTTAGAGAGTCGTGTATTTGTCGTGAAAGGGTTTGTAATCTTATAGGATGGATGGATTGGGTGTTTAAGGGTAGAAAACGTCTAGGTCCTCACCGCCCTGAAGTGTAATGTTATAGAGTCGTGTATATGTCGTAAAAAGGGTTTGTAATCTCATAGGATGGATGGATTGGGTGTTTAAGGGTAGAAAACGTCTAGGTCCTCACCGCCCTGAAGTGTAATGTTAGAGAGTCATGTATATGACTAGGTCCTCACCGCCCTGAAGTGTAATGTTAGAGAGTCGTGTATATGACTAGGTCCTCACCGCCTTGAAGTGTAATGTTAGAGAGTCGTGTATATGACTAGGTCCTCACCGCCCTGAAGTGTAATGTTAGAGAGTCGTGTATATGACTAGGTCCTCACCGCCCTGAAGTGTAATGTTAGAGAGTCGTGTATATGACTAGGTCCTCACCGCCCTGAAGTGTAATGTTAGAGAGTCGTGTATATGTCGTGAAAGGGTTTGTAATCTCATAGGATGGATGGATTTGGTGTTTAAGGACAGAAAACGTCTAGGTCCTCACCGCCCTGAAGTGTAATGTTAGAGAGTCGTGTATATGACTAGGTCCTCACCGCCCTGAAGTGTAATGTTAGAGAGTCGTGTATATGTCGTGAAAGGGTTTGTAATCTCATAGGATGGATGGATTTGGTGTTTAAGGACTGAAAACGTCTAGGTCCTCACCGCCCTGAAGTGTAATGTTAGAGAGTCGTGTATATGTCGTGAAAGGGTTTGTAATCTCATAGGATGGATGGATTGGGTGTTTAAGGGTAGAAAACGTCTAGGTCCTCACCGCCCTGAAGTGTAATGTTATAGAGTCGTGTATATGTCGTAAAAAGTGTTTGTAATTTTGTGTTTAGGACAGTGCTGCGCTTCCAATTCAGCATTTATGACAATGAACTGTTATTTTGATAATTGGTATTCCATTTTTTTTTTTTTTTTTGCTTCTAATGTGATTGCTTACTACTAACACTAATAATACTTACTAATACAACTATTTGTACTAAAACTAATACTAATATACAGTATAGTAATGTTAATACTAATAATAGACTACATAACAATATTAATATTTACTTATTTATTTTTATTTTTTTTTCCTCTTTTTTTTTATCAGTATAAATCCTAATGCCTAGAAGGCTAGTGATCAATTAACTGACTATGGAAAAACATTATTCTAAGTAGGAAGTGCAGTATTGATTGGTTCCTTACAAAAGTGTTATTATCATTATAATTATTTTATTTCTTTTTTATTATTATTATTTTTACGGCGCTTCGACGTCTAGGCCATTATCGCCGCATTATAATTATTATTTCTTATTCAATTGTTTTTTGTTTGTTTTGTTTTTTATATACTTTTTTTAAAAATTTATTTTTATTTATTTTGTCTTTTAACTCTGTAATAATCAATTTCTGTATATAATATAATTTATATTTGAGAGCAAACTTAACTAGTGTACTCTCCCAATGTACAGATGTTAAATAAACGTACTACTAAAAGGAAAAAAAAACATTGTTTATTCTGATTTAAGTGTTTTAAGAGATGAATTGCCCTTGTCGCGGTCTCACTAATGTAAAAAAAAATATATATATATATATCTATATAATGAAGGAAGGATAAAAATAATTCTATTTTGCCTTGTCCGCAGTAAAATGACTTAATATCCGAAAAATTATATTCATAAGCATTCATTATTCTGACGATAATAATAAAAATCCTTGCCTAATAGATAATAACAGGCAAATAATAACAGATATTACGTAAAAAAAAAAATATATATTCTGTTTACACTATTGTTAATGACAGGTGCTGTTGTTTATACGATGGTTATAGCTTTGTGTCAACAACACGAGACCGCTTATAATTTTATGAGTGTTATTTATCTGTTTTCCTGTCCCAGTTTCTCAGGGGACACGTGACGAGTATTAGGGAATTCCTATGGAAATTACAATGTCCTGAAGATTTAGATTTGCCTAGTCTTTTGAAAAAAAAATAATCTCCAACGCCATATGCTGCCTTTTTTCTTTCTCATATACGGAGCAATATTGTGACTTTTAATATTATAAAGGGGGCGGGGTTAGCTCAGTGGTAGAGCTCTGTACTCATAAGCTGGAGGACCTGAGTTCAAATCCCGAGCAAGCACTAAAGATTATTATCTTCTAGTGTCTTCGTTCATGGGTTGGACTAGGCCTCCCTGACCGTCCCTAGGCCAACCCATCCGTTAATTAATTTAGTAATGGGTACCTTCATACACACACGAAAAAAACAAACAAACTCAAATACAACTAAAATAAGCTCCTAAATCGATTTAGGAAAAAGTTTCAAAGGAAATGTTAGGTTTAGAATAGCGGATAGAGGGAAACGGATAGTGTTAGCACTGGTCTGCGGAATAACGGACCCAACACTTCCTGCGGGCTGGACCACTGCACCGCTATGGGCGCTCTGGCTATTGCTTCGTGCACATTATGGGGATAAAATCTGTTAGAATGGTGAAGAGCTACATCTTGGAGAAAAAAGATGCGGAACGAGTCATCTAGCTAATAACTTATTATAAGAAGACGGCCAAATGCTGAGAAACGTCGATATTTCATAATTCGTTTTATGTGACTCATAAAATTGGCCATTAAACTATATACATATGGAGATAGTTAGCCGTTGCGGTGATACGAAGTCAAGGGATGGTTGGGATTCCGCTAGGAGAAAGAAAAACGTTAGATGTTCCGGCAGAAATCTATATAGGACGTTTCGGCTGCACTTTGGCAGCCTTCTAGGAAGAAAGTGCAGCCAAAACGTCCAAAATAGATTTTTGCTTGAAGATCTGGCGTTTTTTTTTCTCCTAGCCGAATCCCAACCATCCTTTTAGCACTTTCCTCCGAAGGAAAGTAGCTATTGAGGTTGGACTCATGACGGAATTTTTGAAAAATTTATTCAAATCTTTATCGATCCTACCTAGTAGACAGCGAAAATGACCCCCGTTAAAATTTATATATATATATATATATATATATATATATATATATATGCATATATATATATATATATATATATATATATATATATATATATATATATATATATATATATATATATATATATATATATATATAAACGCAGTCTTCACTACCCAAATTCTGAGGAAAGTGCTTAGTTATGCAGCTCCTGCGTGACGGACTTTTTTTGTTTTGGAAATCCATCGCCCCTAGTGCGATCGGAGTGCATACACCTTAGCTCTCACGTGTTATTATTTTAGGGCCGCCATAGTAGTTTCTGTTTCGTTCCATCGAAGGCTCTATATGATGACTTTATATCCAGGACCGAAATAAAACTTAAATGTTTCAGAAAAATTATGACAAAAAAATTATTTCATAATTTATATTTTTTAAATTAATGAAAAATGTCTCAATAAAAATTGTTGGAAAATTTAAATAATAATTGTTTGTAAAAAATAAAATAAAATTCTAGTTTATTGTAATAATTAAAAAAAAAGTAATAAAAAAAGATATTGTACTGGAGAGTAAAAACATGGATATATTTTTAATGTACACGTATTTAAAGGAATAAATGATATACAGTTCATAAATTAATTTATTATATTTTAATTAACGACTTATCACGAGAGCTACCATAAATGTATATTATCCTCAGAATACATAAAGAATAATTTATTCGCAACCTTTTGTTTATTTGAAGTTATTTTTTTATGTCAGTGAATCAAAGTTCGTCTAAATCTTGACAAACTTTAATAAAACTTTAGTATAGATAAACAATTGTTTAATCCTTCCATTATATATTTTCGATGGCTTTTGTTTAAAAGAATGTTTAAATAATACCGAAATAAAACTTACTATATTTTAAAACTTACTATATAAAATGTACTATATTATAATAACGATAATAATCTGGCTATAGGATGCTCTCCGTGTCTTCAAATGAACACCAATTACCCCTACATACCTAGACGATTACAGAAACAAACCTCAGGTCCCGAGACCCTTTAGTGTTAGATACAAAGAGATCCAGCATATTTTAAAAACTCCTGATGCCGAAATACTGTCCCAAGGCTTAATTCCCTTTCCTCCGTGGACATTGAAGAATTTCGATACAAATATACATTATCAATATTTCATAAAAATTATCCTACTTCAAAATTATTCTATGGAAAATATTTTAATGAATTCCACCAACGTATCTTCGATAAACCTATCTTCACTGATGGGTCCAAATCAGATAATGGCGTGGGAGCCACAGCTGTAGTTGATGAAAAAATCATTACCAAGAAACTTAACGATAATTGTAGCATATTTACAGCTGAGCTCTACGGCATCCTTATTGGACTGAACAACATTCCTAGTACAGGTAGACGAGACGAGATTCTATGCACTGACTCACTGCGCACACTACGGGCACTAGCAGACAGATACTGTACGCATCCAGTAATAATAGACATTTTCAAAACTATTCACTCACATAACAAGCACATCACAATGTACTGGCTGCCAGGGCGTGAAGGTTTAGGAAAAAGCTCCCTAGCAGACTCACATGCAAATCGTGCCACAACAGAACCTGAGCTCGATCTATCAATCACACGTGAGGACTTCACCAATACAACCAAACAAAATATTTTAAATTATTGGCAAGACAGCTGGACTCGACTAACCGACAATAAATGATGTACAATCAAAACTACTACTCAGGAGTGGACATCCAGCTACCGTGAGAAGAAGTTGTACTTGCTCGACTCCGAATTGGCCACACAATACTAACACACGAATACCAGACCATGACAAGACTTGACAAACCAATTTGTGATATATGCAATACAGACATTACGGTAAAACACCTACTTACGGAGTGCAGAAGACGACAAAACCTAAATATCCCACATGTCATTTACGAATTATTGAGAGACAGCAGCCTATATAAGCCTATATAAACTATACACTCACATCTGAAGACTTCTGCTGAATAACCAGAGGCTTCCAGGCATATAACAGACATTTACAAAACTGAGTTTATGAAAATAATTCAATTAAAAACCCATCTTAATGCTGGTTCATTAGACCATACAGGTACTACCTTAAAGGAGTGAAATCGCCGTAGATGCGAATCACTTATAAATAAATAAATAAATAATACAAAAATTGTATTAAAACTTCTCCTACAAAATATTTGGAATAATATTATTCAAATAATTTTTATTTTTAAGTTTTTGATATAAAAATTATTATAAAACACTTTTTAAAAAATAATAAAATATATTATTGAGAAGATATGGTCGACCGTTCGGAAGTAGGAAGCGTTGATCGTCGGGGTTTCGGTCAGTGTTCTTATTCAATAAAACACATTTTATTTGCTAAAATGTATATTTATTGCCGCCAACGTTTCGGCTTGCTATACAAGCCATCTTCAGGGCTATTGAGAAGATTGAGAACTGTCCCGTTTCAAGAAGAGAACATTTCTGGAGAAATGTATAGCAAGCCGAAACGTTGGCGGCAATAAATATAAATTTTAGCAAATAAAATGTGTTTTATTGAATAAGAACACTGACCGAAACCCCGACGATCAACGCTTCCATAAAATATATTAATTAAGATGGCATTTTTATTTTTATTTCCCAATAATAAAAGTTAAATTCATTTGAAATAAAAATTAATAGTTATTTTCGGTCCCTGCTTTATATACTAAGCTGCTAAATTCAAACCAGATTATAAAATTATTTGGAAATACTTGAGACAGGTCAAAGTGAATTGTCGGTTAACAATTTCACAGTATTAAGCGACAATTAGCTCGTGTTTCCTTATTGCCATTCAGACCTTCTAAAGAAGAACCTTTTGATGAAACTATGAAATAATAGAGCTTGTTTCTCATTGAGCAATAGCTCTGCTAAACATTTCCCCAGTTCTAACAATGGAGGGAAATGAGTCCGCAAGAACAGTCCACCAATTATAGTAGAAAGTGAAAAGTGGGTCAGCCTTCTTCCGAGATGGATAGAAATCTCTCTCTCTTCGGGTGGAAATGGCTAACTCAGGCAGAATAATGGTTTACACGAGTCAACATTTTCTTACCGACTCGGGTTCTATTTCGCAAAAAAAAAAAAAAAAAAAAGAAAAAATAGTGAGAAGACTGTTTAAAAAAAATGAAATTGGCTGCCCAATTACATGAAGTTGTTAGGTACATAGTTTAATTACACAGCCCGTGTTATTGTTGAATAACTAACATGCAGGCGAATTTATAAATAAAAAGGGTTCCAAAATGTGAAAACATAATTAATTTTAGGACGTCTACTTTTTTTTTTTTTTTTTTTTTTTTTTTCATTTATATTTTTGTTGACAGATCTGTAGCTCTAAGGAAAGTCAATGTTCTCTGACACAATTCATGGTCGTCTTCAAGTATATCATGAATGCCCAGTTCATTTCGAATCTCCTCGTAGGATCTACAGCTTGAATAAGTAAGCATAGGTGAGATTAGTATGGCCAATTCGTACTCTCGACAGAACCACCGTCTATTTCATTTAAGTTATTTAGGACGTCTATTTAATTTATTTCAATTGATACATTGCTCGAATCAAACATGGGGAGATTTTTTAAGGGTTGTAATTATGGGATTTTAAGGATTGCATCAGTTGAAGAATCAC